>VXBP01005445.1:402939-768468 GCA_013400115.1 Rhinopomastus cyanomelas | reverse complement strand
TCTTCCATCTCTTATTTCCTTCTGAGTGGTTTCTTCCACTGCTTTTTAAAGAAAAAGAAGAGTGATCTTTATACTGATTCTAAACGCTCCTCTCAACAATCTCTGCCTTCCAACCACTTGCACTGCAGGATTTGCAAGACTCATGCACTGAGAAAATGTGAAACTCCCTGTCCACAACACACTGAAACGAGGCCGAAGGACCATGTCAGAAACAGATGACGTTATTAAGTGAAAAATTCAATTATTAGTCCATTCCCCTTCACCTCTGTTTCAGTTACCTTCCAGAAATGAAGATAGAGTAACCGCAACCTTACAGGGAGCTCCTTAAATAAAAAAGGATTCACTCCCTGAGATGTTGGATGCTACTGTCATTCTACTCTTTACTAGATCAAAGCTTTGTAGAAAATAGAGTCACTCTGCAAGTAATGAGATTTCCCAGTCTGTTCCTGTATGGAACTATTCCTTCCTAGTTTCCAAAGAAATGAACTGTTCCTACCCATCTCCTTCCTTAATAGTTCCTGTAAGATGAGAGAGTCCTGGGCACCTGTAACACAAATTCTTGCCTAGGGCAGAGGACAGGACTGAGAAACAGGAGAGACACACTGAGCCTGAGACACTGGAAACAGCTAGAATGTTTAATGCAAGAAAGTAGAAGATGGCCTAAGGCTGCTAATGAACCCCTGGCTGTCAGTAATTGAGGTACCTAACACTTTCTATTTGTGTGGTCTGTATCCTGCATAACAATCCTTTGGGGTTTTTTCAAAAAGCAGGTTAAACAACAGGCAAAGAGCCACAAAGCTCACACACATGCTGAGCTTCAACAGAGCTGCATCTTTGTTTGTATGAGACCGTATCTCTACACTAATCAAACATCCTAAAGATAAAGTAGAGCTGAAGTGTTTCTAAGAGACTTCGTACTGCTGCGAGGCCATTGCCCAGCAAATCTTAGTCTACCCACACTAGGAGATCCTTGCAGAAAGCTCAATAGCAGTGGGTCTGGAGTTTGCAGTACTTTCACTGGAGAGGTTCAAAACGTGTTTGCCTTCAGAAAAATGCTCCCAAGCTCATGTGTTTGCTCAGCAGGTTAGAGAGGTGGAACAACAACAACAAAAGGAACAGAATCACAACAAGTGACCATCAAATATCAATCTAAACACTTATTAGAGCTAAATTAACGTGCCAATTGTCAGACAAGAGTCTAGATGTTAGCCAAGGTACAGCTGTTTCATGCACAGCTTCACAAAATACCACTTGTATCTCAGTTATGTGGCGTCACCTCAAGGCCTGACAACACCACATTCCCTTCTATTCATCAGAAGTCAACAGCAGAGCTGACCTGTGAGGATTCTGCCACCACAGCCCCACACCCGGTGGGTGGCAGCAGCTGCCCAGCCAGCTGCCACCACTGATACCTAGCAAGGTTCATTGTAGACCTCCCTCCCTCCAGTTACATCCTTGCTTGATGATCCATCTAGTGGGAGATGTACACGATGCATCAGTACGCAGATGGATTCACAGAAAGCTGGAATCTAAACTGTCTTGTTCAACAGTGACAGCTAACCTTGAGATGATTATACTTGTCCACAGGTACTAGAACTTTGGGTCCATCACCAAAGGTCTGTTCTCAATTCCAAGGCAGCAACTTCTGAGGAGGAGGATAACACAGCCCCACAAAAGTGTCTTCTAATCACACAATGCTGTCACTCTGCAAACAAAATGCATAATCAAAACTTCTCCACAAGAAACAGAGCTGGTTCTGCTGAGAGGGCAGGCTCCTGGGCAGCTTCAACAGATGGCTCAGGGCTTTCAGCAGAGCCAGTGGCCTGTATTTTTTTACTTAAAGGTATTAGTTAAATACATAATCTCTCTCATTTCAGGATAGAGACATTAAAAGCACAAAACTATACATTTTATCATCCCAGTTCAGGGAAGCACGTGTATTTATATTCACTTTTAATTTAGACTGATTTTGAAGGAGAACTCACCCATGGCCTCCAGAGCACCTAGGTACATGGCAGAAAGCATCAAGAGAAATCCAGACCATATATTTCAGTGGAGGAAAAGCATCTTGAAAAGAGAAGACCAGAACCACACTAATTCACACCGAGAAGAAATAAAGGGCTTAAAGACTCATCAGCCTCACAAGCAGTTCAATGAGAAACTGATTCTACTGCTTGAAGATAGACCTTTCTGTTGTCTACAGTGGGAAATGCCTACACATTGTTATAATTATCATAAAAATAACTTGGAATTTGTGAACATTTCACTGCTAATTGCTAGGGAAAAATATAATGACTTCCCTGCTGCAACAGCTTACAGTGGCACTGATTTAATGTTTTGTTTTCATTGTTTTTCAACCACATACACAACGAGGAGCAGTCCTCTGGGCTTACACCAATTCCACCAAGTCTTTCATAGGCTATTTAGGAGGTTCCACGTCAGTCTGAGAAGGAACTTTTTCCCAGTGAGGGTGACAGAGCACTGAAAGGGGCTGCCCAGGGGGTTTGTGGAGTCTCCTTCTCTGGAGACATTCAAAACCCACCTGGACATGCTCCTGTGTGACTGGATCTAGGGGATTCTGCTGTGGCAGGGGGACTGGACTGGATGATCTTCCAAGGTCTCTTCCAATCCCTAAAGTTCTGTGATTCTGTGAAGTCAAACTCATCTAACATCCTCTCTTAACTTCCCCATTCCCCATTGTATTCAGTTTACAGTAATGGAACTGCCAAGTGTCGCAGATATCACACATTAACAGTTCTGACTTGTGAACCGGGTACTGGAAAAAACCCCTGACACTCATTTGCTTATTATACCCTGAAAAGAATTGTTCCATCTTCCCCATGCTTGTTGCCATAGTTATTCAACTGCTGGTAACCCTACAGATTGTCTGTTAATTGGGATAAATAACAGAGACATGTTAAACTGAAAATTAATTCAACTGATGGTTCTTTCCAGCCCTGAGTGACTCTGATTCCATGGCTTCTCCAGTGAGGTGAGCCTGCTCTGGCAGGGTGATCGGACTAGATGATCTTTTGGGGTCCCTTCCAATCCCTGATGATTCTGTGATCCTATTTACATTGGATATGTGAATCCACTCTACTGATCCTTTGGCTACAGCACACTGGACCTTCTTAGCGGTCTACAAGTATCTAACTGAACAGCTAGTAAACACCATCAGCTGAAAGAGGAGAGAAAAGGACCACAATTACATGGCTAAGAGTAAAGAGCTCCTCTTCAACACAGGTATGATGAAAGAAATGTGGCTGGAAGTTGATCACATTTTTAACCCTCACGTGTCTGACACACAAAGAAATACAAATGCGATGGAATGGGTGTTGCTGCTGCAAATACGCTGCTCTCCAAAAGCATGGCTAGTAAATTGTTAATCCACAAATCCCCGCACGTGCATACCAGCAGATGCATTATCAAGAAGGAATTAACAACAATGTGGGGTAAAAGGACACAGCTGTATATTTAAAGACACACAGAAAATCCTCACCTCGGTCTTTCCTATCTCACTTGCCACAAGTCTGATCACTGCTAGCTCTGCAGGAATTCGGGCTGGGTTTTGTACCCTCCATGAGACTGGGCCACTGCTCATTTCACTTCCTCTCCAGTGTTTTAAGCTGTGTTTTGCAGCCATGAGAGGGATGGCAGGATACGCAGGATGCACAGTAATTCATGGGTAAAGCCTCCTTTACATTATGGTTCAAGGACTGAACACCAAGAACAGATCTTGTGGCTTTCTTTGCCAAGTCTGATGGCAACTTGTTGTTGCTGTTGGGAAACCTTAGTTCAAAGAAAACTTTTTGAACTGGCTAACAGCAAGTATCTTTATCTTCAAATATGTTCTATTAAAGAGGAAGAGCACCTTTCCATAGGATCTAACCTACCTTAAGTTTCTATTCCTTTACATTTGTGAAATGTAGGAGTTTGCTTAAAGTACTCCACTGGGATTCATCAAAGAATTTCAAGCAAAGCTGGGTCATAAACAATAAATATCCTTTTAGCAATTCTGTCTTCTCTGGCTTTCCTTCTCAGGTGTTGTCCAAGTTGCTTTCTTCAGGGCACAGACACTGAATGAAGGGGAGCCCAAACTTCTAAGTTTGATTTCCCCTCAAAGAAATGTCTATAAATTATAACAGATTGATAAGAGAGGATCAAATTCCAGGCTCATGTCACCTTTTCTGTACCATACAGGAGCACCACAAGCATTTCTGCATCATCAATACACAAGTTTACTCTGGTGTTTTTCCTACTAATTATTTAAAAATAAAGATAATTCAATGTATTTTAACAGTTTTTCTTGATAAATATCACACTGTGCACATACTATCTGCTAAACTGTGATGGAGATTAAGTGTGACAGTAGGAGAGGCCGTGGGACCTTCCAAAAACATTCAGTTTTGAGAGCTCTTCACAATGCTTGGCAGAACACAGGCCCATAAAATCCATCCGACCTCCTTCTTCTGACAAGCATTATTGAGGTACAGATGTGTTTTAGGATTGGTTTTGTTTGCAAGACACTGTGCATCAGATAAAGCAATGTATGACATCAGATCTCCTGATGCACTTTTGCACCGTAGAAGAACATTTAACCTTTTTGTGCTGTTGGAGAGAAGTGACCGCACAACGGTGGATCACTGGGAGCAAGCTCTCGTGCTGCCAATTCATAAAACTTTAGACAGCTTGGGATTAAGAGACAACTGAAATCTGTCTATCAAATACTTCTTCCACATCCCTAAGCAAAACTGAAGTCCTAGTTACCCAAGAGTTCATTTTTCTCCTGAGCATCCTGCCACAGCGATGGATGTTTTCTGCCACAGCCAGGAAGCGAGTGGATCCTCAGGCAGATGCATGAACTGAGCAGAGAATCACTTTCTGGAAACTGCTGAACAGGGCTGAGGTTTGGACACTGCACAGAAAGGCACATCCATCACTGGCAGTGCTCTGCTAGAGACATGTTTCTATCTCCTTGTATGGGTCCCAAGAGCCTGCCTCTTCTCCCAGAGGTTTGGCTGCCTGGGCGCGCGGCCAGCTTAGTCAGGGCAACTGAGGGAGGTCCCCCTTCTGTTGGTGACCATAACAGCACCCTCCAGATAGTGCTATGGGGAGACCTCTGCCAGGGCTGACCCCTCTTTCCATGCAAGTTATTTTGAGGCTGAGACACTGCCCCTTGCACATGATCTACAGATCCTGCTACATTGCCACTGTGACTGCACCCGGCCATCAGCCCTGTTGACTCCTGGCCAGCCCCTGACACACAGGCTGACTTTCTGGCCTGGCTTCACAGCCCTGCCTCATCACTATGGGTTTGCCTGGCGATTGCTGGGCTGTGCTGGACCCTGGGTGCCCTGAGCAGATCTGCTCTGCTCACTTTGCCAGGGCACTACAGTCACGTGCCCTGGCTAGTGAGGGTCATCCCATAGGCAGCCCTCGCTGCTCCTGGACACTCGTTAATTAAGACTGTAGGGCAAACTCTTCGCTAAGTTACAAAGGATGACAACTTCACGGAAAGACCAAGTCCAAGACTCTGGCCTGGGTTTGTAGTTGTCTGGACAAGATGCAAAATGGCAAAGTTGCTCTTACACAGCAGAACAAAAGACGAAAATTGTATCTGTGGATTCTTAACCCACGTGGAATCCAACGGAGACATTTTCTGAGATGTGAACTGCAAAGAATTACTGGTGAAATCATTTGCACAAAAGCAGTGATCTAACTTTTTGTAGCTTGTTGCTTTTTCGGGAACATATTTCCAACTCCTCAGATGAAGGAGTTTCCAACTCCTCTTCTTCTGGGGATGTAACACTGATGAAGAAAAAAATCACAGTTGTGAGGCCAAAAAAGCTCCTTCCAATCACCTTGCGGTCCTTTCCATACCCAGAAAGCCCACTCTGGCCAGCCATTTCAGGAGTTATTTTTGAAGAGTGCAAATTTCTCAACTCTTTGGCATGTGGCAGCCTCCCTCCTCTTCCCTGTGCGTTCTCCTACCTAATGAATTCCTCCACTCTGAGTCATGGGACAGCAGAGCCCCAGCAACAGAAGTGCTATTAAGATCATCGCCGTGCTCTGTCACCATCTCTATCTGTGGAAAAGATCTACAGCTGCATTTTGGAAGGAAAAGGGAAGCTGTCAGATTTGTTCTGCGTCCCTTTCACAGACACTCAGTATTATTGAGGCTAGAAAAGACCTCTAAGATCATCAACCCCAGCCCACGACCTAACATCACCACAACCTAGACCACGGCACTAAGTGCCATAGACAGTCTTTTCAGAAAGAGACCCTACAAGGTGTTTAGGAAAAAGCAATACACCCAGCTTCTTTAATCAAAGTTTCTTCAGTCCTCTCACAGGTACCCTGGATGCCTTGGGAAGCAGTTCTAGAAACTTCCGGGGTGGGAAAGGCACTGGTCAGCAAACAGAGGCAGCTCACAGGCACTGAATCATTTTGGTTGGAAGAGACCTTTCAGGTCATCAAGCCCAACCAGCACTGCCTCAGCACCACACTTACACATCTTCCAAATACCTACAGGGACAGTGATTCCATTACTTCCCTGAACAGCCTGTTTCAGCGCTTTCCAGCCCTTTCAGTGAAGACATTTTCTTCTCCCCTGGTGCAACTTGAAGCCATTTCCTTTGGTCTTATCACTAGTGACTTGGGAGAAGAGATGACCACTCACCTCACCACATCCTCCTTCCAGAAAGCTGTAGCGAGCTGTAAGGTCTCACCTCAGCCTTCTTTTCTCCAGACTAAAGAACCCCAGTGCCCTCAGCTGCTCCTTCTAAGACTTGCTCTCTAGACCCTTCTCCAGATTTGTCACCCTTCTTTGGACCTACTCCTGCACCTCAGTGGTAAGGTTTGGCCTCATCAGTGACAAGGACACACTGACAATTACTTCCCTAGTCCTGCTGGCCACACTTCTTCTAAGACAAGCCAGAAAAAAGCTTTTGGCAGAATACAAGTGTGCCTGCTCATGTTTCAACGGAAAACAACGTATTTTTAATGCACTCAGGCCTTTAATAATTCAAACTCTTATGAGCTATTCTCTGCAAGCGTAATAGGAGCTAAAATCACAGGTCAAGTGAAAGCACGCCCCTCATTTCCTACACAAAGCTTTTCAACTGCATCTCAGTGGGATTCCTCAGACTTGAATCTTTATTATTATTAAAGAAGAAAGCCCATTGGAAGTCTGGAGGGAAACTATTTTCTCTTCTGCATGTGGCAAGGAGCTGCTTAAATTCTGCTAGGAGAATTAAGCGTTCAGTTAGCATTGACTCTCAAATGGGTTCTTAAACTAAAGCCTCTAATATTTGCCCACATGTAAAATTGATGTCACGTGTCTGAACATATAACAGTTATGAGAGAGCTAGATGATGTCACTTAGATGCAAAAGAACTAGAAAACACCTCAGCATCTCTGAAGAAGATTATTCTGTTTTAAGAACTGTTTGACATAAATAAAGTAGAGCATGAAGCAGATGTTACCAATACACCCAGGCTTTCCTTAGCATGAAAAGGTTAACACTTCAGAGCCAGAACTCCCCAAGTTGTATTCATGGTAGGTCTCTCAATGAATGGGAAGTCAGGCAATGGGGCTGCAGAATAAAATCTCCTGTGGATCATCACCACAGCTCTGGTTAATCCTAGAGGATCACTGCTGCATTTCTGCTGTCATATAGACTAGTAAGAAAGGCTAGAGAAGATGCTGAGGCTGGGAAGGCGTATGTCCACACTCGTTGACATTTCTTGTCAGACAGTGCTTCTGATATTCACAGCTCCTACCCTGTTAGGAACCAGGCAGCTAATAAAGGCTCAGCACTGCCTTACCTGTGTCCTGACAATGATCACAGTTAAAGGCTTCTGTTTCAAGAGCCCCTGCTCAGAAGATCCACTGAAACTATAATCTTGGGAGTAATATCTTTTTAGAGAAAACGCTGACAGATGATCTTCTAGGCCACAAGCAAGGCTACGCTGTGCAACTTCCCAATGACCCCAAACTGACAACTGTCATGGCATCTCCAAGTGTATTTTCTGAAGAGACGATTTCCTCTGTTACCACAGTTGTGATCTAAGGCTCATGAAATGTATAACTTCCCACTACAAACTGATAACAAGCAGTAACTAAAGCCCATGTGCATCCTTCAAATATATGATAAAGAATGTAGAACATCAGTGTAACAGACACGACAGAGATGGTTTGAGAGCAACTAAAAAAATCCAACCCTTTTATCCATTAGGTGACTGGGAACCCTTTTTGTCTGCATTAAGATTTGCCTGTTGTCTCAAGTAACCAGAAAGAACTGGAAGGATAACCAATGGTGCTATTACTGTACAAGCTGTCTGTAGAGCTTTAGATTTCTTCCCCTCCCCACATTACTATCTGATTCTATGAGCTAGCCAACTTTTGCACTTGTTGGTGTGTGGACAAGATTATATGCATAAACCAATTAGAGGATTGGAAGTGCTTTCGTCCTGTAAGCTAGAAAACTAGTCTACTCGTGGTGAACGAGCTAATTGAGTACTAGCAAGGTGGCAAGCTTTTTATATACCACCAGAGACAACTAGAATAGTCAAGCAGAGAATCTAATCTATTATATAAGCATTACACAAGGACATTAACTGGCTCTTTCCTGCAGCAATGCCAAATTTAATTCAGATATGCTGTGTTCCATTACATCTCATCCTCCATTAGCAGTTAATACACAGGACATAACGGACACAGGTTAAGTGCTGAGTGCCAGTGCCACAGAAATCATATTTCTGAAGGAAGCATCAGGCTACTAAAAGCTAACCTTGCAGTTCAATTATACTTTGCCTGAGGTCAAAAAAAAAAACCAGGCTGAATTACATCTTTATCAGGGCAAATATTTACTTGAACATTTCAAAGGTAATGTTGTTCTAGAAACTGATGAACCTCAAAAGATTGAGAGATCTAGTTCAGATTGGAGCTGGCTGTCAGAGATCAGCTGACCTGTCAAGCCCACACTTAGCTCCTGTCTGAAGTGAATCTTCTTGTGCTGCGTTGTCACTAATATATCAGCAAGTAGCTCTTGTACAAGTGTTCCCCCTTAACCTCTGCTAAATCCTGCTTATCTCTGGAACATGTCCCTGACAACAAGGTTGAGCAGCTGGACAAATATGCATCTGTTTTTCCACTTAAATGGAAAGTCTCTCAAAGAAATAAGGAAACAGGAAGGCAAAGTACACTCGCTGGGCATGTTTTTCTGAAATCTATGGGATAAAATGATAATACTATCAATGTCAAAGGCAGGGCTCCCTTGACAAAAAAACAACCCTGACACCCCAGCAATGGCTGTGGTTGTCAGACTGAAAGGAGGGAGGAGAGGAAATAGTCTCTGAACACGGGTGCAATGAGTTAAATAGAGGCATTTTCCACCATCTGCATGCTGACTTTGCAAGGTCCTCATTCCCTCAGAGTTCTCCTGAATAAGCTGTGTACTGGTGCTTTAAAAAAGACAGCAAACCCATGATGGGAGTGGGAACAGTAATTTGGCCCTACATTTGCCTTTATTCCTTTCTATCATTTGGTTTTAATCCAAGCTGTTTACTAATCAGGCTTCCAAAAAAGTTAAATACATTAACTGTGAAGAGACCACTGTACAGGACAAACATTAGAGAGGATTAATGAGGGGGAAATGCTCTAACTCCAGAAAAATCAAGCCTCTAATCTTCATTTGGCAACAGAAATCAGAGCTGATACGGATCTAAGGTCAACAAGACTTTCTAACAAAAGAAAATGGGAGAAAAAACAGGCAATCTAGAGCTCCAATGTAGCTACAATAGCCCTAGGACTTAACAGTAATAGGACAAGAGGCTTGAAAACACAGAAAGCTCAAAAGCAAGCAATGTGGTGAGGCAAGAACGCACCAAATGATGAGCACAGGCATGCTGTCAGGCTACACTCAGCAGCCAGCACCAGTTTGGTTCCTTAAAGAGTGACACAACTTTGGCCAAAGGCAGCAACACCAGAAACAGCCACATGTTAGCTACCTTCTCTCCTGAGTGATGACCACACTGGATAAGCAGAGCCTAGGGATTACATCTGGTTTAGATCAACAGCAAGAGACAAAGAAATATCCTGGTGTATCTAATGGGGTGTGCAAGGACACACTCTGTTCCAGAAGGCTTCCAGCTGCTGGTACACAACTATGCAGTGAAAGAGCAAGTCTCATGCACACCATGGGGTGATTTGAGAAGCCACAATTGCATTCACACAGCTGAACAAAGGTGAGTCAGCAAATAGTTTCAGAACAGCTCTCTACAGTCTCATCTTGCACTGTGATTAAGAGACAAAAAGGCATGAGCAGAAAGGAGACAGCATGTGGGGCTGAGAGACAAAAGCAATTATTAGACACATTCCCAAAGGATTTAGTACTCCAGAGACAGTGAAGAACACATTTGGTCACAGTCACTGTATAAAGAAACACCACCTTGTGAGGATGCCTAGACACAAGAGGGAAAATATTGCAGAAGGTCTGGAAACAGCATCTCCCTAAACCACTGCAAACACAAAGGGATCCGGAGAGGAGACCGCAGCACGTCACGAAGGGAAGAACCAAACAATCCCCATGACAGCGACAGCTAATGGTTTTGCCCAGCACACGACACAGCACACCAGAAATGCCTTTAAAACATGAGGGTACACCGCAGCCTGCTTGTGCAAGCATCCCACAGAAGCTGCTTTTCAGGAACATGTCTCCAAAGGTACAGTGCATTTGCCTCCAGCCATGAGGGGTGATGAGCAAGCAAACGATGTCTCCTGGGGAAACACAAACTAGATGCCAAACCAGAACTGACTGCAGAACTATGACATCAGAATCTTTCCATGGGAAAATAAAAGGAGTGCTTCCCAGCCACAGCAGATAACGGATCCAGTCAGCAGTTTCATTAGGTTTGAAATCCCAAACTGGGACATCCTACAGTTAGAACATTCTATCCCAAGAGATCTAGTCACATGGTGCTTTACTTGGATGGCAGGCAATCAAAATGCTGAGCACTACTACAAGGAGAGACTCAATGGAGACAACTCTCAAAGCAGGAAGAGATCTCCAAAATTGTTCCTAGGTCTCCAACAGAAGAGGAGGATTTCAACCACCACTTGTCCTGTCATCACAAAACAATGATTCTTTCACTTCTTCTGCTGCTAAGATGACAACAGACCCTACCCACACTAAACATGCAGCTTCTGAAGAAGCAAGTTACGTCAGTGATATGCAAGTAGGACAGCAGTCACAAGCTGTAAGATTCAGGATGGAGTTGAGTCAAACGAGCCAGGCTTTCAGAAACACCAGCACGGCAGGCATCTTGTGCCATTTCTGAACTTAGGACAAACAAAGATCCACCAGTACCACTCCAGCTGGTTCCTCACACTACCAACTTGGTGTATTATTTAGGTGGAGAGCGTGTAGTAGCAGATGCCTTAACACTCTTCAAAACAGCAGCACTGAGCACAAACAGAACAAGCAGTTGAAGCAGACTTGCACATTTCAGGTGTTCTCTGGCAGGCATCGAATTTCATACCCTCAAACTACCAGTCACTCTTCCACATTCAAAATCCTGGGTGACTCAACGTCAGCTAAACCATTTTCATAACGGATGAGCTCAAACATCGTCTCAGATGTTTGTCTCAAAAGACCCTCCTCATGACTGATCAACTCTCCACTCCTGTGACTGTGGTCACTTTGCAAGAGGCGTTCCGGGGATGTAAGATAAATGAATTACAAATAAATTACACAATTTTCATACTACAGGAAAATGCTTAATAAAATGTCATTAAAAGAGAGAGAAAAATCAAGCTAAATCACAAACTAATGCAAAACAAGCAGGACAAAGACAATGATTAGAATAGGATAAAGAAATTTGAGAGCCAGTTCTGAAAATACACAGGCCAGTTCCCTAACCAAATTCTAAACTGCAAGGAAGGCCCTAAACACTAAGAAAAAGTAAGAAAGGATTTGGAAGTTGGATGGTTTTGGTCTCACAAGAGTCAATGGAGTGAGCTCTTTCCAGCTTTCACTCAGACAGGCCCTGGTAAGAAGTCTAAATTCATTTTCCATCTGGTTAGCCCAGCTAGTCTTCATAGTAATATTATTTTTAATTTCTGCAGAAATCAGGCTGTTCAACACATGATGGCTTTTTCTAGTCTTCAATCACAAGAGCAAAAAAGCTTTTGACAGTCATCTTCAACGCTTGTCTCAGACATTGAATTTTACATACACCTTTCCAATCACACAACTGAGGTCTGAATTTATTCAGTAGAACAAATCCAGGGGTATTTATAAAGCCTCATCATTGCCTTTTGCCTGATTGCCTTTCCACTTAGATTTCTGTCTGACTTCCCCACATCTAAACCAAGAAGATACTGTCGTCTGAGGGGGTCAGTCCCCAACCTATACTGGTACCTGGGCTCGTCCTTGCCCTGATGCAAGGCTCTACACTTACCCTTGTTATACTTCATTAAAGGTCTCCCCATGCAGCTCTCCACCCCATCCAGGCCCCACTGAATGGCAGCACTTCCTCATCCTGATCTGGTGGCCTGTAACAGACACCCATGACAATGTCACCCACATCAGCCTGCCCCTTAATCCGCACCCACAAATTTTCAACTCTCTCATCGTCAGCCCCTTGACAGAACTCAAAGTTCTTCCAGCTAAGCGCAGAGCTGTGCTACACAACGCATTATCCAAGCCCTGCAACCACAGAAAAACAACACAGCCACAATTTATACTCGTAGGAAGGTGATGGAGAAAATAATCCTCAAACCCTTTCCAGACATCTGAAGGTTCCTGACAGCAATCAGCATGGGTTTGCAGAGGGGAAACAACACTTGACAAATGTCATAACCTTGTCCAACAAGGTGACTAACTTGTGGGATGAGGCAAGAGCAGCTGACGCTGGTTATCTCAGCTTTAGTAAGAGTGACTCTGGAACTTCCTTACAGCCAAGATGACAAGTTAAAGGCTAGAAAATGACACAGTGGGACAGACTGAAAACTGAGTGGCCAGGCTTGGAGGGTGGTACCAAGCAGCACAAAGTGATGAGTCACAAGCGGCATAATGCAGAGATCATTTCTGAGGCTAACACTGTTCCACAGCGTCACTAATGATCTGGTGATGTGACAGACAACACAAAAATGGGAGGAGTGACCGAAACACCCCAAGGCTGCTCTACTGACCAGATGGAGAACTGGATCAAGAAGAACCTCATGAAGTTTAATAAGAGGAAATGCAAAGTCCCAAAGAGATAAATAAACTCGGGCACCATAAACACTGAGGGCTGAACTGCTGGAGAACAGTTTGCATAGAAGACCCTTCAGGCCCTGGTAGATAACATGCAAACTATTAACAAGCAATGCACCTTCACAAAGGTGGTCTCAGGAAGAGTATTGCTCACAGATTAGAGGAAGTGATCCTTCCCCTCTGCTCAGCACTGGTGAGGCCACACTTTGGAGCACAGTGTGACCAGGTCTAGCCTCCCAAATACAAGAGAGAGACATGGACTTAACAGAGTAAGACCAGCACAAAGATTCATGGACTGATGCATCTCTCATATCACAACAGAACAGTTCACCTGAACACAACATGACACTTTTTACTTTAAGGGTGGTGAAACACTGACACAGGTTGCCTAGAGGGGCTGTGGAATCTGTCTGGGCAACCAATTCTATCAGACTCTGCTACAGGGGTTAGCCTAGATTATCTCATGAGGTGCCTCCTAGCCTAAATAATTCTGCGATTCTCTTGATACCCAGAAAGATAGAAGTAGGTTTATTCAAGTATAAGGCAATGCAGTCCCTAGCACAAGGGGATCAGTTGCCAGAATACTTTTCAACCAGCATATTTTACACACAGACATAATGAATAAGTGAAGCTGATGAGGCAAAAATATCCTAAAAGCAGAATTTGTTCTTCAGATGTACTCAGATAAACCCCAGGGCTACTGGCTGTCCCTGCTTTTATGAAGAGGAGATTGGTGAAGAAACGCTGCGGGGAATGCTCTAGTAGTTCTTACAGAGGGTGATTATGTAAGTTATATACTGTACTACTGCATTTTTAATAGTGAGCAGGCTGTCAGCACCGTGTTTTTCAGCAGCAGATTACAACCCCCAGGCCAGATAAAATCTGCTGTTTCCACCAAGTTTCTGCAGGCATTGTGGAGCAAGCTGACTTGGAATCTGCTGCCTAGTGGCTAGAGGAAGGTAATTCTTACAGCTTGCTTCACAGGTCTGGTAGGAAGAGAGCTGAAACTTGGGAGGAGCCAGAGGCTGCTGATCTGCTGGCTGGTGTTGTCTCCCTGCTGTATGCTCATGCCCCCCTCCAGCAGGGTTTCAGAGCACACCTAACTTCTCCCAGCCTTCCAGAGCTACGGCTGGGACACTGGGGGTTTTGGCAAGATTGAGAAAACACAGAAATGCTCGATATTTTAACTCCAAAATGTGATGTGTGCTGCTGTATGCTCATGTATCAAAGGTCTGTTGCATGTTATGCAATTCTTTGCCCATACTTAATGACATTTAACAAAGAGATAAACGGAGACTTACCCACCCAGAGGCGCCTTACAGCAGAGCAGATAAGGTGTAATGAGGCCACATCCTAGATCATCACTTCTCATTTCAGGAAACAAATAATTACTGACAGAACATTGCAAAACTTGGCTGATCATTCATTATCTGCTGGTTTATCAGCAGTGATGAAAAAATTTAGCTAATAACCATCATTACCTGCAGCTGTTTAAGAGGAGGTCAATTTCAACCAGTCAAAATGGATTTAATAATTAAGGTAATTAGAGATGTGAAGGCATTCTGACAGTTCTAAAGCTGTGTGCATGGGAAAGATAAGAGTTTGTATGTACAAGTGATGAGGTGCCCTCTTCCTACATAAAAATGGAGCTGAAAAGCTGACGTTATGTAAGTGGATTAGGAAAGCTGTAGACTCCTCTCCCATCTGCTTTGTTTGCAGATTTTACAGTGCCTTGATGCTACAGCAATAAATCAGGATGACTGTGTTTAGCCTATTTACCTTGTCTTGCAAGGACAAATCTTTCTTAACCATCTCTACACAGGGCAGAACACAGACCACGGCAACAAACTACCGACATAAGGGCTGGATGGTTTAAGACAAACTGTGTAGTCTGGGAGGAACTCCCAGTATCTGGAGCCACATTCTTCACTTCCAGCATGGCCGAGAACATACTGCCCTGTTCTCAAGCCTTACTGCAGAATGCCAGGATCAGAACAAGCTGTCAGCCACAGCTCTAAAACCACAGCATTTATAAAGTGATGTAACACCAATTCTTCACCTTGACTTCAGATGCACAGTATCCAGGAAGTCGTCTTATATTGTCTGCTTTTAAGGCAATGAAATATCCTAGGTCATGATGGATCTCTACACACGCAGCACATGCTAACTAGTTTATGAACTAGTGCTCAGCCACATGCTGCTGCATGGCTCTGGAACATGGTACCTGCTAAGAAATAGGTTATAACAGCAAAATACATGCAAAATGGGGACAGAGAGACGGTAACATGAACCATGGAGTGACAGACTCACAAAGGAAAGGGCACACAGATATCAGCAAAGTAATACTGGTTGCACTAATCCCTTCCTCGTGGCTTTTTACTCCCCAACCCATAATTGTTTTACCCACCCAAGCCAAAGGAGATGGTAGCAACATAATTACGAAGAAGAAATAAATATGAAGAGATAAAGAGATGGATGAAGTACTCTGTAGTAGCTGAGTAAGGTCTAAGAATCACCAGCCCTTATTCTCTGTGGGGGACTTCAACTTACTGGATGTCTACTGGAAATACATTTGGACTTATGCTGAGGGACAAAATCTCAAGGACACAGATTGCAACTCTCATCTAGGGACACTGAAGCTCAAAAACTGAACCCCAAGTGGAGCCTTGCGTGGCAGACAGAGGGACTATGGGACCTGAAGGCCTGTTCTGTCTTCCATAGCTGAGAGTTATTGAACATAAGCTTCCACTCATCTGCCAGTAATGAAGAGCTGGTATCAGCTGCTCTGGAATCACTAGTCCCTTGTACACTTTCCTCCTCCAGCCATGTTTCAGTCACATCATCGCACCAGTGAATGCAAATTGCTCGACAGGAAAGTATGGTAAGGATTGCAGGACAGATACTACCTTCTGCAAGACCACTGGATGTAGGTGGAAACAAAGACAAGCTTAGGGCACACAGCTCAGGTTTGAAAGGAAAAATCACAGATTTGGACAAATTGACAGAGTTTGTTTTTAGAAACCTGAGCAATTTGAAAGAAAAATGTGATTCCCCCCCTGTGGCCAGTCAAGTAACTAATAGGACAAAGGGTGACACAGAGAAACAGAAATACTACTGGTAATGTTAGAGGTTCTTGTGAAAGACAAAGAAATTGTGTGGAAATGATTCAAAAATCCTTTTAAAAACCCCCAAGCCACATTTAAATAATCACCATGGAATTCACGTGGCTTGAGACACAAATCATTACTGCTTCCAAGAAAATATCTAGAGAAACAATTTTCTTGGTAATCCCATTCCAGATGAAAGAACAATTTGTTAACACTGAAGACTCTACAACAGCAGAGCTCTGAAACCTCTCAGTAAATCATCTCACAGAGTTTGGCAGGTACTGTCAGGAAATGCTTAAAAAATAAAGTGTCTCTCCCTCTCAAGACACAAATCACTACATTAAAAAAAAAAAAAAATCACATTAGCTTTACTAGTTACAAAGGTCAAACACTCAACATCTAACTAAATTTCAAGTTGTTCAAACAGTTTGTTCTTTTTGAACAGAAACCAAGTCATCTTCCTGTTTATTTGTTTTTCCTGAACATACCCAACTATAGACTAGGCCGAGATACTTCTCCTAACAACTTCTGTCGGTTGTAATGAGTTTCTGCGAGAGCAGAGATGCCCCTTTCAATTTCAAGAGGTGACTCTCACATAAAGGTGTATTTTTTTTGGTGTCTGAAGTCTTTGCACTGCAGTATCAACCAGACATTGTGGTTTACTTCTGCCTGACAAATCTCACTGCTGTCATACAGCAGGTTGTTCTACCCAAAAGTGAGGGCAAAAAACCTCTGATGCTTCAGGAATTACTTATTCAGGGTTTCTCAAGACAGAAGATGTGCACAGAACACTGGATAAATGCACATTTTAAACACAGGCAGAAGGCAAAGAAGCAGAACTTCTGGTCAACCGTTTGCAGGCAGCACTATTACAAACAGAGCCCAAATCCTAGCTGTGTCTTCAAAGAACTGAGGTCACACCAACAGAATCCCACAAACTCCTTTTGGCCTACTACTGCAAGCTGCTTAACAGAAGTATTCACAGTCACTCTTACTTTTTAATCACTGCACAATGGCAGCATTTTTCAAAGCTTCACTGACCAGCATTATGAAAAGGAATGTGCTAACACCATTTACTACTAAACAGAGCTGTGGAAGACAACCAGAAACACCAACTAAGATCAGGAAGGACACATCAAGCCTGTCATGTTGTTTCCCCTCATACCCTCACCTTACAATGAGAACTCTGGCTGGATGTATGGTCTGCTGCTGTAAATTAGTTTCCTCCACTCAATATGAAGAGTTGAATTTCTATGAATTTCCCCTTTGGAAGATTGTGACCCATCTCGGAACAGCAGTCAGTGGCACAGGCAGGGTGGGGCAGGTCTGTTCCTTTAAGCTAAGACAGGTTCCTGTAGAGCACTAGAGTGTATCTCCACATCTTAGTTCTTTATTCTGTTCAAATTCTTCACAAAAACACTCTTGCACACCATCTATTTCCTGCCACCCTTTCTTTTGTTAGCGTTTCCAGCTCATACATCTCCCTGTAGCTGGTTGCTAACACACCCCTCCTAACACAGCAGTGATGAACACAGCTATATTTTGTAAGGTCCTGGAAAGTTGTGCTGGTGGGGTGACCCAATGGTTCATTGCAGACCTACATTCCTCTTGGCACTAGTTTTCCAGCCAGAACTCACAGGACAAGTTTCCAGCTGGCACAGTGAGTTCCCACTGCAAAGCTCACCACGGAATTTGTGCTCAGTAGTCTGCATTTAATGTGTGCTGGAGCAGGCAGAGTTTGTATGGTGAAAATAGTTCACTCATTTGGCACCAAAACATGTGCTAATGCCATGCACCAGAGAAATGTGTTCTGTGTTCCCTCTCTCTGAACTAAAACTGTTGTTTGGCTCTCACAATGATTTATCCGATGCTGCCTGGTGGGCAACTGAAGTTCTAAAAGCCACTAGTGGGGACAGAGAATATGACCTGACAGGCATTCCAGGACTTCTGATGACCAAATCTGCACTTTCAGTAAAAGCTAACACTTTTCCAAACACATTCTTGCCTGTTCTGATTTCCTTTCCTGGGATCACCTTCTCATTCCACTGTCACTGCAAACATTTAATGCTTCTGCTTGAACATTGGTTCATAAATCTGTTCTGAAACAAGGATCACTAGCCATGGGCTTGCCAAGCTGGTGTAAAGGGATAGGAAGCTCCTGGGAGAGGGGAACCTCAATACATCCTACTCCTACCAGTTAGATGCCAGTGCCTGCGATAGATGCTCAGAGTCTGGAGAGGGATCACAGGTCAGCAGAAGCGTCCCTGCAGAGCAGCACAAAGAAATTCCAGCCACTCCAGCTTCATTTGGAACCCAACTTAAACATCTCTCTGCAAATGCCTTGAGGCAGCCTACAGGAAAGCAGATGAAGGATGGTTTTACAAGGGCTTGCAGTAATAAGACATGGGGTAATGGCTATACACTGAAAGGGGGAAGATTTAGATTAGATATAAGAAAGTTGTTCCTCACTCTGATGCTGCTGAGGCACCGTAACAGGCTGCCTAGGGAGCTTGTGGCTGCTCCATCCCTGGAAGTGCTCGAGGCCAGGCTGGGCTATGGGCAACCTGTTCTGGTGACAGGCATCGTGCCCATAACAGGGGGTTGGAACTAGATGATCTTTGAGGTCCCTTCCAACTCAAATCATTCTGTGATCACTCCAAAGACAATGATTTAATTCACTCTACTGTCTTGCTCTGTGTTTGTTCAGTACGTGATCAGGAACATCCGAGAGACTGAATGACAGACTGACATGTTTTACCTAACTAGTACTCACCAGATTTAGCTGCTCATCCTCAGCACTTCAAGCAATGTTCTACCAACGTAAGTCAGATCTTGCCTTTCTAATTCTAAGTATCCAAATGTTTGCATGAGACAACGAGAATTAGTCAATGGTATTGCTTCTCTCGTCAAGTTTAAAGGCATTTGAAACCTGAAGTGAAAAACTAATATGATAGAATCTGCATAAAAACTAGGCACAGGACAAAATGGCATGGATATGCATGAAAAATAACCTTATGGAATGAGTATTTGTGTTCTATGTGCTATCTTAGGAAAAAAACCACCTTTTAAACACTATTACACATTAAAAAACCCTACCAAACCCCACAGGTGAACTTAAAGTGAGTTCACTTCAGAAGACATTACCCACCTTACAGGGCTTTTTTCCCCTGTTTCAAGTAGATTTTCTCCATGAAATAAAACCATTTTACTAAACTGCCATAACACAGCTACCAATCACACTAGATTGTCTGAACATCATATACACATGAACATAATCCATTTTCTATGGTCAATACAGAAAATGAGCAGGAATTGAGCAATACAGCCTGTTCCACACAGTGCATGAGATAGAAAAGAAAGGCAGCAATAAACTTGGTTCTTGCAAGCCCCTGTTCTAAGCTCACCATCCTCTTTAGGAGTTGCCTCTAGTAAAGGAATTTCTTTTGGTAGGGACTCTTTGTCTTTTCAAAAGAAAAGCCCCAACAGAGGAGCAAACACTGCTCTGTGATGGTTCTTTTCAGGAACTTTCAGACTGACGCTGGCCTGACTGTGAACAGAAGCAGCCCTATAAGTTTTAGAAGTGCTTGGCTGGACACCAAACACTGCGCTTACATAAGGCCATATAATCACCTGACACTTGTAGCTGCCTTGCTGATTTTCCAAGAATTTTAATCCTCTTTTCCTGAAACTACCCCTGTAGCAAGACAATATGTTTATTCTATTGCTTATACGCTTGTTTTGGAGACAAGCAGCTTCGCTTATCAAGCGGGAGAATAGCGTGTTCCACTCTCTAACATCAGAAATTAAGAGGTTTCTTTGCACAGCAGGGGTTCCTGAAGTGACAACATAATGTGGGAAGAAGTCTCTAAACTACAAATTGTGGGAAGCCAGAACAATACTCCAGGGATTTACCACTCCACTTTAAAAAGCATTACTGCATGCTTTCCTTACAACAGAGTAAGAGACTGGTTGGCTGGAGGTCTTTGGTCTACTGTCTGATGAAAGAAGGCTGACCTAGAGCAGATTGCTCCGGCCATACCCGCTCAGGTTTTTAATACTCCCAAGGATGAAGACTCTAGAGTTCTGGAGGCTGACTGCCCTCACAGCAAAACCTTTTTCTTATTTTTAAGCATTTCGGTTTGAGCCTCTTTTCTGTCACTTCTTTGTGGTGGCGTCACCTTTGAGTTGGGGGAGTATTTGGAATCTCCACTGTTGCAGAGCCAGCAGCATGATTCCCCTCGGGCTGTACAGAAGTTCACTCAGAATATCATTCACTGCCAATCACTAGTGTGTCAAAGCAAATTTAAATTCCCACCATACTCCTACATAAGCACTTCCTACTATTACTCCTGCAAGCAGTTTTCCCCTAAAAACAGATCTATCTCATAACACCTCTACTCCATTTGAGGTTCCAGAAACCACAGAGGCCTTGTCACACAAAAGGGGTGGAGGGTGGGTGAGGAAGTGAGCTGTCCCTACAAACTCAGACCATTCTTGGAAAACAAGTTTTACTTCTACAGCTGCATGATGTGTGAAGTAGGAGAAAAAGCAGGAGAGCATGAAGCTAATGGCTGAGAAGAACCTCTGACGACTTCACTGCAACTACCATTCCGTGTTTTCCAACACTTTTCTCCCCTAACACCAGCAAAGCAGCAGGAAGAAGGGACTGCAGGCTAACGCAGTGCTGCAGCTCTGGCACAGACAGAACAGGCTCCCAGTAGCCCATACCCTGGGCACCTGCTTCCTTTGCCTATGTCCAAAGACAGTCTTCAGTGGAAACTTCCCTAGTGCAAATTCAATGGGTAGTTTGTGGCAGCACCAGGCAGTGAATTGTCCAGGCAACTGGGCAGATGCAATGGCTGAGAGGAGAGGAAAGAGAAGAAAACAGTGCACACAGACTCCCACTGGCATCTCATCCCATTCTGCTCTGACAACTGGAGGAATACATAAGGATCAAAGTCAGTCTAATTGAAAGCAAGGAGAGCTGCAGGAATACTGCTGTGTGAACACAAGGGATTCCACGTTCCTGCCTAATGCCTGAAATGCCCTTGCTCTCTAATAGGAATGAAGTTTTGGTGACCCAGAAGTCAGCTGCCTCCCCTGCAGATTCTGTAGATCAAGTATGGAAGCTGTCCTGTGGTATTCATGAAATTCAAATCAAAGAGAATCCAATATAAACTTGCAGTTAGTGATTAAAATGCCTGCCTAATTGAAACAGTTATGCATCATGGAATGAAAGCTGTTAAAAAACTAATCTGTTGCTCCCCCTTACTAAAAATTAGCTTATTCTTTTTGTTGTTCTCAGTAACTACACTGCTCTCAAAACTGAATTTCCTCAATAAAAAAAAAAACAGACAATTTTTAAAACTTTACTACTGAATTTATCACACTAAAAATTATTTGAAAGGTTGGAAACAGCCTGTGCCAGTGCTCCATCACCCTCACAATAAAGAAGTCTTTCCTTGTGTTTAGGAGTGTGTTCTAGTTCATTGCCCCTTGTCCTGTGGCTGGGCACCACTGAACAGAGACTGGCTTCATCCTCTTGACAACTGCCCTTTAGTCTAAGTATCGACAATATCCCTTCTCAGTCTTCTCCAGTAGTTATCTCTCTTGAACTGGGGAGCCCAAAATTGGACACAAAACAAACTCACTAGGGTACAGGAGGAGAAGAACCTCCCTCAACCTGCAGGCCACACTCACCTTTAATGCATTCCAGGAGACATGAACATCCTTTCTCCCTGGCAGTAGAATAGGTTTTCATAATTCAGCTGCTTTCTCTAAGATAAGAATCAGCCCTACATACAGTGTAACCTGCTTTTAAGCCTGGAATCCATCACTGGCCAGACTAGTACATTAGTTAATGATGTTGGAGAACTCTAGAATGAGACGTAAATGCCAGAGTAGTCTACTCACTATTTTTATCAAGGTAGTCTAGGTACCAAGGAAAAGCTCACAGGGTAATTATTGTTTTAAAATAGACATTAAATACAATAAAAACACGTTTCGCCTTCTGTTCCTCCAATCAGTAATATGTGAATCTAGTCTAGACTTAACTTTTGGCTTAGATTTATGGCCTTAAAGCAGTACCAGGGGGAGGATGAAATATTAGAGGAGTGAAGACTCTTCACACAGTGAACTATCTATCAAATCTCCACAGCTGAGAGCCCCAGGAGGCCAACCAAGTGCAAAGGACAACAATGCCCTCTTCCTGTAGATCTTCAAGGCCAGGTTGGATGGGGCTCTGGGCAACCTGGTCTCATGAGCAGTATCACTGCCCACGGCAGGGGCTTTTGGAACTCTGCGATCTCCGAGGTCCCTTCCAACCAAAAGCATTCTATGAGTATTTAGAAATAGCCAGTTGCCTTCCAGTTTTCACAGAAACTAACATATTCAAAGGAAAAGCTTTGGCAACTCCTTAAAAGAAACATTTAGCAGCTAAGTGCTAGAGTCATCAGCTGTCAGCTGAAGGAAAACAGCCTGATAAACTGAAAAACTGCTTTTTACACGCTTGTAGTGAGCAGTTTTCCTTATTAAATGAAATTAATGAAAGTGTTTTTAGTACTTCCTTAGCTATTGTTCTGCTTTATGTTCATTATTCAGTTGCAGTCCTATACTAAGAGCTTTCAAGGATAAGTAACTGATTCTTCAGAGCTCTTTTGAAACTCAGTATCACATGCTGTAAGCACATTACTATTTGAGTAATTACCAGGTATAGTAACAGAAGCAAATATTCCATTCACTATTCAGCTATTTTATAAATCACTAAGATTATATGCAACTCTCCTACCAGGCAACAATGGCAGAAGGAAGGAGTCTGATCAGTCCGAGAACTCTCTTGGTCTAGGTGATCCTGCTCTGGCTGAGGCATTGGACTAGATGATCGTTCAAGGTCCCCTCCAATCCCTAATGTTCTGCGATTCTCTTCCTAAAAAAAGAGAAACAGGAACAAGCAATGTCCTATCTGCAGCTAATCTACTTTTTTTTTTTTTTAAACTGGAGAAATTGAAAATAAAACCTTCTTGATCACATTAAGTTTTCTGTCCTGCACACGTAAAAGATTCACCATGATCCTGCTGTTGCAGGGGGATTGGACTAGATGATCTTTCCAATCCCTAATGATTCTATCTTCTGGAATGCACAACCACGTATCATCATACATGGGAAAATTAAAAATCCAGTAGGAAAATGAGTGTCTCCAGCCACTGATGTTTCCAGGGTTAGCTGGTGTGCTCCCACTATTAGATGACTGTGGAGGCACCACAGTCACCTAATGTTGCTCTGCAAGAAATGCCAAGAGGGGTATTGCAGCTCCTTAGACACTTCACTCAGGCCGAGACAGTGACACTAGAGTGCTTACAATTCACAGCCCAGTTAACTGTTTGATTCAATTACCATTCTGTTAAAAAAACAAACAAACGTGTGGAGCAGGGCTGGCTATATTCTATTAAATCACAGCCAGGGTAACAGAAGGAAGTGAGAAAACAAACGCCTCCCTTACAGCAACCCATTGTTACTGTGTATTCCCATTAAACAAGAAAGATTAAAGCCAACATATGGGCAAAAAGTGATCCTACCCAGCAAGAGATGAGCCTACTGAAAACAACGATGACTCTGCTCTGTCACTGTTGAAGTTGTGCCACTGTGACACAATGAATTCTGCAGGAATAGAAGCAGTGTGTGAGATTTATCCCAAGGAATGGGGCATTTAGTGAGGAGTGACAAATCCTCGTGTCTAATTAATGCTCCCAAGACAGTTTAAATCCATGCAGCTACTCTTTAAGACAGAGTACTTGCAGAGAGAAGATGCACTCAGAACCAAACATAATCTTCCAACTCTTGCACCAGTGATCTAGAAGAGACACAGTTAAAGGTTATTCAGTTCCTCCATCCCGTTGTTAAAAGAGAGCAGCTACACCGAACTATCTGAATATGAACGAGTGCTTGGTTTTGCCCGAGAACACTGAAGGAGGAGAGCTCTGGACATTTAAGCTGAGGATTTGACACGTCTGAATGGGAGACAGGTGCTGAACTGCTCCAGCTGCTGCACACACCTGAAGACTATAGAGATAACAATGAGAATGAAGAGTCTCCTGATTTTAGGCATCTCCTGGGTTAGGCAGCAGCTGTGTGAGATTTCTCAGATTGCATTTTTGGACTTGGGCACCTGAATTCTCCCTAAATCCTGCTTTAGGTACTTAAGTCCTTATTGGATATAGCAAATAAACTGTCTTTACCTGGCTAAGCATTTTGGATCCTATTATGTTTTGCCTTTCTCTTTATTTTTAATGAGATGCTTATTTTTCTAACATGTAGTTAACTGTTTATCCAATGTATAGTTGGGTGGGGTTTTTTTATACATAACTAGTAAATTATTTAATTACATTCAATATAAGCCTTATTTCAAAAGTACTGAGACCCCAGAGCTCGTTTTCTCAGGGGGAATTAAAATCCCCTGGAAAAGCCATACAGCAGAGCTGTGCAGAAATGCCAGAGACACTGGTAGCAGCTCACGTTAACCAGCTTTTGCAACCAAGCTGCAAATAACACGAACAGACTGCCCAGGGAAGGGGTTGAGTCACCATCCCTGGAGGTGTTTAAAGGTCACTGAGATGTGGTGTTGAGAGATCTGGTTTAGGGGTAAATTTGGCAGAATAGGGATGATGGTTGGACTCGATGATCCTGAGAGTCTTTTCCAACCTGAACGATTCTACACAGCTTTGTGGTCACTTCATACCTAAAGAAACTTGCTCAGAGGCAGCTTCCACCCAACAGCATGCGCACAAAGGTCAGAATGTGTTTTCCCACAGTGATGCTGAGCATATTCCCATGTAACAGTCTGCCTGCCAGAACAGTCTCACTAAAGCCCCAAAAGCCTACTACAAGCAACAAAGAACAAACTGAAACAGAACAAAGTCAAGTTGGCTCTGAGCACTCACAGTGCCTTAGCCAGGGCTGAAATGACTCAAACTGCAGCTAAGGTCTTAAAGAAATCATCCAATAGCTTTTTTAGCTATATGATTTTAGCTATATGATTTTAGCAATATGATTTGAGATGTTTTACATTTGCTTTTTCTAGAAGTTACTAGTTTTTCAATAGAACAGTATGTCTGTATTTTTTTTAACATATTACTTTTATTTGCTTAATCTGTCTCTAATTCATTTTATTTTGCCTTTGCTACACATACCTTGGCAAAAAATTACAAGAGCTGGAGAGCTTAAAAGAAACAGAGGGAAAACAGCCAGAAAGCCACATTTCTCTTAGAATGTAACTACCTTCTTTGGGCTAACAACTTTTTTCTTGGGATATATGCCAAGTGAGACTGTAAAAATGGGGCTCAGCTGCAAATTTCCAGTACATAGGTATCAATTTATAGGTTCACTGCCTGTTCTCTTAGCCCTGGTTGGTTTGCTGCATTTTGTTCGTACTGCTGTTGATTGCTGAAGATCTTAAAATCCAAAGAATTGTGTGTAATTTATCAAACACAACTTAAAACTGCTTGTCACCTCATGCTTAATTTGTGCACACTCTTCTTAGAAGGAAGCATCCCATGGACTGTTTAAGTATCATAAGAAAGGAATGTAGTGAAGGCCAAGCACTTTGTAGGTCCCTTTCTGAACAAGGACAACCAAGACTTACTTACATAAGCAGTTGTAAAACACTGCTCTAGAGTGGGAAGGGTAAAGACAATCCCTGACATCTCGCTTAGGCTGGCCCATGTGAACTGCGTAACGGCATGGCTTTCTTTCCTTTTAGACTCTGATTTATCTGACCCTGCAGGAGGGAGAAAAAGCAGCCTGGGTTTTTGTGTGTGCTATTTTTGCTGGCGTGGTGGTGGATAGGAGTCTGTTATCTAATCTAGTAAAAAGTTGCGTGTCTTTTTTTTTTTCCACTCTTACATAACTATCACATCCTGATGGTAATGCAAAGGTTAGAAAATTGAGGGGTTTTCTTCTTTAGTTAAATAACCAAAGCTAGAGGAATTAACTGTACCTTAAAGCTATGAACACGGCCACACTGGATAATCCCAAGATCTAACTAGGCCCAGTAGCCCATTTCCAGCTGTAACAAGTGATCTTTCAAGGTCCCTTCCAATCCCTAATGTTCTGCAATTCCGTGAATGGCTAACAGCAAATCTACAGTCCAATTTCACAGAATCACAGAACATCAGGGATTGGAAGGGACCTCAAAAGATCATCTAGTCCAATCCCCCTGCCAGAGCACAATCTCACTGATTCCACACATCTACAACTCACAAATAGTCACTTAATGGATTCTTGTCTATGAAGTTTCCTCCTCTTGAGCCAAGTACCAAAACTACTTGATATCCAAGGGGTTCCCCCTATTTTTGCAGCAGGCTGCTGACATTTGAGAACAATCTGAACTCTGTATCTTTAATGAACTTCAACACCTTTCCACAATCACAATCAGGGTGAAGTGCCAGGCTCCCAACCCACCTATTAATCCATCATACCCCAACTCCCTTGTTTAATTGCTTTCAAATGAAAGATGATTGGAAAAACCTGAACTATTTTGCACCAACTCTAGCAAAACCATGAGTATTTTGTTCCTGGACACCAGGAAATATGAAAAATAGCTGACTGTAGCGCACAATATTGCTTGAACCATCAATAAAAATGCTAAATGTACAAACTTTGATGGGAAAGACTGGGAACGGTGGAAAAAGCATGTTTTCATTCCTGCTTGTCTGTAATTAAGGACTTTCTGTGTAAGGAAGAATTTCTAACAATTTATTTCTAAGGAAGTCTCAGCAACCTTCATTTTTCTTCTTCATTTCCCTGGCTAATCTAATCTCAAACATTTAATGAACTACTGCTCTTGTTACTGATGGTCCACAACACTATTTTCAGCTTTACTTCTGCCCAGGACCCCTGCTTAGCTCCCCAATACCTCACACAGGGTCAGACTCACACTTGACATCCCATCAGACCACTCAAAAACATCTTAACTAAACCCACCACCGTTCAACTCCACACTACAGGTATCTCATTCATCTTTCGACTGGATCTTCCTAACTCACTCCTTTTTTAACTAATTACTCTACAATAACGGTGTCTTTCCTGTCCACATTTAAAAACACACCCATGTATCTCTTACACTTCAATTACCATTACTTCTTTTTCTTTGACTTAGCTAACTTGAAAGACACTACAAAGGATGTGAGTTAGGGGGGCTGAGTTCAGAAGAAACACCTGGGAATAAGCCCAGGTGTGTATGGCTGAGTCCAGCCACAACTTCTTTGCCTACAAACTTAACCTTTATCATCGTCCTCCATCATCACACGTGAAACACAGCGGCAGACACTGAAGGTTTTGTTAGAGGCCGATACTCAGCGAGACCCTGAGCACTTCCCCCCAGACACCAAGGGTGGCTCCTGCTTAAACGAGGTAGCACGGCCCGGGTCCTGCAAGCGCTGCAGCCACCCAATAAAAGAGGGGGAATACACGAACCCTAAAGACCGACAGGTTTTTCTAAACCTTGTAACTTTTATTGTCTTGTGTCCTCTGTTAAAGTGGGAAAAGGAGGGCACCCAAGCGCCTGCAGACAGGTGCGAGCACCACCCGCCCAATGAACCTTCCAGGGCCGCGGAACTTCCAGAGCCATTCCCGCCTCCGGCCACGAGCTCCTCCAGAGCCCCCACGACTGCCCAGCTCCATCCCTCCGCGCCGGCCCCTACAGCGCTGCACACTCACCCGGGAGACCACCTGGACCCGCGGGTGGGTCTCTCCTGCCCTCCTACCCTCCCCTGCCCCCCCAGCCCGCGTTCTTTCTCCCAGCCCCAGGGCAACCAGGACAGCGCCGAGGGAGCGACTCTACCGCTGACAGAGCTCTTTCCCCCCCTTCCCGTGACTTCTCGGGCGGCCCCACCCCGTTACGCTGTTTTGTAACCTCCTTCCGCCCCTCACCTCGCTCCGCCTGCTCCTCTCTTCTCCTCGTGTCGCCCATCCCTCCCCGCGGCGTCGCCCGCTCGCCAGTGGCTAGCGCTCGTGCCCATCTGCCGACGCAGTGCTTTATGTAAGCGGGCGGGCGGGTGAGGGCGCGCGACGGAGAGGTTTGAAAAGGGGGGCAGCGCCCGGGCGCGCGCTGCTGCTGCCGCCGCCGCCGCCTCCTCCTTCTCACAGGGGCGGAGGGATTGTGGCCCCGTGTCGCGCGCGCAGGGGCGTGCACGTGACCCCGCCCCAGACCCCTCCCGCGCGGGTGCCCGGCTTCCTCCTTCTCCTGCCCAGCGCCGGCAGAGCCAGAGCGTAACGCGCCGAGCCCACAGCGGGGGCCGCAGCGGCAGCGCCGCACCCACCCGCTGGCCGCAGCTGGGGCCGCCCATGGCGCTCTCCCCAGTGGCACTGGGCGCCGAGGTGTCGCCGGAGCCGGGTGGTAGCGGGAGGAGCTCAGGACAGGAGGCGGATGGAGAGCGGGAGCCGCGGCCGGGCGAGGGGCCGGCGGTGCCCGGCAAGGTGCCGCTGAAGGAAGTGGCGGGCGCGTCCCTGGCGTCGCTGTGTCTCGGGCCGCTCGCCGGAGCGCAGCGCCTCGGGACGCTGGTGGAGTGCCTGGTGCTCAACTACCGCCTGCGGCAGGGGCCGGCCCGGGACCGCGGGGCCGCGGCGGAGGGCGGGGGCGCGGCGGCGGCCGAGGGTCCGTTGCGCTGCTGCGGCTGCGGCAGGTTCCTGGCGGAGCCGGTGACCGTCCCGTGCGGGCACACGTACTGCCGCCGCTGCCTGCGCAGGGAGCTGCGCGCCCGCTGCCGCCGCTGCCGGGACCGCCTGATGCCGGCGGCGGGAACCGGCGCGGCCCCGCTGCGGACCAGCGTCGTGCTCGGGCAGCTGGCGGAGAAGTGGTTCCCGGGAGAGTGCGAGAGGGCGAGGACCGGCGCACGGGTGGAGGAGCTGCTGGCCCAGGGCCGCTTCCGAGAGGCGCTGGGTGCCGCCAGCCAGGCTCTGCGGGCAGGTAAGGCTCGTGGCGAGCGGGGTCGGTCGCGGAGCTCGGGGAGCTGTAAGCGGGCGGGGTGGGTGCGGGTGGGCTCCCTTCTTGCCCTGCTGCTGAGACCGCCTGCGATGGAAACGGACCTGTGAAGAACATCCAAAGTTTTCCGGAGTTTGCCCAGAGGATTCCCGGAGCTCTCCCGCAGCCCGGTGGAGGCGACGGAGCTGTCGGGGCTGAGTTGAAGGTGAAGCCGGGGGTCGGGGGATACCCTCCGGAGCAGCGCCCACCACGGGCTTCTGCACTTTGCTAACAATTCTTTGCCTTCCTACGCCCCTCTGCTTTTGTGGGACTTGGGCACACAAGAGTTCGCCGGCTTTAGTTTGTTTCGTGTTTAGCAGTCGCTGCGCACGGACAAGAGGAGCTGCGCTTCTGTATTTAACCTTGTTTCCTGAGAGAGACCTATTTTCAGTCTGAAGTGTCACCAAGACAGTTCCCAGCAGGCCGGGCCCAGTTGCATAAGCAGGCAGGCATGGAGGGGGACAGGTTGTGTAATGGCAGTGACATCATGGGTGGGTGTGGTTGGGGTTTTATAAGAGAGTGTGGAGAGAGGGTGTGAGGACGCAAGGTAGAGGCAAGCTGTTGGGCTGCCCTGTACCCACCCTGCCCAGCACCGTGTGGTGCCATGAGTGTTGGAGACACGGCCAGCTTTTCAGAGTTTGGCCTTTGCAGAGAGCGTCAAGTTTGCGATAACCTCGGTGGGTGCAGCGACACATTCCTTTGGTTGGGTTTTTTAACACCTGGTGACCGGGGGGGGGTTCTGTTTTCACGTGCGTCATTTTATTTCTGGTCAGAAGCGTAGGGATTACTACTTTAGCAGATGAAGTGCGTTATGGTTGTGTAGTTGTCTGTGGTGCAGGGAGAAAACCAAACCGAAAGCTTTGCGTAACTCTAATCCTTCCAATCTGTTCTGGGGAAATATGTTGCATCAAGTTCCAGAATAAACTGCTTTCAGTGTAGCTGGGATTAAATCTCAGGTATATTTTTATACGCCTCTTGGCAACCTACTTTGAAGAGGTTCAGTTGTGGCCATGTAGTCTACGTTGTTTGCCAGGGTGTTTCCAAAATGCAGGATGTTGGAACGGTGTGACCTGGGAAAGTGGCTGATATATTTCTCAATCTTGAAGCCTTTTTCATTTGTGCTCTGAAGTACAGCATTGACTCATCCAGGTCACGACGAAATGGAGTTAAAACTCTGTGGCCTTCAGGGTACAAACTGCTGACTCCTTATCGATGGCAAGTGTTTGCAGGGGTCCCGTTTCACGTTTCAGCACTGCTTTGAAACAAAGAGCAGGTTAATTTTACAGACTCTTTATGGATTTAGCAATATCATTGAGACATCTTTGGAGACAGAATGTGGATTCCTTTTTGTGAAGCTACGTCTTAGAATTTTGGTTTTAAAATAGGTTTAAAAATCCGAGAAGAGTTACCGGCTGTGATGCTCATCCACGATGCTGTTTCTCAGATTCAGTACACAGGCTAAAATTAACTGCAAGTGCCTGGGTTTAAAATCCTTTTTTAATCATTTCTTGTGTTTCCAGTCCAGCTATCAATTTTCCAAGTGTTCTGCTAAAGATACTAAAGAACTTTATGAATTAGAATGCAGACCTGCGCTAACTGTGCATGTAAAGCTGTGAGCTCACAGCTACAAATAGAAGGTGATTTAAGGCCAATAGAGAGCTAATTAATAGCTGCTGCTCTGTCTTCCTCCAGAACAGGAGTCTTGAAAACACTTTGAGGTGGAAAAGATACAGCAAATAAATGTGTTTGTGTTCACAGTCGTTCATGTTCTGCATCAGTGTTTCCTCGCTGCTAGTTTCATCTTTGTTTAAAGCAGATAGAGTTAAGAAAGGAATCTGAAGTCTTAAATAAGGCATTGGACTCAAACCTGTACTCAAGCAGCCTCTTTTCTTAGCTTAATTGTCTTGAAATCCTTGCCATGGTGCAAACGGGGGTTTTGAAGAGGGTGAGGATTGTTGACATCCCTGTGGCTGATCTGTTCCTTCCAGGGGTTAAAGGGAATTAGTTTAGTTAGTTAAAGTAAGGCTCTTGGATGAAACTACACTTCTCTTTGATCAAGTATCCCAAAACACACAGCTCATAGGCCTGAATTTGGGCTGTGTCACGGACTCGTTCCTGCAGGAGTGGGCGTTGGGAGCTCTGCTGACCGATCGATCTCCTGTGAGAATAAACACTGAGTTAGTTCAAAGCAGTTTACTTCAGCAGGAGTGGGAAAGCCTTCAAGGACAGAGATTCTACAGCCTCGCAGACTTCTCCTGTGAGGAGGTCATGCTGTGGCAGGGGATTGGACTAGATGATCTTTCGGGGTCCCTTCCAATCGCGGATGATTCTGTGACAACCAAAGGCAGATGATCCATATAGTGACATTTTCTCCACCTTTCAATTCCAAACTGCCCTTGTTTCGGTCTATAACCGTTGTCTCTTGTTGATCCCCCCGTGCACTTCAGGAGAGTCTTCCGAGCTGGAGTCCGGAAGGCTGTTTTGCAGGGACCTTGGGGATTGTTGTACACTAAGCAAGCCCAGTTTTCTCAGCCTCTTCTCAAGTGTTCTGTGTTGCAATCCCTGATCACTGGGGTGACTCTGTAGCGCTGTATTAATACTGCATCCTGTGGTGGTTTTGATGTGCATGCCTTTTGTTTGGAATCACTTGATGTATACTCAAGAACCATGTGAAAAGCATGCAGGGTCGGGTGGGCCATTCAGTTTTGTTCACTCCAACAGTAGCCAGGAGCAGATGCTTTGGGAGCAACATGAGAAAAGGATGCTCATTGGGTGCACACCTTTGTTTGCTTTCCTGTTAACTGCTGTGTGCAGTTCTGCGTGGCAAGGACTTGGTGCCTTTATTCATATCACTTGCCTTTGGGTGTGCTGAAGTGAGTGACAACACAGTTTGCTACTGAAATGCAGCACTTCAAGCATGAATGACTTTTTCCACTCTTAGTCTTTGGTGTGAGGATCTGAAGTAGTAGTTTTGTGTTCTCCAGTTAGGTGGCAAACGTGAAGTATGTGCTGAAACTGTGCAAAACGATGCTTCCACAATTACAAAGCCTGAAAATTAGATCAGGGCTGCAAAACTAGATGTGAAATTTGGATTGTTTGGTCTTGCAAATATGCAGACCCAGTTTGTTCTGTGTATTGATCCTTCGCTGGCAGTGCTTGCCTGTGCTCAGCAGCAGAATTGCGGTCCCAGATAAACTCGCTGGTTTAGCTCTTTGGTACCAGTTCCATTGGAATTAGGCTTTTCTCTTTGAAAAAGCAGTGTTCAAATGGCCACCTGCTGTAGGCTTGAACTCGGGGTTTTATCTTCAAATTACTGTTATCCTCCCCCTGGAAAAGAAGGCTGAGTTCTCAGGTCACGTTACACACTGCAAAGTCTGAAAGGGATGCTGAGCTCCCGCTGATGATGTGCAGATGGGTGGCTTGGCCGAGAATAACGAGCTGCTCTTTCTGCTGCTCCGACAAGAAGGGCTTGGATCTGTACTGACTCTGCTGGACACCAAAGAGTTGGATACAGCTGAAAAAGCAGTCTGAGGAGTTTGATCTTCCTGAGCCTATAGCAGTCACAAAGCAGAGTCACAGGGAAGCAGGACTCAGAGTAGCTCTGTCAGCTCCCCGGACTTCCATTAACACAAACATTTTCTTACGTCTAATGTAAAATACAACCCATACAAACCCAGCTGGAGAGTGTGTGTGTTTGAAGGGGAAGCTGTCAGTTCAAAAGACAGAAGGAGGTGTCCTTCCTTCACATTTTCAGCTGTGAAGTCTGCTAGGTTTGGTTTTTCTTAACCCTTTCATTCCATTAGGCTCCTTTCTCCATGTGTGTATCACGGTGCGAAGCAGCATGTTGAAGTTAGGGGAACGTAGATCAGTCTGGCTTTTAAAATGCCGGAAATAATGAATACCGTGGTGAAAGTGGCAGCAGTATCTCCAGCCACAGCTGGAAGGGAGTCAGGCATTGTAAGAATGAAAAAAACTTGGATGTTTGAAAGCAGACTTTGTAATACTTGAGCTTTTTAATCTAAGTGCAGTGGATTCCCCAATCTCAGTGGTGTACTCCAAATCTGAAGTGTCCTTAGTCCTTGACTTCTGTCACAGTGGTACCAAGTGGTACCTTGTTCTGACAGCACTGCTGTTTGATCTTCTAAAAAGTTATATTCTTATTGCTGAAAAATACATTGTAGGGTCCAAAATGTGATTGATTTAGCTTAAAAGACATGAGCCTGGAATTGCTGACACTCTCGTTACCACGTGTGGGGTTGGGGACGCACGTGCCCTAGTAATTTTGAAAGCACACCCAGCACTTACTGGGTGAAAGCCTTTCTGATTGAAAATTACAAGTCTCTGAATTGTTAAAAATGTTACTTAATTTTTTTTCCCTTCAGATTCCACTGACTTGATGCTAAGAATTTACAGAGCTGAGTCATATCTTGGCCTCCAAGAACAGAAAACAGCCATGGAAGAGCTAAATTTCGTTATTTCTAAAATGCCAAATTGGCCAGAGGTAAGTTGAGATGAACTCTTTGTTTTTCAAAATCTGTGTTGATAAAACAAATGAATGGCACAAAACTGCTGGAGAGAGTCCAGAGCCACAGAGATGGTGAAGGGAGTGGAACATCTCCCTGCCGAGGAAAGGCTGAGGGAGCTGGGTCGCTTGAACTTGGAAAAAGGGAGACCGAGGGGTGACCCCACTAATGTTGATAAATATGTGAAGGGTGGGTGTCAGGAGGATGGAGCCAGGCTCTGCTCAGTGGCATCCACTGATAGGACAAGAGGCAGAACAGAGGAGGTTCCACATCAATCTGAGAAGGACCTTTTTCCCAGCGAGGGTGGCAGAGCACTGGAAGGGGCTTCTCTGAAAGTGAGAAAAGTGTGTGTTTTCTCCTAGCTGCTGGGTAGTGTTCAAGAACGAAGTACAGAGGGAGGAAGCGTTGTGGTTCCTCTTCTTCCCCTCCAAAGGCTCAGAGAAGGGAAGGAAATGAAGGCCTGTTGTCAAGTTGGCACTGGTCAGGTTTTTAACCCTTCGTGTAAACCAGAACAACTTCATTGTAAGGGTGATAACACCATGACTCTCTTGAAAGACCATGTGTGCTAGGCAAGGCATGTGGGTCATTCTCACTGGGCACAGCTGAAGCTTGATGCTGAGCTACGGAGCTACATCCACGTTCTCACTGGAGTGTTGTGATGCTGGTGAGATGAATGCTGAAGGGATGTCTTTGTGGCTTCTGTCTTTCAGGTCTACTTCCACAAAGGAAAAGTGCTGCAAGACTCTGGCTTTGTAGGGGATGCCTTACAACTGTTCCTACAGTGCTTAGCCCTTGATGAGGACTTTCTTCCAGCCCAGCTAGAAGTAGAAAGGGTAAGTTTGTCAACAAAACTGGATTTCTATCTCTGACTTGATTCCTTTGTGAAGCTCCCTTTACACAGAACATTAGGGATTGGAAGGGACCTTGAAAGATCATCTAGTCCAATTCCCCTGCCAGAGCAGGGTCACACAGGAACATGTCCAGGTGGGTTTTACGCATCCTGAGAGAAGGAGACTCCACAACCCCCCTGGGCAGCCCCTTCCAGTGCTCTGTCACCCTCACTGGGAAGAAGTTCCTTCTAAGATTGATGTGGAGCCTCCTGTGTTCCAGCTCACACCCACTGCTACTTGTCCTATCACTAGATGCCCCTGAGCAGAGCCTGGCTCCATGCTCCTCACACCCATCCTTCACATATTTATCAGAATGATTTGGGTTACCCCTCAGTCTCCTTTTTTCCAAGTTCAAGAGACCCAGCTCCCTCAACCTTTAGACTTTGAGCATCTGAAGTCTTCCTGCAGAGAAGGTTCAGGTGGCAGATAAGTTCCTTTCAAGATAAATCATGCTATGTTGAAAAGATGGTCCTAAAGTCACTATTTTAAGTTCATAGTAAATAAGAACCTTGAAAACAGGTGAGTGTGCATCAGATGGAATATTCTGAGGTGAACTTTTCCATGCCCAGAGCACAACAGCTTGTCTTTCATGATAAACATGTACGTTGAGAAAGCCGCATGCAGCTGAACTGATGATGTCTGGCTCTGTTTGAAGAGCTCACTTGTTTGTAGTAGTAAGGATTTCTAGGTAAATTTCTTTTTAGTTGATTCTATGATCTTTTTTCATCCTTGTGATTTAGCTGTTTGTTTTGTAGACATTGCGTGATGTGCTGTCACCAGAGAAGTTAGGAGAGAGTCTCAAGGAATCTGCTTGGAGTGCACCACATGCTCGAAACAAACCTTTTGTGCTTGGTTCTGAGGTGACTGAGTCTTGCTGCAACCTAGAGCTTTGTGCTGAGCAGGTAACCAGAGCCATAGGATAGCTTTTCTCTTTGTCTGATACCCTTACGCTCCAGCCTAAAAGCTGACTCTTCTGGAACTGGCTAAACTGGAAGGAAACCCTTGTGGTTTGGGTGTCGTGTGTTTTCACTTGGAGTGTTAGACTCCTTATTCCAATGACCTACTGGTTAGAGCATACTCAAACCTCCAAACAAAGAGAAGTGCAGTCTTCTCTGATCTTTGGAGCAGGGGAAGGTCTTTGTTAATGCTAAGCAAATTTGAGTACTCTCTGTTCACCAAATGTCTCTAGTTAACTAATGAACTAACGGGGGTGTCCGCTTGGCTTTTATCTCATTGCGTGTTCACACACTTAGCTTTGTGACTCTTTAAGTACAGTTCAGTTCATCTTACCATTATAGAGTTTAGGAGCATCAGATGTTCTGGAGCCTGTCAGTGGAAGCTTAAATCGTGCACAGTCTGCCCATGTTCTTTACTCAACAAAAGACCTTGCCAAGGAAGATGGCTTGAAGAGAGTGTCTTCTGAGCCCCTTCTCTCTGGCCAAGAAAAAGGTGCTTTGTTGAAAAGAAAGCTTTCCTTTTCAGAACAGGATACGGCTGTGTGTGAAGATGGGAGAAACAAACACAAAAAGCAAGGAGGTGAGCACACGCTTACTTGGACATCTCAAGTGTTTACTGCCTCGTGCCTTTCCTTGAGAGAGTGTTTTGTTTTGCTTTTCCTTAGACAGTGCAAAAAGGGACACGACCACCCTGCCTTTGGGAGCAGTCCCGGGGGATTTGATTGACGTGTCAGATTTTGAGTGCTCCCTGTGTATGAGGTGAGTTTCTCTGCTTGATTCAGTCTCTCTCTTAGCGACACGCGGCCGTGTGTCTGCTGCTGCTTCTATCTGTTGCATCTATTAAGCTGAGGTGCTATGGGTTCTGATGAGTGCTGCTGTCAGGCAGCAGCGTTCAGCTTTCCTCTGTCCTTGCACGGGATTAATTCTGTTGTGGTGTCACTAGTTCTGAAAAGGTGAGAGGCTGCTCAGTGACTTTCTTAGCAAACACACGCTGGCCATGGCGTGTCTAGCTTGGTGTAACCTTTGTTTCAGGTTATTCTTTGAGCCAGTGACAACCCCGTGTGGACACACCTTTTGCAAAGGCTGCTTGGAACGGTGTCTAGACCACGCTCCTCAGTGTCCTCTCTGCAAGGAGAGCTTGAAAGAGGTACTGTTTCTCAGCAGAGCTCACAAATACAGACACTGGGGTCATTTTTAAGGGCATTTTCACTTAAACCAAACAAATTGGTTTCACAGAATCACAGAACGTTAGGGATTGGAAGGAACCTTGAAAGATCACGTCCAGTCACCTAGACCAAGTTGCACAGGAACGTGTCCAGGCTGGTTTTAAATGTCTCCAGAGCAGGAGACTCCACAACCCCCCTGGGCAGCCCCTTCCAGTGCTCTGTCACCCTCACTGGGAAGAAGTTCCTTCTCAGATGGATGTGGAACCTCCTCTGTTCCAGCTCACACCCATTCCCCTTTGTCCTGTCACTAGATGCCCCTGAGCAGAGCCTGGCTCCATCCTCCTGACACCCACCCTTTCCGTATTTATCAACATTAAGGAGGTCGCTGGGGCTGTGGATTCCTGCTAGAAAGGAAGAACTCGAGACAGACATTGTCAGTAGAAGTTGATTAGGTTTGCTTGGGGGTTTTGTTGATGGTTTTGTGACCATCTGCTTCACTGCTGCAACTAAATACTGAGTGTCTGTAAACTTTTTATAACTATTCAGTAAAACCTCACTGATTCCAGTTAAATACAGAGTTAGACACTTGGGTTGGCAGTTGCTAAGAGCTGAAATAGACACTCTTACTTTCAAAAGTTAGCGTTAGGTAGGAAAGTTAAGTTTTCATGGGTTTCAAGCTAATGTAGTACGTGTCTGTGGCTTTAAATGCAAGCTGCACTTTCTCAAGCCTTTTGTTAAGGTATGAAAATGCTTTCCTATGAATTGCTTACAGTACCTTGCAAGCAGAAAGTACAGCATCACAGAACTACTGGAGGAATTAATAAAGAAGTATTTGTCCGACGAATTGCGTGAGAGAAAAAGAATTCATGCTGAAGAAACGGCTGAGCACTCGAAGTAAGCTTCCTGTCTTTTCTCTAGAGAGCTCGAGAGATGACTACAGAAATCCTTTATGCAAGTGTTGTGTTGCTTTGGTGATGAGTCATTCAGATACATAATCAGAGCATCACAGAGTGGCCAGGGTTGGAAGGGACCTTAAGGCTCATTTAGTTCCAGCCCCCCTGCACAGGCAGGGACACTGTCACTAGAGCAGGTTACTCAGGGTCCCAGCCAACCTGCCCTTCAACCCTTCCAGGGATGAGGCAGCCACAACTGCCTTGGGCAGCCTCTTCCAGCATCTCAGCACCCTCACAGGGAAGAATTTGTTCCTCACGTCCAACCTCAGTTTCCTGTCTTCAGGTTATCCTTTGTCATAGACAGGAGTATTGGAAAAGGACTTCATGCAACTTACGTGACAGGATCCATAGTCTTCTGCTCTGAAGAAGGAGAAAAACCCTGAACACCCAGTTCCCAAGAGAAAGCTCTTCCTTCACTGACTCTACTCAGTGACTGGACAGCTCTGCAGCACTGTCCAGTGTGTATCCCAGCCAGTACCTACACCCTCAGTCGCTGTTGTTAGTGCTCATGAAAGTTATTACCTTGTTCTCAGTGTCAAACCAAGAACAGAGTGATTTTATGAGCTCAGAGTGCAGGGAGAGTGTTGTCTAGCGTGGCGTTCACTGTTGGGATTCTGAAGCCATACATTTCTCTTGCTGTTCTCTTGAAGCCTGACCAAGAATGTTCCCATGTTTGTTTGCACTATGGCATACCCTACTGTGCCTTGCCCTCTGCACGTGTTTGAGCCAAGATACCGACTCATGATTCGCAGGAGCATGGAAACTGGAACCAGGCAGTTTGGGATGTGCATCAGTGACTCTCAGAACGGGTGGGTTTACGCTCTGAGCTGCTCATCTCTGCGGCGCTCGTTTCAATTCTGAGAAGTGTGTGTTGGCATTGGTGACAAACCCTCTCTTGCAGTTTTGCAGACTACGGGTGCATGCTGCAGATCAGGAATGTTCATTTTCTACCTGATGGAAGGTCTGTTGTCGATACGGTCGGTGGGAAGAGATTTAGAGTTCTACGGAGAGGGATGAAAGATGGTTATTGCACTGCAGACATCGAGTATTTGGAAGATGTTAAGGTATCAAGAATACTGTCTAACTACTTACTAGTATTAGTACTTCAAGGTTTTTGCTTGAGTTATTTTTGGGAGCCCTACTTCAAAGTGTAAGGTCCCTAACACTGCTGCCAGCACGTGGGAAAAATCACAGAAAGTTAGGGATTGGAAGGGACCTTGAAAGATCATCCAGTCCAGTCCCCCTGCCACAGCAGGATCCCCTAAATCCAGCTGCACAGGAACGTGGCCAGGTGGGTTTTAAACGTCTCCAGAGAAGGAGAATCCACAACCCCCCATGGCAGCCCCTTCTAGGGCTCTGTCACCCTCACTGGGAAGAAGGTCCTTCTCAGATGGATGTGGAACCTCTTCTGTTCCAGCTGACACCCACTGCCCCTTGTCTTATCATTGGGTGCCCCTGAGCAGAGCCTGGCTCCATCCTCCTGACACCCACCCTTTCCATACTTACCAGCATGAATGGGGTCACCCCTCGGTCTCCTTTTTTCCAAGCTCAAGAGACCCAGCTCCCTCAGCCTTTCCTCGTCAGGGGGACTATCAGTGCTGTGGGTTTTGTTTGAACAGTAGCCTGAAGCCATAACTCCTAAAAATAATAGGTGTTTGTTTGCTATTTAGTCATTAGCAGTCAAGGTTTAGGAGATGCAAGAGCTGTACCTTGAAATAGAGCATTTCTGGACTTCAGCACTAATTATTTACCCTCCTCCTGTAGGTTGCTGATGAAGAAGAACTAAAGAAGCTGAGGGAACTTCACAATTTTGTTTACAATCAGGCCTGCAGCTGGTTCCAAAACCTAAGGAATAAATTTCGCACTCAGATTCTTCAGCACTTTGGGCCAATGCCTGGCAGGGAGGAAAACATACAGGTAAGGCGTCGCTTGGTTGTAGTTATGAGGCCCTTATTGCCAGAAACAAAAACCTCTCTGAGCTGGTGCCATAAACTCCTGCAGCTGCCAGGGTTTGACACGTGTCTCTTACAGGAGTCGCTGTTGCAATCTCCTTTGGTGGCCACTATAGACAGTTAGTGAAGGGTGGGGAGATCCTGACAGAAAGGAACACTTGAAACACATCAAGGTTGTAGAATTAGATGTTAAGTGGGACCTTAGGAGACCCTGTCCCTTGCTTGTCTGCTGTGTACTTGTGCGAGGCTGTGTTGATCGGTCTGGGAGGGCTGTCGATGCTATAGAGACTGCATAAGCTATTTTAGACCAGTTTAATAAAACAAAGATTTAGAGCAAGTTTCCAGGAAAGAGGATTAAGTGCATGCGATCAGGGTGACTAGTAGGGCAGTGGTACTACCTGGCCTGTGTAACAGGGCACAAACGTGTCGGCTGTGGGTACAGACACGAGGGAGGAAGGGTCATCCTGCAGTGTGCCACTACCAGTAACGATTTTGCAAGTCATTGGAGGTGATGAATGTTCTCACCTGGTTGGAAGAGAACCCTTCAGAATCCCTCATGGGTCTGCAATTCTCTTCTCAGTGTCAGGCTTCAGTCTTTGTTGTCGTGTTCTGATGTCTCAATGTTAGTGAACGACACTGGTTGTGGGTAACGAAGGTATCTCCTGTTTTCAGGCAATGCCCAATGGTCCTGCTTGGTGTTGGTGGCTTCTGGCTGTTCTTCCAGTAGACCCCAGGTACCAGCTGTCCGTTCTCTCCATGATGTCTTTAAAAGACCGTCTGATAAAAATCCAGCACATACTCACGTATTTTTCTAGAGACCAGTCGAAGTGACTGACCGCCCGGGGCTTCCTGAAACGTTACTCCATTCTGGTTGTAGTAGCAGCTGGAATTTTTGCTGCCTTTGCACATCTAGCGCTGGTTTGAGGAGTGTGATGGAACTGCTTTTTCTCTCTCCTTCCTGAACCGCGTGGTTCTTGGAATGCACACTTCCCTCCTTCCCTGCGGAGAGAAGATTGCACAGAGTCAATCCAGCCAGATCTGTTCTTCACGTTTCAATTTGCACTACGTAGGAGAGAACCTTTTGGAGACTTGAGCATCAAAGCCACTGACTTTTTAAAGCTGTGGGGAGTGCAGGACGAAAGGCTGCCAGTCCAAGTTTACAGCACTGAGGAGGTGTAAAGGTTTTGCAGACGTTTGCCTCATACAACTGTTCTTTTGCTGTTTGCACAACGATCTGAAACGCAGTACTGAGCGTCGCGGCTGGAGACGGCTGCTCCCGGGGACGTCTCTCGACCGTGAGCGCGGCCCGGAGCTGGAGCTACCCGGTCGACGTCCGCAGCGGGAAGCAGGTGGCGCGGCGCGTGCCGGACCGAGAGCCGATTCTGCGTCACAAATGCAAGAGAAAAAGGTACTTCTGTCTAAAAATACTGAAACTGTGAATATGGTTTACAAACCCTGGGCTGTTCGTGTCCAAGGGGAAGCAGGAAACTTAAATGCTAGCACCAGTTACATTTCTCTGGGCTTTCCAGGCTGGCTGTTCTTCCGGAGCGCACACGTAGTTTGTAGAGCTTAGGGGAGAGCGCGTGCGAGTGTGTGTGTGTGTGTTAGGGATTGTGCAGCTAGGGGTTCAGGTTGGTGCAGCCGTGAGCTCTATGCCTTACCCGTGTGGCCAGCGAGCCCCTGCAGTGGCCAGGCCAGCGTCACGCTGCCGATAGGTACTTTTTGTAATGCGAGGTTTGTGTCTTTGTGAATCTGTCTGATACTGGCTTTCTTGTATGTACATCCTTTGTAAGATATTTCTTAAATCTTGCTTTTGCTAATATATTTAATTTTCAATAAAAGCTGAAAGTTTGTAATATTTTTAACTTTATCAGGAGCTAAAGCTGCCTTTCGTTGTCCACACTCTTCTATGCCAGGATCTTTAGTGAATCCAGAAGCAGCTGCTTAACCTGCATCAAGGTTGAGGGCACCTGATGACCTAATCACAGAACATTAGGAGTTGGAAAGGACCTCGAAAGATCATCCAGTCCAGTCCCCCTGCCAGAGCAGGATCCCCTAAATCCAGTTGCACAGGAACATGTCCAGGTGGGTTTTAAACGTCTCCAGAGAAGGAGACTGCACAACCCACCTGGGCAGCCCCTTCCAGGGCTCTGTCACCCTCGCTGGGAAAAAGTTCCTTCTCAGATGGATGGGGAGCCTCCTTGTTCCAGCTGATACCCACTGCCCCTTGTCCTATCATTGGGTGCCACTGAGCAGAGCCTGGCTCCATCCTCCTGACACCCACCCTTCACATATTTATCAACACTGATGGGGTCACCCCTCAGTCTCCTTTTTTCCAAGCTCAAGGGACCCAGCTCCCTCAGCCTTTCCTCACCAGGGAGATGCTCCACTGCCTTCATCATCTGTGTCTCTCTGTGCTGGACAATCCAGGCATGAATGGACAGGAAAAGCTCCCTTCAAATGATTAACCTTACCTGAGGATGGGCAACAATCAGGGGAACTGTTAGCCTTTCGTGTTCTCTTTCATGAACAAGGTTTTGGGGAACTGGGAGTGGAACCCAACTCCAGAGGCACTTCAGCTCTGCAGGAGATGTAGGGTTTGGTGGGTTGTTTATCCAGAAACCCCTGCACCTGCAGGAGTGTAGGATGGGAAACAAGTCCTGTCCCTCTGCTAAGTGTCAGCAGCTCCTCACTGGTATCTTTTTTAAGAACTTGAGAGAGTTCTTAAAACAGGATATAAAAAGAGCAGATGCTACAGGAACACTTGCTGCATGAGGAAATTGTCAGGTGATTGCTGTAGTGTGAGAGGGGAGCTCTTTCCTTTCACAGCAAAGGGTCTGTGTGGAGATGTTCTGGCTCAGTAACCTCACAGCAGCTGCCACGCAGCGCTTCGGCCTCTAGCAGAACTGTGTGAAGTCCTTGTGGATCCTGGCGTTTGCTGGCTGCTGTGTCTTAGAGCTTTGTTGCAAGGCAACTGCTCAGGCAAGGGCTTCTGAGAGTTCAGTGCAGCCTGCACACAAAAACACCCCACAGCACCCGCCCCATCCCGAAGCTGAAGAATGACCATCTCCATGGCAACTCCAGCACTTGGCCAGCCCCAGTTCTACAAACAAAGTTGGAATAATCAGGGTGCAAGTGATTGGTGAGGAGAAACTGGAGACTGCTCAGCATATCCCAGGTGTACCCTCACTTCACTGGTTTTTATTTGGGGGGGGAGACTCTGCAGAGACCACACTGCAGCAAAGCAGTAGTGGTGCTAGGAAATGGGCTGGCTGCAGTGCCTGTCTCACCACAGTGCTGGGTAGTCAGGTGACTAGTAAGCTTGTCAGGTTGGTCATGAGTTAAGAGGCAGAGTGGTGTTGGGTAGGGAGGGGAAGAATGGGGAAGTGACACCTTCACCTCTTGTGCAACTTCACCCTCAGGCTACCTCTTGTTACAGAGCTGAGCTGGCAGAGCACTGCCACCAGGAGAGAGAAGTGTTCGACCCTGCTGCTGTTGACTGTTCCAGGTCTGGTTACAACCTGTAGCAAAGAGCTTGCACTCAGCTCTGGTCACCCAGTAACTAGTGCTAGTTGAAGTTCATCCGACTGTCTGAGCAAGCTGTCAGGATTACACAGGTGAGAACAACCTTGGTGAATAGCATCTCACTAAAGAACAGGTAAAGGGTCGAGGACAATTTCAACACCATAATTGCGCAATCACAGAACAGGAGGGACTGGAAGGGACCTCAAAAGATCATCTAGTCCAATCCTCCCGCCACAGCAGGATCCCCTAGATTGGCCCTCATTGCTGGTATTTAGAAGTTCATTAGGAAGCAGCCCCCTCCAAGATGAAGAGAGTTTCAGTTGGTTTACTTTGGTGTAAGCTTTGACCCAGTAAAAACAACCCCTGCACTCTGCTCCAGAAGAGGACACTGCTTAGGGCCCTTCTGTGCAGCTAGATGGTTAAGACCTGGTCATCTCCAGTGAATGAGGAGGCCAGCAACAGCATTTAGTCCAGGCACTGGTGCTGAGGGTGTCGCCTGTAAACATTCTGTGTGCGGTTCACTGTGAACTTTTTAGTGGGGTCCTGCAGGCAGGTACCACAGCTGAGGGGTGGTTCCAGCAGATTCAATGAACCTCCACGAAGCAGCTTTTAATTCAACAGTTTATTTGTAATTGTAAAAGCGCAGAGGTTACGTACAGTGAGTGAACGCACGTCGGTTAGGATCCTACCTACGCAGCAGCTCGGTGTGTGCAGAGACCAGCACGTGTGGATTCCACCAGTGGGTTGGTGCTTTTGTGGTCACTCTCCCCTTCAGATCAGCAACATTTCCACAGCCAATGTGAGGACACACAAGTAACTACTCGTGAGAGTTACTGAAGTGCGTGGAGACAGTCTGACACTACAAATCAGCTCTAGAACTGCTAACAGTAGAGATGTGCCCAGTACTGAACAAGGCAAAGGCTGCACTAGGCAGAGGTTGCCTGCTGGCCGTAACAAGCCCACTCCCAGCTCACTCAGGCCATTTGCATTTACAGCTTGTCACGACCAAGACAGTCGGCGTCAGCTACATCCCTTTAATGGATGGGGTCTGTATATACACGCACACAGACTCTTAAAGAACCCAAACATAAGGCAGGTGTTTATTGCAGGCTCTTAAAACATGTTTTCCTACGGTTACAGCACGTGATGCCACTTTATTGCTACAGAAAGCATTCCGTCATCGCAAGCAGAACAGCGTGGGCACTGGCCGCAGGCACCAGCGCGGCCGAGCTGACAGGGGTCAGACACATCATTACTAGGGGCGAGTATTACTGGTACAGAACTACAGGAGACTAGTTGGATTCTATTTAGGTTTGCACCCAATCACTCTTGCCAGAGTCTGTAGGTAACAGGTTACACTAAAAAGCAGAACAGTACCATTTTGGAGCAACAGAGATGCCTACAATGCTACTTCCCCATCTGTCACTAAGTTGTTGTAGTCAAAAAACGCACGAGGGAAGGATGAGGGGACAGACCGGGTCTGCTGCTCTAGCAATGCTTTCTTCTGTCAGCAAGGATGCAGGACTTGGAGCTCCTCCGAGTGTCGATGACACCACCGGCTGCTGTCGCTGTGTGACTGACGAGTTACGCGTTAGTAGGACTTACAGGGTGCACTCGCGCAGCTTTTTGTCCGCCTGCTTCAGGGAGATCCAGGTGTTCAACATGCTGGCCCGCAGCTTGGCCCACACCAAGTGGTTGTTTAACCCGAAGATCTGGGCAGCAAACTGAGCAGCTCCTTCCGGTGACAGAGTAGTAGGACAGCTGAGACCTGCAGAGAGGAGAGAGTGCTGCTTACCAACACGTTCTAGGCAAACAGAGCACTGCTGCTGAAGAACGACTGAAGCTGCTGCTTGTTTCAGCCTGCAGGAACCACATGATCTAGTGTTCAAGTCAGTGAAGCGTCATCTGTTCCAGTACTTCTAACAGGACTGCTTCACAGCATTCTGAGCCAAAGGCCTCCTTCTCTGGAGACATTTAAAACCTGCCTGGATATGTTCCTGAGCGACTTGGTCTAGGTGATCCTGCTGTGGCAGGGGGATTGGACTGGATGAACTTTCGAGGTCCCTGCCAATCCCTGATGTTCTGTGATTCCACAGAGGCAACAACCTCAGGGCCTCCAAGCTGCTGAGGATCCATTCAAGGCACTGCGCGCACAGTTTAACACCATTTGTCTAGCAGTGCACTGAAGGAGGAGTCGAGCTCTTCCCTTCACTGCCCGGAGCACACATTTGCTCTCTGATCATGAGGACAACACAGGTCTATCAACTGAACAGAGTGTAATTATTTAAATCCCCATTAATCCCAGTGCAAACTGGGATGTTCAGCAAGGAGAAGCCAAGGTTTCTAAAGATTATTCATCTGTAGCCTTTGTCTGCTGGGCTTTTTGCCATCAAAAAGTCAGTGACTGTCTAACGAGGCATTTCCTTCAGTACTTCTGCAGCAAGGTCTGCTCCGTGTTTCTGTGTGCTCAGAGAACCAAGACCGAGAGCTAGGCCAGAGCAAGAGTGCAAGCTGAGGGTCATCTTACCGCTGGGAAGTCTGAGAGAGGACCAGACGTCCTGAGTACCCCAGTCAGCTGAGAGGGGAGGACAGTTGACGACTGGGTAAGCTGTGTTACCCGACATCACAGGCCCCAGACCATTGCTTCTGCCAGCTACCGCGACAAACACCGTTGGGATCCCATCTCCTGGCAGGGAGGAAGACATCCACAGATAAGCAGAGTGCACCTTGTTCTCCACCTCCTGCTTCTGCAGGAACTTCACCCAAGTCCACGATCCTGTCTGTGATCATTTTGTCAACTACACCACACTGGAATTTTGCGTCTAACGACCCCCACTTCTTCCCTTCAGTCCCAGACAGCAGTTACTACCAGTGAAGTCAGCAAGTCTTACGTTGCCTCCGAGGCAAAGCCACAGTATTACAGAAACAGATGGTGTTTAGCTTTGTAGAGAAGTGACCTCTGGTGTCTGCATCCTTAAACCTTACACCGCTCACCTCAAGACAAAGTGTTTCTCAAGCAGGGTTACCACACCTGTAGTTTCACCTAGTAGAAAGCGCACTCCCACGAGAATAAAGAGTTCTTGTCTCTCCTCTGACTGGCTATAAACCTTTTCAAGTGCTGCCTAGCTTTGTTAGACAAGAGGAGAATGTGAATCAGTTGTTTTTCCCTGTTATTTTATGAACCAGGGAGGAAAACACGGTGGAAGCAACCTGTGCTTCCTGTGTTCCACAAGGAATCTGCCTTGTGAATGGCACGGAACACGGAGGGTCAGCGAGACAAGTGTTACTCCCATGATACCTAGAAGGGCCAGCTTCACTAACGCAAACGAGGCTCACGCCAAGTCGTTCAGAGTGATGAAGTTGTGGCTGGGCAGCAGAACAACACTGCTTAGTGAGAAGGTGTGAAACAGCAACAGGGAAAGCCCTGCACAGCTCCCTCGGCTGCCTGGTCACTCTGGATCACGATATGCCGTCAGTCCGAATCAGTTCTTCGGCGCTTACCCTCGTACTCTGCTTTGATCCGCAGGGTTTCATCTGGCCCTTTGTGAGCAGAGGTCACTCTTAACTCACAGGGAATTCCAAAGGCAGAACAGGCCTTTTTAATCTTCTCACAGTGACTGAGGTCAGAAGGAGATCCCATCAGCACCACCACTCGGCCTTGGCTCTTTGTTTTCAGAAGCAGCTAGGGAGAAGAGCGAAGGGGGAAAGAGCTGCAGTCAGCAGGAGCGAGGGCACGCACTTACCGGGCAGGATGCATCCCTCATGTACCTACCTCCACTCTTTCTGCAACCCACTCAAAGTTTCTCTTGACCATCTGTAGTGCTTCAGGAGTCACTTCTTTCAGGTCTCGGTAGGACTGAAGAGAGAAGAAAAAAACCCCAGACAACCAAAGTGAGTGTGTCTGGGGTACACGAAGCAGCCCTGCTCTGTTACACTGCCCCTGCAGCTCACAGCCTCTCTCTCAGGGGCTCTCTCACTCATCTCAATGACCACCACAGAGGCTCCAAGGCAGCAGCACTCCCAGTAGGGTTCTTTCATAACTACTTCTCTGGTCATTCAGAGACCTCTGACCAGTACAACAGGTTTAAATACAGGGCAGGTTTGATTTCAAACTCGTGTTTGCAGCCCTCAGATGTGGACACAGGCAGTAACACCTGACAATTCCAGCTTAGGCCAAATAAACAGCAGAGAAAAGCACCCTCCCTGCAGATCCCTCTTATCCACCACCGTATCTCTGCCAGCAGAGGATACCACTCCGAGTAAACAGACAGACGTGGAGTAGCCCTGGGAACCAAAGCCTCTGTTCCTCCTTCCAGGCTGCTGTTTCACTATCTGCATGAGAACTGGAAACAGCCCCTCCGAGAGCAGCTGTTTTACTGCTGGGTTTACTTTTTCATTCTCCTTTCCAGCTGACTTAGAAGTTAAAGATTAAAACACTTACCTGTTTGTCCTTCTGCTGGCTTCTGTCTCCTGCTGGCCACAGTCTCCACGAGTCGTTGTCAATAACATCGGCCAGAACAATTTCTTTTGTCAGAATGTTAACCCCAAACTCAATCTAAGACGACAGCAGGGAGAACATTTTAGGAACCGTGCGGGTGGTTCATTTCCTGACAGAACCAGATCGTGAATCAAACACATGCCGATACCTTCAGGTCTACCAAAGTGCAGTTCTGGGGCTGCCAGGATTTTTCCAGGATCTCAAAAATAGCCTGAGTAGAACGAGCCATGATGTCAACTTCGGTCTGGCCAATGGTCAGTCCAGCAAAACAGAACTTTGCTTCGATTATCTGCTCCTCAGACCACTGGGGGTCATTGTTAGCATCATCCTGTTAACAGAAACACAACGCACGCAGCACATAAGGCAAGCTCACTGCAAGGGGACAAGAACCACCAGAAGGTAAGAGCAGGTTGTGTTTCAAGAGCCTTCAAGTGCTTTCACAGTTAGCAAGAAAGAAGGGGCAGCAGCATCGCCACCGCTTGCAGCGACACGTGGGCACCAGAGGGCTCTGGCCCTGTTCAAGCTGGATGATGTCCCAGCAAAGGCACCTTACCTTATAGAACATCTCGATTTTGGGTGGGTAAAACCTGTAGCCTTCTTTGACACCAGGGTTTCTTTTGAGGAAGGAGCCCGTAGCGATTCTCCTGCACACCCACTCTATTGGGATCATTTCACAGTGAGCTGCGATGAACGCTGTGTCGCTCTGCTTCCGGACAAAAGCTGTCTTGATTCCTGCAAGTATAAAAGCAGCAGATGAGTTCCACCACCACCCTGAAACGAGGGTAACAGGCATCTTGAACTTCCAGTACAGCCCAGACTTCTTTTTCCTCTGGACTTAAGAGACATCCTGAATCTCTTGAGAGCATTTTAAGTCTGCTGTGGCCTCGCAAAAGGCACTCGAGGCGAGTGACTGAGAATTACGCTGGGTAACTTTGTCTGTCCTTGCTTTGCCCTGTCTCATAACAACCACCTGTACAGAGTCATTGACTTGTTTTGGTTGAAAAACACCTTTAGGCTCGTCAAGTCCAACCATCACCCCAACTGTTTCAACCCACCCCAAACCCTGTTCCTGAGCGCCAGACCTCCAGGACTGCGATACACGGCCAGGGATGATGATTCAACCTCCTCCCTGGGCAGCCTGTTCCAAGGCCTGAGGGCTCTTGCCAGGAAGAACAACCTAAACCTCCCCTGGGGCAGCTTGAGGCCATTTCCTCTTGTCCCATCACTAGTTACTTGTGAGAAGAGACCAACCCCCACCTCTCTACAATCTCTTTTCAGGTAGTTGCAGAGAGATAAGGTCTCTCCCGAGCCTCCTTTTCCCCAGCTAACCAGCTCCAGCTCCCTCAGCTGCTCCTCAATACAGTTGGATGAAACAACCCAGAAACCATCTTTCTCTTTCTCACGTATGAAACACACTAGGACTTCTCTGTCTGAAACCTGCTGTGGCAGGGGACATTGGACTAAATGATCTTTTGAGGTCCCTTCCAATCCCTAATTCCATGAAAACTATCACTAGACCTTGTAGCAGCTAGCACAGCTTTTACAGTAGCCCTGCTGGTACCCGAAGCCTCACAGTGGACTGAGCACGCAGGTCCAAGTAGCCTCAGCCAAGCTTACTGGAGCCCATGCTGTAGTCTTGTCTGCAGACTCAAGCTGGCAACACCAGCACAAACCTCTCTGTGCTACCTGCAGTCTACTCGGTCAGAATCACCTCAAAAAGCTTTCTCAAAGCAAAGACGCTGGCTCCATTCTTAGCAGTGTGGTGGAGCAACTACTTGAGTGACTCAGGTTCTCCATGAAAGCTGCCCTCCAGCAATGGAGTTTTTGAGACTCTGGAAGTGCCTGATACCTTTAGCACAGACTGATTTATTTGTGCTTTAAGGACAAACCATAAACCTCATGTTTCTGCAGCACACACAGCTGAGAGGGGATAAGAAAACATCTCTTTACACTCACAAATTCCACACAGCTTAGATACACCACCTGCTACTGCCCACAGCAGGGCCCATGCAGGCTGAGGGGAGGAAGAAAGGTGAGGTGAGATGCCTGCAGCCTCACACTACAAGTACAGGGGTCTGGGGGTAGGGAAGAGCTGACAATGAGAGGTGTGTCTGAGCAAGCAGAAGTTACTGGAGTGTTATCTGTGATGGCAAGATTACTTCAGATAGTCTCACATGCTCCAACGAGCCAAGTCACCCACCCGCCTCTGCTGTAACCAGAGCAGAGCACAACGAAAACCAAAAAGCTGCTCGAGAAAGCCCAACACGAGCCTCAGGGGAGAAGGACCCCATAGCAGAACCAGTGCTGGTCCATCTGAACCACACAGAGTTGTTTTCTACCTGCGAAACCACTCACCAGCTTCCTGCAGCAGCTGAAACACGCAGCTGGTCGTGATGTTGGAAATGGCAGCCTTCCCCTCCATTCGGTCCTTCCTGGCTGCGTTTCCCGCTGTGATTTGGTCCTTGGACTGCATGAGGACGCATCCCGGGATGTCGGGCAGCTCGTACACTTCCTTCGTCTTCCCTTCGTTCACTTTTTTACCGAGTTTCAGGTCTAGAGAGGCAAGTTTCAAAAACACCCGAACAGCGCGAGGAAGTTGGAGCTGAGAGTCAGTTGTTCGCACTGCTCGCACCCCTCTGCGATCGCGTGGTTCATCGAGAGGCGCTGCAGTGGGTGCCCAGCGGCTGCGGCGAGGGCGACAGGCCCCGCTCGGAGCCCCCTCCCAACCCCGGGAGCAGCAGCAGGGAAGCCCCGGCCGCTCTCGCCCCGGCTCCCGCCCACCTCCGCCTGGCGGGAAGCGCCGTTTTCACCCCATTTTTGTTTCTCTCCTTTAAGCTCCAAGGCTCAGGAGGCCGAAGGGAGCTTCCGCCGCCCGGAGCATCCGCGATGCCGCCGGAGGGGAACGGGGGGAGGATCGCAACCACCAGCCCCCCCAAAAGTCCCCGAGAGACTACCAACTCGCGGGGTAGAAGTTCTTCCCCCCTTCCCCAGCGCCCTCGCCGCGGCCGTTACCTGACGCTGCGGGGGCCATAGCTGCGGCGGCGGGAGCGGCGGGCACCTGGGGCACAAGAGAGAAGCTGAGGGCACCGCGGGGCCCGGCCGCGGGGTATAGACGGGGCGGGCGGAAGGGGCGGGCANAGCCGGCGGGAGCGGGGCCGCGAGAGGGGGCCGGCACGTGCCGCCATGGAGCTGGAGGAGCTGGGGATCCGCGAGGAGTGCGGGGTGTTCGGCTGCATCGCGGCCGGCGCCTGGCCCACGGAGCTCGACGTCCCGCACGTCATCACGCTGGGGCTCGTGGGGCTGCAGCACCGGTAAGGGGCACCGCGCGGGCCTGGGCGGGGTGCGGGGTCGGGGGGAACCGGCCCGAACCGGCGTCGCCGCGCTGCGGCCGGAGGTGCTGCGGGCACTCGCAGCCGGGAGGGCCCAGCTGCCGGCGGAGGAAGGAGCGGGCTGGGTGGGACCGCCCCGTCCCGTCCTCCCGGCCCCGCGCCGCCGGGGCAGCATCCCGGGGCGGTCCCGCAGCAGGAGCGGCCCTGGGAGCTCTCTCGGAGCTGGGCGGGGGAGAGGACGGAGCGGACCCGCTGAGATCCACGTGGGTGCGGAGCTGCCACATGAAGGCAGAGTAGTGCTTCCGTCGGGTACTCCAAGGAGTAGCTCGGGGCTCTCAGGGAGCGCCAGGGACAGGCATCCCCGGGCGCGGGGACACCGGCTGCGGAGGTGGGCTGAGGGACCCTGCTCCTGACAGCCCGGGGCGGGGGGCTCCTCTTGCCTCCACATACACCGCGCAGGGAAAATACCGTGCGGGCTTTGGAGGTCGGAGGCTGCTCTGAAATTGGTTTGGCCCAACGACAAAAGAGAGATTGAGCTTTTCTGCGAATCACACCCCAGCCTCCCATGCCTTTACTGCACCCCGGTACGATCCTCAGCTATCGGCAGTTTTCTGGGGGTCGCAAGTTTGTCACTCGTGACCCATCTCGTATAATTTATATATTTGCCAGTGTCCATCAAAAACGTTTTTATTGGGAGCGATAGAGCTGCAGTGTCCAAGGAACCAAGGTGTGGGATCAACAGTCTCATTTTAGGTTGTGCTGCCTTTTGTGAGGAGGCTGGTGACAAGCCAGTCGTGCCTCGCTTGTGCTTGCACAGGTACACTGGCAGAACATGGTCTGTCCCGGTTAGAAATAAACCGGCTGGTGAATCTTCATTACTTTGCAGCCTCTTATCTCAATTTTCATTGCTCGTTCAATGCACGTTTGTGGGGTTTTGTTCTGATGGGCACTTGACAAGTATATCTGGCTGCCGAGAGCTCTTTAGGGAGGACAGGACTGCAGACACCAGTACTGAAGCTGTGATTGAAGCTGAGTGATCCCAGCTACAGGCAGACGGAGCCTAGAGGCACACAGGTGCTACCAGCACCTCTGACCTCGCAGCTCTGTCACTGTCAACACTTTAAGGGATGCTGTCTGAGCGACAGGAACAGTATTGGGTCTGTAAAGCGAAGCAGCCTGTTAAGTTAGGCGCTCCTCTGCGAGCGCTCAATGAAATCCTCTTTCAATACCAGAGATATTAATGTCCCCACTCTCTTCTTTCAAGTTGCTCTCTAAACTCTTGTGTGTTTTTCCTCCTGTGAGGTGCAAAGAGGATCAGGGAATCCTGATCAGGGAGTAACAGGGTAACGGCTATTTCTCTGCCTTGTTTTTGGGATGTCTCACAAAAACATGGCTGGAATGGGTCTTGGTGGCAGTGCCATCCCTGGAATCATTTAAGGTCAGGCTTGATGAGCCTCTCAGCAGCCTGACCTAGGTAGAGTTGTCCCTGTGTAGGGAGGTTGGACTCGATGACCTCTGGAGATCCCTTCCAGCCTAGAACATTCTATGATTCTGTGAAAACCAGGATTAACTGTGCCAGGAAATGTCATTAAGCATGTTCTTTTTACAAACTAAGAGCGTATCTTCACCGTATTCACCGTATTCCTTTACAAATAAGGCAATACTAGAGTGAGGTGTGGTAAATAGTAACAGGTAGTCCCAATCAGGCCTGATGGAAATGTCAGTGGCCACTAGGAAATACAGTCCTTTAGACCTCACCTTCGGGTTCCTAAGGATGTTTAGGTAATGGCCGCTGGCCTTAGCTACTCGCAGGCTTGTTCTCTTTCGTGCAGATTAGTCCTGTGCAATAAATCAGATGGCAGCCATTTGGCCATTAGTGCGTCTTGGATTTTAAGAATCAGGATGTTCAAGCGTCTTCTGACGGTGCCCAACTGCCTTTTTGGGATGACTGAAGAGGAGAGGCGAGGCGGAAGCATGTTGCAGCTCCTACCCTTTGAAACTGTGTCTGTCTGTGTAAGGATCCAGAGCTACCTGCCACAAAAACATGCCAAGAGTGTAGATTCTCTGTGCTTCGTGCTCTGATGCAGCTGGTCAGGGCGAAGCGGAAGGCTTGCCTGCGTCTGATAAATGGCCTGAAATGAGCTGGCTGTTTGTAGTCGGGAGAGATGTATTTCAGTGACTGAAAACTGGGACTCGGAGTGGTGGGTCAAGCCACCAGAGTCACCAACGGTGCGTTTGAGGGGTGCTCACCGCTCCTCTGCGTGAGAAATCGGTGTATATTTGCAAGCAAGGTTCTGCCCTGTAGCTGGCCCATCATGAAAGAGAAAAGATGAGCTTGAATTTCACTACCTTGACATGTGAAAGTTCTTCTGGGTTGGTTTGGGGGTTTTTTTAAAATAAAAGCAGCTGCTAGATTGTTGAGGCTTAAATTCCCACTCCTTTGCAGCAGCAGCAGCAGCTAGATTATGGCTTTTTATTAGCTTTTCCTTTGCAATGAGCTGTGAATTAAAATGAAAAGCAGTTATGTTCCTGCTCCCAGGCTACTCCGCATACGCACCAGTTTAACTTGAGACCATTTCAAAGTGGTTTCCATCTGGTTTTAACACATTTTACAGCTGTGTTAGCAGTGGATTCTCATTACGTTTGAAATGTTCAAGCTGCTAAAGCTGATGCTGTTACTCTGGTGTCAACACTAACAAGGCTTCAAAGTGGATGTTCTGAACCATCACTCAGGGCACAGAGTCACTGTAAACCCCTCTGACAGCTTGCCAACACAAAGTCAGGAGACACTGGTAAGGAGAGGGCTTCCTCGGGGCGGTGAGGGAGGGAAGAGGAGGACTAGGAGTTACCAACCTATTAAACGTCATCCGAGTCCTTGACCAGGACAGATTGGTGAAGTTACTCTTGGAACAAGTTAACTTTTTGCAAAGTTCCCTGGAAAATATTGTTGTCAGCACTCCTGCCTACTGAGAGCTGAGTGCATCCAGCTCTGCACTGATTCCTAGGGCAGCACTGTCAAAGGCTTCTGCTGTGCAGGTGCAAGTCCTGTTAAGCCCATGGCCCAGCTCCACTTGTGTATGGAACCCAAGTGGAGAGGTGCTGGCTCTTCTCCAATACCTTCTCCATTACCATCCTCTTAAAACCCACACAGCAGGACCCAGATAATTGTTAGTGTGAGTTAAGTCTTCTTACTGCTCTTTCAATCTAGTAAAAACCCCATTAGCCATCCTTCCAAATACCTACGTTTGCTGTAGCACAAGTGTGCAGCTGCATTTTACAAAGAGCCTCTTGGCCAACCTCTTCAGCCAGCTGTTTGTATCCTGCTTGACACCATGAGTCCTTCAAACACCAGGTTTGAAGTTGTCGTAGTACTTGGACGGGAATTTTCAGAGTGGGGAACGTGGTGACCCTGACAGTTCACCGTGTCACCTCCCTAGCTCTTCATTTTCTGTGGTGAACTTGGTGTAGAGCAGGTTCATGGTTGGGACTTGATCTCAAGGGTCTTTTCCAGCCTGAATCATTTTGTGATTCATTTCATCTCAAGAGCCCTGTATGGGTTCAGCAGATCCCAGATGCAAGAACAGCAGTGTTCAGTGTTTTAACTGTCCAAATGTCAGATGTTGTAATTAACCACATCGCTGTGTAAATTCCCTGTGGAATGTACTGGGTAGGATGCTTGTCCAGCCAGGGATTGAGTCTGCTGCTCCTGTACCAGAACACTGGTGCTGCAGGTGCTGGTAGGACACCCCTGAGGATGCCCAGAGGCCCTGAAGGAGTGTAGACATAGGCACATTTGACCTTCCAGTGCCCCCTTGGGCTGTGGGCCTTTCCATGCTGCTGGGTGCTGACAGCCCAGTTTAATTAGAGGCCACCAAGGCCACTGCTGTAGGAAGAGGGAAGGAGCTGAGGCTGTTTTGCTGTGGTGAACACTTACATCCGCATGGTTGTCTTGGGTTACTTCCTGCAGGGCTCAGGTCCCTGCATGCTTTTGAGGCACGGAAGATAAGCCAGACTTGCATTCTGACAGAGTTTGAATCCCTTAAATATACAACTCACATTTCAGCCTCCACTCCTACCTCCGGGTGTGGAGTAACCAACTGGATCGAGACAACGTGAGGAGGAGTGGAAGAACCAGAGGGAAGCAGTCTGATAATGTCTGTGCAAGGGGATGTTCTGGAGCCAGCTGGTGTTTGTTGTGGCCAGTGGTCTGTGTTACACTAACCTGGCCTTGGAGTGAGACTGTTGAGGTTTTCTTGCATTGACTGGAGTTAAACCATCCATGTGACAGCTCTCCAGAAATCTCCACGGGATTGATCTGTTGGTTTGTCTGCTCAGCTGAAGTTTTACCCTAATGCATGGAGGAGGAGCTGTACACAGCATGGGAGGTCGAATAAACTGTCCTGGCCACTTGGCCACAGCACAGAGGAGACTGCTGCAGGGTTAGAGTCTGCAAGGGGAGGCTTTTCAGCCACCTGTGATGCTGATGGTGCTTGTGGATCCACCACTGGTTCAAGTAGTCTGCTCCCGGAAGCTCATTCTTCACATATTTAGTCCAAACTCAGCACTGCCTTTTGTACCCCGGGGTGCAAGGAACTGCTGGTAGCAAGTGCTTGTCTTTGGGGAGGGAGAAGAGTGAAGACCTCTGGTTACAGGAGTGCTGCTCTGGCCATCACTCCTGGCTGTTGGTTTTGATTTTGAAGCAGGAACTGTGTCGTGGATCTGTGCTAAGAGCTCTCCTCCCAAACCCTTCCAATCCTGCTCTCGTGTCACCATTTTGAATTGGTCAGATGGTGGCCCAGGAGCCGTTTCACTTGCCCAGAAGTGTGCCAGACTAAGTGTCACGTGGCTCTATCAGAGCAGAGCCAGAGCACAAGCTCAAGTGGATATCAAAATACACTGGAGGGATGAGTTGGATTAACAAGCGCTGTTGCCAAAGGGACTTTTAATGTCAAATAAATCCCGCTCTCCAGGAAGTTTTCTGAGGGAAAAGACCTTTTACTTGGAAAGTTGCTTGTGCTCTTTTCTGTTGTCAGTTCTTGCATCATGTCTACTCGCTAGTGATGATCTAAACAATTTCCTAGTGTGCCCTTCCCTGCTCTTGCCTACTAAAAATTTAGGCAGCCCTTTGTCTCAGTGTTTTTGTGCAGTTCTCACCTGAACAACACCATTTCAAACAGACATGTGTCCTGAAACATCAACCTGGAGAGCAGTGTAGAGGAAAGGGACCTGGGGGTCCTGGTGGCCAGCAGGATGACCACTGTGCCCTTGTGGCCAAGAAGGCCAGTGGCATCGTGGGGTGGATTAGAATGGGGGTGGTTAGCAGATGGAGAGAGGTTCTCCTCCCCTCTACTCTACCTTGGTGAGACTACATCTGGAATAGTGCGTTCAGTTCTGGGCCCCTCAGTTCCAGAAGGACACAGAGCTGCTGGAGACAGTCCAGCACAGAGCCACAGAGATGATGAAGGGAGTGGAGCATCTCCCTGCTGAGGAAAGGCTGAGGGAGCTGGGTCTCTTGAGCTCGGAACAAAGGAGAGTGAGGGGTGATTCCATTAATGTTGATAAATATGTGAAGGGTGGGTGTCAGGAGGATGGAGCCTGGCATCCAATGAGAGGATAAGGGGCAATGGGTGTGAGCTGGAACAGGAGGTTCCACATCAATCTGAGAAGGAACTTCTTCCCAGTGAGGGTGACAGAGAAAGGTGCTGCCCAGGGGGGTTGTGGAGTCTCCTTCTCTGGAGATGTTTAAAACCTGCCTGGCCATGTTCCTGTGCGACTGCATCTAGGTGATCCTGCTGTGGCATGGGGATTGGAGTAGATAATCTTTCAAGGTCCCTACCAATCCCTAATGTTCTGTGATTCAGTGACTGATCTTAATGAATAAAAGAAGTATTTTTTTTATTTTCTGGGAGATAAGTGTTTTGGGGGGATTGCTCTGCAGGACAACAAAGTTTTTGAAAGATTGGGATCCCTGTGCATCACTCAGAACTTTAAGTGTAGTTTGTCTTCTTCGCAGAGCTGACCCCCTCAGGTTAACCTTTCTTTCATGAGGGCGGTCACACCGCCACAAAGCCAAGCTCTGAGCTGCTTACAGGCTAACAAACCTTGGTGGCTGCTGTTGCTGCAACGGAGGATTTCACTATTTGACTTCAGTTGTGCCCTTGTGTGTGCCCAGGGCTGACCCAGCTCTGGCAGGGCTGTGCAGGTCTGTGCCCAAACATGCCCGAGATCCAGGAATCATTTGTTCTGCGGAATACGCTGAAAGGGAAACCTTGGAGCTGCCTGCCTTGCAGGCAGCATAAGCTGTAGAGCACCTGCACAGCCACAAAATGAAGTCCTGGCTAGCAGGTGTCTGCAGAACCACGGCTGGCTGTGGCCTCGCATCTGTCACACTGCTCCCTGTGCTGTTTCTCTTCAGTGCCCTTCGTTTGGTTACTGGACAAGGCAGACCCCTTCCTTGCTCAGGACAGGACAGGGACCAGAACCCACTCCTCACCCTTTCTGGCTCAGTGAATTCTCCAGTTAACTGCTGCACAGCACCTGCAGTGGGCAGGTAGCCATGGTCCCTCACCCTGGCACAGGGAGGTGGTGAGGCTAAGCGGAGAGTAGAAGCTGATGAAGGAATTGAGTGGTGAGTTTTCTTTACCAGCTTTGCCTAGGCAGAAGGTATTTCCCTTGTGACTTGAACAGTTTGGTTAATTGCAGAGGACTAACTTGCTGGGAAAGTCATAGAGGTGGTAATTGGGTTTAAACTTTAACTGTCAGGGTTTCATTTCCTTTCAATTAAGCCTGTTAATTGTGGCGTGTGGGCCGAGCCAGGGCATGCAGGCGGAGGTTAGACCTTTTACTAGACTAATGTCACTGCTCAGAGCTCACAGCGAAGGGTTATGATGGGAACTCATCTCCTGTTTCAGTTTAAATGACTGCAGATGGATCCACTGAGGAGAATCATGCCTGGGAGTGCCCTACACTCATGACAGAGTCTGTTTAATTTCTTACAAGCTGAGAGAAGGTGTCTGCATGCCAACTGCATAGAAAGGTCATGAAACCAACCTGTTGTTCAGCTGATGGGTCAGCGTACAGCTGTGCTCTGCGCAGGTCCTGCATCTCCTCCTGCTTACAAAGCCTTTCTAACAGGAACTTTTTGCCTTCCGCTACCGTGTGGACTCTCTCCGTCAGCAGCTTTTGGAAGTGCAGGATGGTGTTTTCAGAAGCACTTTTCTTCAGTGGAACAGGTGGCACCTCTGTGGACACAGGCAAAATACGTAGTTAGAGAGCACAAGGCAGCAAACTGCTGACGCTGGCCTTCGCACACACTAGGTTTTCCTGCTGCTGTCCTGTTCCGTCTCTCTGGCAGCGCTGCCCGGTGTTGTGTAAGGGGTCATTGTGTAACGGCGAGTGGGAGTGAAGCAGATCCTGTGAAAATCACTCACACTGGAAACTTTCAGTTTTGCCTTCTGCAGGAGGTGCTTGTCTAACAGCCAGGACATCAAAGTATATAGTCACCCCCCAGTCCCGTCAGTACAGTCTGTGATGGGACACTGAGCAGGCTGAGCTCAGAACGTTACTGTGTTCATCTGGCCATAGACAAGCCATCATTTTAGTGTTGAAAACAGGGACAAGCCTTCTAAAAATAAAGTTGGTGATGAATACAGATGAGGAGGAGAAAGGATTGAGGACAGCCTTGAGGAGAAAGACTTGGGGGTGGTGGTGGAGCAGAAGCTGAACAGGAGCTGTCAGTGTGTGCCTGCAGCCCAGAAAACCAACCGAATCCTGGGCTGCAGCAAAAGAAGCAGCAACAGTCAGTCAAGGGAAGGGATTCTGCCCATCTACTCCGCACTGGTGAGACCCCATCTGGAGTACTAGGTCCAGTTCTGGAGTCCCCAGCATCAGAAGGACATAGAGCTCCTGGAAGGGGTCCAGAGGAGAGCAACAAAAATTATCAGAGGGCTGGAGCACCTCCCCTCTGAGGACAGGCTGAGCAAGTTGGGGTTGTTGAGCCTGGAGGAGGCTCCCAGGTGACCTTCCAGCAGTTTTCCAATATCTGAAGGGGGCTACAAAAAAGCTGGGGGAGGGCTTTTGACACAGGTGGTAGCGAGAGGACAAGGGGAAAGGGTTCCAGACTTGAAAAGGGGAGATTGAGGTTGCACAACAGGAACAAATTCTTTCCTGTGAGGGTGGTGAGATGCTGGAACAGGTTGCCCATGGAAGTTGTGGCTGCCCCATCGTGGAAGTGTTGAAGGGCAGGTTGGCTGGGGCTCTGAGTAACCTGCTGTAGTGAAGGTGTCCCTGCCTGTGCAGGGGGGTTGGAACTAAATGGTCTTTAAGGTCCCTTCCATCCCTGGCCATTCTGTGATACCTCATTGTTAGCCTTCACGATTACTCAGGGCCTGACTGCTCTGCCTTTCCTGGATCATGCTGCATGCTGTGTATTTCCATCCATCCCTTCTTTGTTCTCTCTGTGTGATTCTGTATCATATGTTAGGAGTCTGCAGATTGTTGAGGATGAGAGCAGAATGTTAGTTCTGAGCTTGAAGTTATGGGATGGTTTAGAGTACTAGAACTGGAACCTGGCATCCAATTCAACTGCAGTGTGTGTGTGCTTTAAGAAGTCAGGGGCTCTTACCATCATTCCATGTTTTTCTCTTGATACTCAAGGACCCAGCGTTTGCTGTAACATCTCCCACTGAAACTTACAAAAGAAAAGCAAGTTAACTATTTTGCAGAGCCTCTCCAAGCAGAGTCAATCATAATCAAGAAAACAGAATCAAACAGTTTATGAGGCTGGAAAAGCCCTCTGAGCTCATCCAGACCAGCCCAGGCCTTAACATCACCACAGTGGCCAGACCAGGGCACTAAAGGCCACAGCCAGGCTGGCCTTTAACATCTCCAGGGACGGGGACTCCACCACTGCCCGGGGCAGTCCAGTGCAGGGTCTGATCACCCTTTCTATGAGGAAGGGCTTCCTAACATCCAACCTAACCCTCCTCTGGCATCTTCAAGCTGTGCCCTCTCATCCTGTCGCTAGTTGCCTGCATTAGGACAAGTGAAGCAATGAGAATCTTCCAGAACAGTTAGGTGCTGGGCTGGCACACAGAGTCAGGGTGCAGAGGCATTTGGCAGATGCCTCCAACAACTATTAGCTCAAACTGCTTCTCTGAAAGTGTTGCATCAGCATTCACAGTCTGGATGACACCAGCCTTTCCCAGCATTCGGACAGGTTGGCTCAGATGTGCTGAGTGTTGACAGATCCCATTCATGGAGACTTTTCTCTCTTGGCTGTCATGCACTGAATTAACTTGGGTTGGTGTTTTGGAATCCTCCCACTGGGTTTGATTATTGATCTTTGCAGTTCTAAAGGGTTTGAAGTTGCAGCTCTCTGTTACAGGACTTTACAAATCTGCTGGATCAGCTCTAATCCTGCCATGTTTTCCAGTACCATCTCACCATGTCCCATAAAGATTCTCCAGTAACACTGAACACTTCAGGTGCTTTTACCTCTTATTCATGTTCTCACTTCTGAGCTCCTCCAGAGACCATTTCTGTTCACTGTGTGAACATGTGGACAAAGATTCCCCATAAAATCATCCTGGCTGGAAAGGACCTCCAGGATGATCCAAGTCCAGCCCTCAGCCCAGCAGCTCCCTAAATACTGGACCACGGCCTCAAGTGCTCTAGCTACTCACTTTTTAAACACCTCCAGGGATGGGGGCTCCACCATCATCCTGGGCAGCCTGTTCCAGTGCCCAATCACTCTCTCAGCAAAGAACTTCTTCCTAAGACCCAACCTAAACCTCCCCTGATGCCACTTGAGGCCGTTTCCTCTCCTCCTACCGTGAGAATTCAGAAGAAGAGACCAGCCCCAGCCTCGCTACAACCTCCTTTGAGGTAGCCGTAGAGAGCAATAAGGTCTCCTTTCAGCCTTCTCTTCTCTAGACTAAATAACCTCAGTTCCTTCAGCTGCTCTTCACAGGGCCTGTTTGCCAGACCTCTCACCTTCTCCCTCCCCATTCTGGCCGTGTTTGCGGCCCCCCCAGCACGGGTTAGCAGGCAGTTTAAGGTTCACTGAAGTCTGTAAATACCTGATAGGAGACTTGAACTTTCACATCGCCAGCTCGAGGGACCCAGAGGCTGCCTTCTCAGGATACAGTCAACTTCATCATAAAACCTCATTTTTCTCCTGGGGTTCCCGAGATGCTCGTTCTCCTTCTGCAGCGCACGGTACTCGTATTTCAGGTTCTTGTACTTGGTGCGACACTGCTTCCAGTCTCTGTCGATGCCGCGCTTCATTAACCTTCTGGCGATCTCCTCAAAGATTTCTTTATTTCTCGTAGCCCCTTCAAGCATTTGCTGAATCTTTTCATCTGACCAGATGTTTATCAGGGCTCTGACTTCATTATCACTCCAGTGTTTTCCTGCTCCTGTGTCGTTAACTGTAATGACTTTCAAGTGATTTTGTGCTTCTTCTAAGAGAACGTGATTGTCTGAAAATAGAAATGAAGCAACAGCTGCTGTGTAACTGAGGCTGATGATTTGGTAACGAGCTATAAGATTAATTAATGATTATAATAATGAAAACTCCTTTAACATTGTTACCTGGTATGTAAAATGCATAGCAACCCAAATCTCATTTCCCCGAAGCACCTCAAATGGCACCTTAGATCAAGAGAGGTTCTCCTTCCCCTCTACTCTGCCCTGGTGAGACTGCATCTGGAATACTCAGTTCTGGGCCCCTCAGTTCCAGAGGGACACAGAGCTGCTGGAGAGAGTCCAGCACAGAGCCACAGAGATGATGAAGGGAGTGGAGCATCTTGCTGATGAGGAAAGGATGAGGGAGCTGGGTCTCTTGAGCTTGGAGAAAAGGAGACTGGGGGGTGACCTCACTGATGTTGATAAATAGGTGAAGGGTGGGTGTCAGGAGGATGGAGCCAGGTTCTGCTCAGTGTCATCTAATCATAGGACACGGGGTTCAAATTAGAAATTACAGCAGAGATCCAGTTGCTGCAGCTTTGGTACTGGAAGGACAACACAAAATGCATGGAAATTAACACTCACCTGTCCCGACCGCCTGCTTTGCTACTGGGGTGCAGGATCTGTCTTCTGAAGTAGTGCTCAGAGAGTCATCATCTGCACAAACATACAGTGGTAAATAAACCAGACTTGAACTTAGAAGAGTTAATTGCTAATATTGTGGTCATCCTCTGCAGGTAAGGTAATGTCTGCCTTCAATTAAAAGTGCTTTCACCCTTTAGTCACAACAAGTCTGTTTGAAAAGACAGACAAGGTATAAAACATCTGTGTGCCAGACAGCTATTCAGCTCCCTGGCTTATCCTCTTCAGCAGCTGTGTGTGAGGAGGAGCAGTCTAGTGTCACAATCAGGTGCCACCTTATCATATCCAGCATAATAAGGAGTCTGTATTTCCTCAACAGTTTGTGAAGCCAACATCTAGTTATTTACTGGGGAGAAGCAAGTGTTTATACAGTTTTGCAGTGTGAAATCAAACAAACCCCAGATGTTGTTGTAACCTAGAAGCAGAACTAGTACAGTGTGCAGGAATAACATGCAGGCCTTAGAAATATGCAGTCACAGAATCACAGAACATTAGGGACTGGAAGGGACCTCCAAAGATCATCCAGTCCAATCCCCCTGCCACAGCAGGACCACCTAGATCCAGTCACACAGGAACAGATCCAGGTGGGTTTAGTCCCCAGTGAAGTACTCTGCTGTTAAAACCATTAAGATGCAGTCCTGACCTACCTATCTCAATTGTCTCCTTCTTTATTTGTGTAGCTTCCAGAGCTGACGGTGTGCAGTTGGCCAAGTCCCTCTCATCTTCGAGGATTTCTGTAGAAGTAAATGTACAGAGTTCTTATTAAATAAACAGGTCTTGAGTTGTATCTTGAGAAGCACTGACTGCAGAACGCCCTGCTGACAACTGGTAAAGACTTAATCTCTTAATGCATGAAAACTGCCATTTCTCTGCAGAATTTGGCTTAAAAGCAAAGTGTATCTCTTTATATATTAAAATAAGTCCAGAACATCACCTAACAGCTGCTGGAGTGGCTTCAGAGGAGGCCACAACATTCTGGGGCTGGACACCCTCTGCTATGAGAACAGGCTGCAAGAGCTGGGAGAAAAGAAGGCTCTGAAATGACCTTATTGCAGCTTTGCAGTACTTCAAGGCAGCCTACAAGAAAGACTGGGAGAGAGGGTCTTTCTTTTAGCAAGAGCTGCTGTGACAGGACAAGACGTGATGGCTTTGAAGTACAGGAGGGGAGATTTAGATTGGATATTAGGAAAAGATGAAGATCATGAAACACTGGAAGAGGTTGCCCAGGGAGGTGGTGGAGCCCCTACCCTTGGAGACATTCAAAGTCATGCTGGATGAGGCTCTGGGCAACCTTCTCACTGCAGGGGGGTTGGACTAGACACCCTTTAATGGTCCCTTCCAGCCCATTCTATGATGATCTGTGGTTGTGGATTAAATGTACAAACGCTGAAATGATCTAAAGCTGGATCAGAATTTCTGGAATGGTTTGCTGGCTGTGGTGGATGGATTGATAGTAAGTGGTGAACCTCTGTGCAGTGGAAGGGGCAAGGCTGGGACTTTTGTAAGGGGTGCTGCTTCAACACGTGTGGAAATTACCGGCGGAACATGATGCCTCGAGTCACTGAATCAGCCCCCGGCAGGGCAAGGGTCCTGACGTTGCATCAGGGTGTTGTGCCTGGACAATCGATCTGCAAGGCTGCCTGTCTGTGTGATGAGGATAAAGTACTAAATGCCTGTCCTGAGAGCATCCCTGTGAGGGCTTTACATCAGACAGCGGGCACCCCTCCAGGGGAGGAGACCTCTGCTCCCCTGCTATTGGCCCTACGGTGTTCCAGGGAGAACGCCACCCCTCCTGCCACTGACAGAGGGATGATGCAAGTGGTCTTTCCATCCTCATCTCCAGGTGAGGACACTGCTGTACAGAGATCAAATGGTGAAGGCCACACTGCAGATCAATGTCAGCAGTTTCTGGCTCCCAGCCCGTTCTCAACCCATTCAAGCATACTGCCCCAAACATTGAGCAATGAGACAGCACGAAGAGCTGTCTTATTAAAAATTACCCCCCAAATCAATACAGCCTTGTTTGCAGCAGATGTTCTTTACGGTGTGGCCAGAATCATGTGCTTACTTTGTTCTCCTTCCCTTGGCGAGCCAAGAGTGGGTAGGCTGGCTGGCTTTTCTCTCAGCCACTGCTCAGAGGTTTCTGGAGGGAGGGCACCATGCGAGCAAGGCTGAGCCAAACAGAACAAACCATCCACAGTTCCTGGCACGGTTAACGGTAAAGCACCGTGGCAATGCGGTAGACAGTTGCCAGCAAATATCCTTAATCTCTCCTTGTGCAGGAAGTACTGCCCACCAGGCCACTAGAGCAATGCTCTCAGACCAAGCCAAGCTCTGTTCTCTTCTGGGACCTCTCTGTTGCCATTGCTGTTTATCGTGATTTCTGATTCATCTGCCTCCCAATCCTTGCTGTCACGTGTCTCATGTAACATGAAAGGAAAGTGGAGAACGTCAGAGCCAGGGAAAACTTGCAGTGTGTTGCCTGTGGTTCCTCTCCAACAGCTCTGTCATGCACATCTGTAGGACTGGACACAAGCACCTTGATCTGTGACAGATCTGCTTCACATCAGCCTGGGGCACATGTATTAAAATACTACCTTCTGATGTTTCATCAGTTCATTTTCAAACTCCCAGCACACAGCAGCCAACTTAGCAGTGTTGCAGCCAACTGAAGTGCCTGAGTGTGCACTGACTTAAAATCTTAGCTCTGAATAACAGATTTCAAAGCGCCCTTGCTCAGGAACGTGTCTGGGCAGACTTATCCCACGTTAGCTCTGAGAGGGACAGATACTAAAGTACGCGATCCACCCAAACTCCTGGGAAACACTGACAAGAGGAGTCATTTGCTTGAAGCAGAGTACTTGCTGCAGATAGTTTTTAAGAACATCAGGCGATAGGCATGCCTTAGACTCTTGCTTTCTTCTCCACTGGGCTTCCCTGGCACTTCAGATGTACTGATCACCTGCACACACTCTCTGGAACTGACATGTACGCAGAGTTCGACTTGACTGAGGCAGCTGCCTCTTACTAATAGACTTCTACAATTAACTTCCCTTAATTTATCCCTTGAAGTAGAAAGTCAAAATTACTAAGTAGGGCTTCCAGATTGATTTAATATGGGCATCTTTTACCAGAAAAGAGAATTTACAGTGGCCCCTGCCGTTCCAGGCTGCTTTTGCTAAAAACTAGATGGGTTTGTGATGCTCTTGCACCCTCTGCTGTCCAATCTGCTGGGACAGAGCTACTCCAGGGAAGCTCTGTCGGCTGCCTAGTCTGTAGAAGGACAGGTGAGGATTTCTTTACCTCTGCCTTTCCCTTCTCAGGTGGGCACCTGCTGCCTTTTGGGTAGCAAATGCGCGTGGGCAGAGGAGAAAAACTACCGTGAAACTACCATCAGACAACTAGGCATTTCCTTGCAAGTGGTGCACTTGCCTTTTGACTAGCATCACCTCCTAGCGCGTGGCCAGCTGGGTTGGATTGTTTATAAAGACAGTAGTGGTGATAGCAGGACTGTGGCTGGTAACTCGGACTCACGTGTAACGTCACTGCATTTAGGGATTTTTATAAAACAGAAGGTTTTTCAGTTTACCTGAGTCAGCAGCTTTCTTGGTATCTGCAACCCGTAGGTCTTCTGACGTGTTACTAACAGAGTCTTCCTCTTCACCCGTGTCTGCAGGCATTTCTGCATAAATAATGCCGTGTTAATTGGGGCACTGCATTCGGGTAGGACATGAGAACAGCTGGGCTGTGGCAAAGCTAAAGATCCATCTGGCCCGAGATGCTCTTCATGCCAGCAGGCAGTAGTAGCTGTGTTAGCAAACAGCCAGAAACAGCAACTGGATTGTGAATCTTCCCCCAAAATGTTCTCACAGTTTTCAGCCAGGTTTATCTTATTTTTTCTGGTCTTCTCCCATTAATTTGCGCACTTGTAGTCTCAGATTTGGCCCTGTGTCGGATTCGTACTGTGTCATAAAGGGTTTATATTTAACAATGTTCTACCCTGGGAACAGTCTTCTCTGCCAGGATTGTGGCTGGAGTGGTGTCTCCATATCACTGTATCTTACATGTTCCTCTATTCCTTTCCTCCTGTTGTTTCTCAGTTTGGGGAAATCACTCCATCCCACAGATGACATCACAACACAAGACAAAACTACCAGACCAAACAGTACATTTCCATTAAGTAATGTTTTTTAATCCCCAGGAGATGGTTTAATCTAGCTGTCTGGGGTTGTTTGGTTTGCTTGGTTGGTTTTTAAGGTCTCTCTAGTGCTGGAGAAAGATTTTCAAGTCCATATGGGTAGCTGAAGTACTTACCTATGCAGTCCCTTTCTGATTTTGCTTCTGTCCATTCTGGAGGCCTCTCACTTTCATCATTATCTGGTTTACGTGCTTGTTCCATGGTGCTGTGCCCCAGAATAGCATCCAGTTCATTAAAAAATTTCATGCTCTTACTGGTACTCCCTGAGTCGTGGGCACTTTTGGCACTCTTGTACTCATGCTTCAGGTTTTTGTACTTTGTCCTGCACTGCTTCCAGTCCCTGTCAACTCCAAACTTTTGAAGTCTAGCAGCAACCTGCTCAAAGATTCTTTTATTTCTCACTGTTCCCTCCAGTTGTTGCTGGATATTTTTCTCTGACCAGACCCGTATCAAAGCTCTGACTTCATTCACAGTCCAGTGTTTTCCTCCTTCGTTTGCTACGGTTGGGATAAAAGCCGTTGACTTGGAAGCCTCTACTGCTGGTGCTGGGTTACCTGCGTGGTGTCGGGCAGGGGAGAGATACAGATACAGGTTACCTGCATAGTATGACGTCGTGTTGGTTGTCAAATCAGTTTAGAAAGTGGTTTCTCATGCAATTTTTAAATCTTTGCAAAAAATAACTACATGAAAAAACCATGACAGATCCAGTGCCTCATCAAAGAGAGCAAAGAGTGTGGTAACTGACAGCTTTTTGCAGTCAGACTGAAGTGATAAATTCCTTTGCCAGTGGCTTATTCTGAAAGGGCAAGGGGGATTGGGTGCTTTATAGTCACTTTTTGTGATGGCAAAGCTCAGTGACCTTTGCTTGTACGTACAGCTCCAGTGGAGCGTACCTGCGTAGAATAACCTGTCTTGGGAAACAGCTCCCAGGTGGAGGCATTCTGTGCTACTCTCTGTAACTCAGTGTAGTTGTGACAAAGCTGTACTACCAGATGCCCTTTTTTCCCCTTGGTCCTGTGTAATTATGACACTGCAGCAGACGGCTCACGAACACTGTGCTGAGGAGGGTAATTTTCAGGAGTAACAGCAAGTGCTTGTTTCCTTGTGAATGCAGCCGCAGGAGTTGCCACAGTTGACAACCGCCATCAGCCAGGCTTGATGCAGGTTCTGATCAGTGTTACCAGGAGTACTGCAGCTATTTGTATTTCCAGGGTGGTTCTTTCCTCACTGCTAGAGAGTGGCACTGAGAACTGAGAGAAAAGGCCCCAAGAAAAGTGTCCTAGAATGGCCTGGGTTGGAAGGGCCCTCCAGAGGGCATCCAGTCCAACCCCCCTGCACTGAGCAGGAACCCCTCGACTAGATCAGGTTGCTCAGAGCCTTGTTCAGCTTCCCCTTGAATATCTGCAGGGATGGGGCCTCAACTCCCTCCCCTCCCTGAGCAACCTGTTTCGGTGTTCAAGCCCCCTCCTGCTGAAGAACTCCTTCCTAACATCCCATTTAAATCTTTTTTGTTTCCTCCCTGAATATGGCCCCTTAGACAGTCTGTAGTGGAAGTTCCTGCAGCTGGACTGGCAGGTGTGCTAGGGGATAGAAGGTGTGTGAGAAATGGAACGGGCATGTAGGAATTCAGGACAGGAAGGGAATTGGCTCATTGGTTGCCTAATTCTGCCTACAATGGGTTCAGGTTTCTCCATTCTCTTCAGCAGCCCCCTGGAGGGGCTCACACCTATTCTCCCTCCTTCTGGCTCGCCAGAGCTGTGCCTGTAACAACTTTCCTGAACAAAACTGCCACCGTAGGACAGTTTCCAAGTGAGTTGTTGTATAGTTGGTTGGACTAAAGAACTGGGGAGACAATACAGTGAAGACCACTGCAAATCTGGATGGCATGGTGGGGCAAGTCTGATCTGTGCATCGCTCCCAGCTCAGCCCATTCACCCAGGCTGCTTTAAGCAAGCAGAAAATACCCGAGTTAGAAAAAAATCCACAGCTTGAAATGGATATCAGACACTGCTGTTTGGCACCTAACAAAATTAAGGTGGTTGATGTGGTCCTTATAAGTAAACTACAGCATGGGAAGTGCTCTGAATACGAATGGTGGTCGTGCAGGTATAACTTCATATGCAGCCATCAGTGGCTGGTGATGTGTGAGACTGCTTAGTGCTACAGCAGGGGAGGACACGATGCAGAGTGTGGCTGTTTTGAAGCCACGTTGGTCAGAAATGGGGTGACAGCCTATTGAAGCTATCAGAGGATGTGCTGACAGCCACGCGGCGCTTTGTTTTTTGATCTCTGTGCCACCATACTGTACCTAGTTGAACTGGTCTGACGTGGGTCATGAAAAGTAATGGGTCTCCTGGAGCATCCTCATCATCTTCTAAAGAAACTGGTATTTCACCTGAGAAGGAAAGAGTTTTGAGATGAAAAATAGGTATGGACTCAATTAACTTAAATTAGTTTAAGTGAAAATGTCCATGCACAATGAGAAAATTAATGACTCTGTCATCTCCACACTTAATTTGTATTTAAATTAAAATTAAAATTCATTGGGCCTGTGCCCACAAGGTGACAAGAGCTATAGGAGGTAAATTATGTCTCGGATATGAAGCCTGTTAGAAATGTGTTCTTAAATTACTGTAGGAAGCGACCTGATTCTAGTGATTCATTGCATCTCTGACACAGTCTTTGGGGTGGACAGCAAACTGAGAGGGTAGTCTGAAAGGATGTCATGAAAACTTAGACACATACAAGTAGAAGTGGACTTTGCACGTGGGTTCAGAAAACCACAAATGCATTGATGTAACAAGAAGAGGATTTAAAGAACGCAGTGAAGAAAACAAGCCTGTTCTGCTAAGAGTTCTGGAGACCTACGGAATTCATTAGCAGCCTAGGAAAACCAGGGAGTGCTGCCACTAGGGAACAGGCACATCTGGGCCAACAGCATTCGGTCTGGCTCTTCACAGCACAGGGTTCCTGCGTTTGTTTCAAAAGCAGTATGACAGCAATTGCTGTGTAAGCTGGGAAAGCAGCGTGCACAGGGCAGGCTCTGAATCAGCTTCACTGTCACAGAGGACAGACTTCGGTTGCTCTGTGCTAACAGGCTGTTTTCAACGCTCCATGTTGACAGGAGGGTTTAAGGGTTGATTTGTTGCACAGGGAACTGAGCCCCTGTCAGCTCCAGCAAGGCAGGTCACACAGGTCAAAGCTGCCTCCTAAATGTACTGCTGTAGCTCGTCACATGGCAGAGGAATGGGGTGCAGTTAGGATGCAACCTGGTACTTTGATCTAGGTACAACTGGAAACTGCACTGGGATTCATGTGAAAGCATCCTAAACCCTCCTGACTTTGAGCAAGGCTCAGAATGACTCATAGATGCAGTGGCCTGATCTCCTGCTGCTCCTAGCTGCCAGCCTAGCTTCTCCGGCCTTTCATGTGGGCTGATGCAGGCAGAGGTGTGCTCATGCCTCCAGCACCAAGACCAAGCAGTTTATCTGCCACAGAGCAGCAAAGCAAACCACAGAGAGGAGAATCCTCCCTTGGTAGGCTGCTGAGGGAGCCATGGGAGAAGCATCTTCACTTACATTGTCATTATAAAGAGAATTTATTCAGGAATCTGGAATAATTAACACAAAAAGATGTTAGAAAGTTTGATGGGGAAAAAACTCATCTGCATTTGCCTTGGTGAAGTGAAAGGCCAAGGAAGCAGCCAGCCCGTTAGAGGAATACAGGGAAGCGTAAGAAACAACAGAAATTACTAGGTGAGCTTTACTTTTGTAAATCAAGGACTTGATTTATTAACACTTAATTTAACTCTAATCAATCCTAGTTAACAAAATGAGGCCATTTGTTGGAATGCTAATGAATTACTCCATTTTTCATCAGTCACTACATGGATTCCACTGATTGCTGGGATAACACACACACTACATTTAGAGTGCTTAAGCTATGGCTCTGTGTTTGCCCTGAAAACACAGGGAGGACAACACAAACCTCACCAGCTTGCCCTGCTCTCTCTGTGTGCTTAGGCAACACGTCGCCTTCCCAGGAATAAGCTGGGAATTGAGGAGTGGGTGTTGCTACCAAGTTGGAACGGAGACACCTCTCACTTAGATCGATTGTGATTTTCAGCACTCATTTCTTCAGTTACACTGTCAAAAGAAAACTGATGTCACAACAAAACTACCATCCAGCCCCATAAAATCAGTCTCCTTTTTTAGTTCCCTTCCCTTCCTCCCTCTCCCCAGCAGTCTCCTGACAGCTGAGGTAAATGAATCGAGCACGGGTAGATGGTCTGTAGTGTTACCTCAAGTATGGGTGTGGATATTTAGACAGAGGCCTAAGCAGAATGGGAAATTGTTGGGACTCACGAGGCAGAGATGACTGATGGAGATGCATCAGAAGCTGTTTATTCTATAGCTGGGTTTATATACCATACGATATTCTCCAACAGCTGCCTTCTACAATCACCTTCATTTTTGCCACATTTAGAAGCTACTTGGAAGCTCTACAATTTGGTTACACAGACAGTTTGCACAGTAGTTCACTTCAGCAGTTTATCTCGTCTATCTGCCTGGTTCTATTTTTGCTCTAAACCACACTCTGGCCTTCTCCGTTATCTTGTTACCATCACAGTTGGTTCTTCTCACCAGCTCGCTGCATTCCTTAGCTGTGATGTCTAACCTGCAGCTGCGTTTCTGCTTCTTCATTATTTCATGCCACCACAAGTCCCTCTTTTTGTCTTAATAACAAGTGTGGCTTTCACAGACCTGTCAATGCATAAAACACGGTGTACACATAACAATGCGAACGCCCTCACGAGCCAGTCCCCCTTTAATTGTGGCTTTCATTCATCCTGGTAAACTCCAACCATTCAGCAATTTACTCAACCTTCCGTCATCCTCAGCTTCCACTGAGCTCCTTTTTATAGGGTCTCTTGCCTACACCAGTAAATTTCTATCTGCTATTTTTGGTTAGTAGTTGTTAGTAGTTTAGTGAACTGTTAGCAAAAATACAAAGTTTTATCAGGCTCCCCTCTCTGGTGCCTCAGTTTCCTCAAAGCTTGCATCCACTTCAAAGGCACAGCTGTAGATGTTCACATTCAGAGCTGTCTGCAACCCACTTCATACCCATAGGAAATACCTTAATGTCTTGGGGAGCTTGTCCCTGGGCATGCTTTGAGAACAAAACAAATCAGTGTGGCTGCTAGGTTTTTCTGGTGTAAGGTACACAGTGGATGTATTCCCTGTCACGGGTTTTAGTTCGTTCTAAACATTTTGCTCTTGCTACCCAGGTCACAAACCTAGACATCCTTGGTTCCTCCAGCTCTGTCAAAGGCTTCTTGACCTCTATTTAAACAAAACATGGGGAGAGAACATTTTCCCCTCCTCTCCTATAACAGCACATTGTGGTTGAAAGGGAGAAGCCCGGGGGGGGACACCAGAGGGGATGCCATGACCTGTGGTTAGTGTGTCCAGGATAGGAGGACACCCATGTGAGAGCAGTGCCCTTCCTCCCGCTGTCCCGTTCACTACCTTTGCCTGCACTGGGAATCACATTTCCTTGGGTGGGAGTGACACTGACAATCTGCCCCCACAGAAGAAAACTTGTGTGCATCAGCCGCAGAGCCACGGATGCCATTTCAGCAATACAACCCCTCTGCAGAGCCCTGAGCTGGGCAGCCACTGCAGTGGCGAGAGGTCTGTGCCTCTGGCACGGCGTTACTTGCTTGACTTGTGCTCCTGAGCGAAGAGAGGTGATGCTCTCCCAGCTGCCCCCTGCTCCTTACCATGGCTGTGAGCACTCTGCATGGCTGCAGGACACAGCTCTGTCTTAGCCTGTTTTCTTTGGGACTCACTCACAGTTGTGAAACCTGCCCGTTTTAGTTGCTGCCGTTAGCACTGCATTATCGCACCTACTTCCATTTACCTTTTGTTTATCCTTTAAGACTTGGTTTTATTTTTGTTAGGGGACTAACATATACTTGTGCATATAAGAGATCCCTTTAATTAATTCACCTTTAAAACCAGACTGCTTCAAAATGAGAGTGACTTTTAAAGCATCAGTAGTTTGAGATTCACAGCTCAAATGAACCTTTTCTGATTTAAACTCACTAGAGGTCTAAGGCAGGTCAGAATTAAATTTAACAGTGCAAATGGTACGAAAACATGGAGGGTGATCTAAGGGCAGGTGCTCAGATGAAGTTCCACGTAGTCCTCAGCAGCCTAATTGCTTGTATTAGTCTTAGTTCTGCGTGTTTAAAAATAACAAGGGGTTGCAAGACAGTGCAGACAGCGCAGGTTAGAACTGTAGAATATTGCCATGAAGTCATTTTGCCAGAACAGAGGCTTTCTCCTAGCAATGACAAATTAAGGTCAAGCTTTTCACTGAGGTAAACAGAGACAGGAGAAATGGCAAATTTTTTTCCTCAGAGCTGTAAAGCATCATTAGAGAGGGAAAAGTGGAAGGAAGGGTACAAGGGCACGCGAGATGCCTGTTTCCTTTCGGTGCCTTTTTGAATCTCCCCTGCTACTAACCTCGAGTTTCTTGTTTTTGCAGAAAGGATTCACAATCCTGATGGCTCTAAGTTGTCATATACCGTGGGAACAAAAGGCTACGCTTTGCGTTTCTCTTTCTGTCCATCTTATTTTGGTTCATCTAACTATTACCGGGGCTTATGCTTCGGTGGCGCTTTAGGACGTGACGAGGAGATTTGAGCGATGTCAAATAGCAGATTGACCCCAATGAAACGCTAAGCACAGCTTACATGTAGAGGTCTGAATAAAACAGGAGCTGCAAATAACATGGTAAAAAAACCCCTTTGGAACAAAAGCAGATTCATTTGCTTTGCAGCAAAATAGTCTGATGAACACGATGGTCTTTACTTTCCTCACTACATCACAGTTTTCAGTGGAAGTTATTAAACAACCACTGAAGTTCAGTTGCTCATGAAATAATTTACCTTTAGTCACCGCTACCTAAATTTTCAGGTCCAGAGAAACAAGAATGACAATCCTCAATTTCAGCTGTGTCACAAACTATTGCTTTTAAAAAAAACCACAACAGTTTCAACCTTTAAGTTTTCGCCGGCACTGGAGCTCCAGGAAGCCAGCTGCCAAAGTACTGCAAAGGGAAAGGACGCAGCTCGCCGTAAGGGACCGCTTGGAGCCCGCCGCAGTTAGAGCCCGCCGCAGGAGCCTCGGCAGCAGCAGCAGCGAGCGCTCACCGCGGCTGCGGTGCGAGCGGCTAGCGTAATTTTGCCAGAATCACGCTGTATTTACAGGCTCCGACACTGGTGGGTGCTAACATTTTATTCCCCTGCGCGAGGAGCGCGTCGAGTCAGTCCTAGCAGCGCTGTCGGGGCTGCGCGACCTCCGCTCCGGCTCTGGGTTTGTTCCCTTTGGGCTTTTAAGCAAAGAGAGAGAGAAACAGAAGCAAAAACAGGCTGGTTTGTTTTTACCTTTCGTGCCGTCTGTGGCGTTGGGCTGCGTCTCCGTCGCAGAACACCTGCCGTTCTCTTCTGCGGCTAAGTGTGCGACGGGCTCGTATCGCAATATGGCATCCAGGTCATGGAAAAACTTCATGGTTTTAGTGACATCCCCAGAGCTGTGGGCATATTTAACCGTTCTGTACTCGTACTTGAGGTTTTTGTACTTTGCACGGCACTGCTTCCAGTCCCGGCACACCCCGAGGTCCTGCAGGCGCTTGGCAATGTAGATGAAAATGCCCTTGTTCCTCAGGGTGCCGTGCAGCTGCCTCCTGATGCTCCGCTCCGACCAGACGCTGAGCAGGGCTTTAACCTCCTCCTCAGTCCAGTGCTTCCCTGCTCCACTCTCCATGTTGAAAGTGACCTGGAAATGATTCACTATTTCTAGCCAAGATTTTGTTTCCTTGGAAACCAGCCGGCTGGTTGTCAGCGAGCTCCGCCGAGATGAAAGGATCTGGTTTTACTGGCTCAAGCTGCCTGAGGGGAGTAACTTGAGAGGCTGCCAAAGGCGCGGAGCGGGCCGGGGCCGCGGCTGAGGCGGCCGCGGGGGGCAGGGGCCTGGCTGGGGCAGGGGCCTGNTTGGAAAAGACCCTTGGGATCATCAAGTCCAACCGTTAACCCTGCCCTACCAAGGTCACCTCTGAAACAGATCCCCCAACGACCTCCAGACACCTGCAGGGATGGTGACTCAGCCCCCTCCCTGGGCAGCCTCTTCCAGTGTCTGACTACTCTTTCCATGGGAGTATTTTTCCTGATGTCCAGTCCAACCCTCCCCTGGTGCAGCTTGACATCGTTCCCTCTTGTTCTAGCACTGATGACCTGTGAGAAGAGACCAGCACCCACCTCTCCACGGTGTACTTTCAGGTAGTTATAGAGGGTGAGGTGTTCTCCCCTCAGCCTCCTCTTCTTCAAACTAAGCAGCCCCAGTCAGATCATCCTGATCTGCATTCACCTGTCCATGTAGTGTTTGAGTTTGAGCTCATGGCCATACATCACTGAATCACACATCTCATTGGGTGGAAGAGACCTTTGAGATCATAGAATCACTAGGGACTGGAAGGGACCTCGAAAGATCATCTAGTCCAATCCCCCTGCCACAGCAGCATCACCTAGACCAAGTCGCACAGGAACACGTCCAGGTGGGAGATCATCAAGTCCAGCCATTGACTCCACACTGCGAGAGCCCCACTAAATCTAAACCCCAATATAGAATCTTAGAATGACATAGAATGGTTTAGGCTGGAAGGGAGCTCAGAGATTACCCAGTCCCAACCTCCAGCCATGGGCAGCAACACCTCTGACCAGACCAGGATGCCCAGAGCCCCATCCAACCTGGCCCTGGACGCTGCCGGGGAGGGAGCAGCCACAACCTTCCTGGGCAACCCATTCCAGTCTCTCAGCACCCTTATGGTGAAGAACTTCTTCTGAAGATCTAATCTAAATCTCCCCTCTTTTAGCTTATTCTATCACCAGAGTCCCTCATAAAAAGCCCCTCTCCAGCTGTCCTGTAGCCCCTTCAGGTACTGGAAGATGCTATAAGAAAAAACTTGTAACGATTACTTCGCAGGACCTAGAAGCCTAATTCCCATCATGAGAAGTTATTTAACTCTAATATTCATTAGCTGTTGGTGGTGTTTCAATAAAAAGCTTTGCCGTACGTAAAAACCTCTCTGAACTGGTAAAATCACATTGTGTCGCAGCTTTGTGGCAGTGACGCTGAACTGTCGTTTCTTTCAGGATGGGATCCAAGAACTTGAGAAGGACCTTTGGTTCAGGATGTTTGCTCCCCTCTTTCTCCCTATTGATTTTGTTGATGTTTAAAAGGATGGTGTCACTGTTTAAATGGAAACTGCCTGTAATAGTAACACTGGGATTTCAAGCTGCTGCAATGTGGTTTATCAACCCTTACGATTTACTGTCAGTCTTTGTGTTCATACATGGAGTGTCTTCCTTCCTTAAGGCCTAAAGATCTGTGATGATGATGGGGTAAATTCATGAGGATATATATGAAGGCTGATTCATTTTGCTTTCTTGAAGCAAATGTTCTTTAAAATTTTGCTTTACAAAGAGATTCCGGGAAATAATTCCAGTCAGGGTGACAGAGCACTGGAAAGGGCTGCCCAGGGGGGTTGTGGAGTCTTCTTCTCTGGAGACATTTAAGACCCGCCCAGATGTGTTCCTGTGTGACTTGGTCTAGGCGATGCTGCTGTGGCAGGGGGATTGGACTGGATGATCTTTGGAGGTCCCTCCCAATCCCTTATGATTCTTTGAGTTGCAGTTAAGTTAAACCAGGTGAAGGCACAAACAGCGCTGTGGTCGAAGAGCCTAAAAAACCAGTTTCATTTCTAGGTGGTTTCATTTGTAAGAAAAACATCTCTGCTTTTCAGTCCTTATTAGATTTTAGGGTGGAGGGGAGGTTACCACCCCACCAAAGTCCCCGTGAGTGTGAAAGGCTCTGGAGGATATACAGCAAGAGTTGTGTTAGACTCTGCCTTATTGTAGGAAGCCTCTGAAAGGAGAATCGAGCGGCTCTGCACTGCTGTCCACAAAACCCCCAGTCTACCAGACATACCTTTGCAATGGCCAAGGGCTGAGTTGTGAACCTGGGGCAGCTGGGCAGTGTTCTGCCTGTCTTTGGCAGGGCAGTGCCAGGGAGCCTACCGTGGGCTGCCCAAGGAGCAGGCTGGCAAAACCTCGGACGTTTCAGCTGATGCAGCTCTTCTGCTCCACAGAGCCCAGCTGCCAGCCTGAGGCTGATCTGCTGTACGAGACAGTTTGCAGTGATGCTGTGCACCGGACTTGTTTTGCTTGAGTTCAGAAGCCAGGGTGCCCTATATTAGTGCTCAAACACCTCCGTCAGAGGGTCGCTGTACCTTGCAGATGTGACTGCTAGCTTGATTGCTTGATGGCAGGAATGCAAAAGCTTCTGCGGGAGACAACGCGCTCCCTCAGGCCAAAACATCCCTTTCTTAACACCCTTCCCTCCACAGACTGACGCAGAAATAGAGCAGTGCTGCAGAGCCAGAGCCTAGACTCTCGCTGCAAAGTGGCTTTTCAGATTAAGCATCTGCTGTTATTTTATGCCCACACTGAAATAGGACTGAAGTAAGAGCCTGAGCCAGTGCTTATTAGTGGAAAGATTCGCAGTGACTTCAGCAGGCTGAGGCACAAACCGTATGTGGCTGTTGTGGAACAAAGCACAACACGGGCAAGAAACCGGCGGCGCTTGCAAGCCTGCGACACGAAACAACACATAAGCCTGCGTTTCCGTGTCACGTTGTAAAGGAGACATGAAAAAACATCTATTTATTGCATTTTAAACAGCTCAGTGCTTTATGTCTGTGAATGCTGCTTTGTCCACAGGGGCCAGGAGAGTGCTGGAATCGTGACGAGCGATGGAGAGTCGTCGCAGGCTTTCAAAGTGCACAAGGTAAATGTAAACACGTGTTTTGTAGATTCTTAACCCAGATGCATGGGAGTTTGTTCCAGCCAGGAAACTCAGTAATCAGAGGGAAAGTAACATGTTTGGTTGGAGTGTTTTGCTTTTGTTAGTGACAGCATCTCTTTCAGCAATGGGCCCTTGTGGCCAAGAAGGCCAGCGGCATCCTGGGGTGGATCAGCTGCTTTCTCTCCTGTGTCTTCAGGCTCTTTGCCTTTCTCTTAAAGTTCCTTGCATTACTGCTGTGCCAGAACCAAGCACAGGGAGAGCTGAGGAGGTTGCCAGGAAAACAAAACCAAGCAGAGTGTTTTTTTCCTTTCTCTCCCCAAGGGAATGGGTCTGATAAATCACGTCTTCAACGCAGACAGCCTGAAGAAGCTGTACGTTTCAAACCTGGGCATTGGGCACACGAGATACTCCACCTCGGGAATTTCTGAGCTGCAGAACTGCCAGCCGTTTGTGGTGGAGACTCTTCATGGGAAGATTGCGGTGGCACACAACGGGGAGCTAACAAACGCTGTACAACTCAGGAGGAAGGTGAGCATCTCCTCTGGGAGGCTCTGAAGCAACTTCTCTCTGCATATGAGGCAGCAACAAGCTATCAGCTGGTATGACTTGTCCTTAATTCCAAACCGCTTGGGCTGCTGAAAGAGACCCATCATCAAAGTAGATATTGTGGGGGCAGAAGGTCCTGGAGAGGGGAGGCATCTCTAACTGTCACGGGATCATTCACTAATCCTCCAGCCCGACACTCACATTCCTTTGGATCAAGTGAGAAAACCAACTCAGCCTTGACAAAAGGTTGGCTGGAAGCTCTGCTCCTTCGTGGTGGCCAGTAGAAGGAGCAAATCTGCTAAGCTTAGGCTCAGAAGAGGCAAAATGAGTGAAGGTCGTGGTAATATGAAATGCCCAGTTTGCAGTGTTGTCTTTATTTGTATTTTTAGCTTGCAAAAGTAATCGTGAGCACTTCTGGGACATAAACCAACAGATGCCAAATTTTCGTGTGCTTGGTGAAAGGGGTGTAAGTTGCTCGAGTCCTGCGTCCAGGTTTGGGTGCCACAGTTTCAGAAGGACGTTGAGGGGCTGGAGCAGAGAAGGGCAATGAGAGGTTAGGCAAACAGGCCCTGTGGAGAGCAGCTGAGGGAACTGGGGTTATTTAGTCTAGGGAAGACGAGGCTGACAGAAGACCTTCTTGGTCTCTACAGCTACCTCGAAGGAGGTGGCAGCAAGGCTGCTGTTGATCTCTCAAATTACTCATGATAGGATGAGAGGAAGTGGCCTCATGTTGCATCAGGGGAGGTTTAGATTGGATCTTAGGAAGAAGTTCTTTGCTGAGAGAGTGGTTGGGCGCTGGAACGGGCTGCTGAGGGCTGTTGTGGAGTCTCCTTCTCTGGAGACATTTAAAACCTGCCTGTCCATGTTCCTGTGTGACTTGATCTAGGGGATCCTGCTGTGGCAGGGAGATAAGACTGGATGATCTTTCAAGGACCCTTCCAGTCTCTAGTGTTCTGTGATTCTGTGATTCTTTTCCCAGAGTAATCAGAAGCGTAAAGCTGATTAAGTGCTCCAGACATCAGTCTGAGCCCTGACAGGTGGTGGTATTCATGTTGGTTGCATACGAAGGCAAGGAATGAAATGCAAATGGGGAAGGCATAGGTGATCCTGCTGGCTCTGATACGTGTGCGGCTTGTTGGCAGGAATTGGATGAGTTATTGCACTGATCAATCTGATCACCTGCAAAACAGATGTTTGAAAGCCTCTGCTCATTGCACAGGAATGCTGTTAGGTTGTACCTTGACCAGTGTTATTGGAGGGGTTTTTTTAATGCTGGTAACACCCCTGCTTTGTGTTTTAAAAGCTGATGCGGCACGGCATAGGACTGTCGACCAGTTCGGACAGTGAGCTGATCACCCAGCTGCTGGCTTTCACACCCCCTCTGGAAAATGATGATACAGCTGACTGGGTAGCAAGGTGAGGAGGGTGGGTTTCAGGATCAAGAGCAGCACCGTAACCTCGGCATGATGCGCAGCCGTAAACGCACACAGCTGCTTGTGTGACACGCAACCGTGTTCTCCAACTTTCAGAATAAGAAATTTAATGAAGGAAACGCCGACTTCGTATTCCTTGCTAATTATGCATAAAGACATCATCTACGCGGTGCGGGATCCATACGGGAATCGCCCACTCTGCATCGGTCGCCTTATTCCAGTAGGAGACATGAATGGGAAAGGTAAGCCGTACGTACATGTTCATCTGTAGGACACGGGTATCACTGTGTGCCTACAGGATCATCCAGTTCCAACTCCCCTACCGTGAGCACGGACACCCCACCCTACGTCAGGCTGGCCAGAGCCCCATCCAGCCTGGCCTTAAACACCTCCAAGGATGGGGACCCAACCACCTCCCTGGGCAACCCATTCCAGGCTCTCACCACTCTCACAGTGAAGAACTTCCTCCTCACATCCACTCTAAATCTACCCATCTCCAGCTTTGCTCCATTCCCCCTAGTCCTGTGGCTACCTGACATCCTAAAAAGCCCCTCCCCAGCCTTTTTGCAGGCCCCCTTCAGATACTGGAAGGCCACAATAAGGTCACCTGGGAGCCTCCTCTTCTCCAGACTGAACAGCCCCAACTGTCTCAGTCTGGCCTCACAGGAGAGGTGCTCCAGCCCTCTGATCATCCTCCACTCAGTCTGGTAATGGGACACCACGCAGCCGGTTTATGGGAAAAGTTGGTTGTGTTCCTGTTTAGCCTACAACCCACAAAGCACAGCAGAACTGACAGTGACGTAGAAATGCGGTTGGGGAGGGGGTGATGGCAACAGGAGCTGTGGACTGTAATGGAAATCTCTTGTTTCAGGAAAGGATAACAGTGAAACAGAAGGATGGGTTGTCTCTTCTGAGTCCTGCAGCTTTTTGTCTATTGGTGCGGAGTAAGTGCCTTGATTCTCACTTCCTTGCCTGGTTTCCTCAGGCAGCAATCAAACCTCAAACTGCCAAGTGGCTAACACTGTGCAAGGTGTCAGGGAACAGTCTGTTGGGCTGGTAGGAGCTTTCTTTTGCCAGTCCTGTTTTTTGCAGATTTTCTTGGAACAGGTTAGAAGCATTGAATGTTCAGGAAGGGTGGGTAAGGACTACCCCTGGAGAAAGGGATCTGGGAGTGGTTGTGGATAACAAACTAAAAATGGATCAGCTATGGGCCCTGGTGGTCAAGGAGGCCAAGAGGGTGTTAGGATGGATCAGGAGGAGGGTGTCTAGCAGACCAAGGGAGGTTCTTCTTGGCTTTCATAAAAATGTTCTCCAGAATTGATCTAGGACTAAATCACTAAACTATTAAGCCTGTACTAGGTTGAGTAATGTACCCTCATACAGGAAGTATACCATCATTCTCTGGTACTCAGTATTCATTTATGCTTTTGGATATGACTTCAGATGGGTTTAGTGCGGGTCCCTTGCCGTGGCATGTTGGTCTTAAATCACCCCAGGTCGAATCTTAAGCAAGAAGCAAGTTGTCGCAGTATGATACTCAAGGGCGCTCACTGTTGTCCATGAAACCTCACCTCTGTTTCACAGCCATCACCCAGGCTCAGGCCATCTCTAATGCTGTGCATTTCCCTCCCAAGGTACCACCGTGAGGTCCTTCCTGGAGAGATTGTAAAAGTATCCAGGTACGGGGTTCAGACTCTGGATGTTGTACAAAGACCCGAAGGAGACCCCTCAGCGTTCTGCATCTTTGAATATGTTTATTTCGCCAGACCAGACAGTATTTTTGAAGGTAAGAGGGTGTAAGGTACAAAGCTCCTCCCTAACTAGCGGGAGATGTTATCCTGGAGAACAGTGACTCCAGAAAGGATCTGGCATCATAGGAAGAGACCAGTGAAAGTGAGCTGGCAGAGCAGGGCTGGGACGGAACAGCACAGTTCTCGAGGAGATAAAACTAATTGAGAGCATGAAACATCACGTTCCTGTGGCCTCAAGTCAGGCTGCCTGCGTAGTCCTGTGAAAGGGTTGAGTAAAGTCACCAACATGGTTATGGTAGAGGAAATATTCCTTAAAACGTGAGAGAATCAAGAAAGGAACTTTACTGCTTCTTGGAAAATGCTTTAAAAATTAGGAAATTTGAGCTGCAGAAGAGCTTTATCTTGGCTTTTTCTTTGTAAGGCAGGGTTATTCATGAAGGTGCTTTTAATGTAACTAGCAGTGTGTAAGTTCTTGGGGTTGTCGCTCTAGCGCTTTTATTTCAATTGAAGCCCTCAATAATGGTCTCAGTGACAAGATATGAGCCAGGACTCTGATATCTAATACACAAGCTCTAGTTTGCTTTCTACCACCGTGCCATCTGTTGATCCTATGCAGTTCCCCACTGCCAGTTTCACCCAACATCCCTTTTCCCCCTACAATCCTGTGTACCCTTCCACGTTCCTACTGCTTACATTCCTTAGTACTGCTGCTGTAGCCTTTGCTGTGCTTCATCTCATCACCTCCAGTTCCCTTCCATGTTGCAATTCTTCAGGACCTGAGAAGCTTCTTATCCCCTGGCTCAATCTGGGGGGAATTTTCCCACTGGTTGACAGTTGGTAAGCAGGCAGAGCCGACAGCAAGCTTGCACAACCTTTGTCTGCTGGGGAAACCAGCCCCATTACAGAACATGCACATTACGAACAGGCAGGCATGATTTCTCCTTCTTTCCTTCTCACTGAGGTCTTTGCCCATGACTTGCCACGAACATTTGTACAGCAGACAGAGAGGAAATCTCTACTGTGTACCCCAGGAAAAACCCTTCTTGCTCTCCGTAGGTCAGATGGTGTATTCAGTCAGGAGAAGATGTGGGCAGCAGCTTGCTATCGAAGCACCCGTGGAAGCAGACTTGGTCAGCACTGTTCCAGAGTCTGCAACCCCAGCAGCTCTTGGTTATGCTGAAAAGGTATACGTGCATTTGCCTTCTATCTCCCCAGCATATTTACACCTCCCTCGTTCTGTACTGGAGTGTAATGGTCAGGCCATTAAAATCCATGAACCTTTACATCTTAAATACACCAGGTACTCCCGTGGAGCCATCTGCACTTGTTCTTTCTGTTCTCATTCCCCTCTGTTCAGGAATTTGATTACTGTGAAGTCTTCCTAAGTCCTAAGGTTGCTTTAAACAAAAAACCCCGGGAGCTGAACCTAGCGAGTTCTTTGGATGTTAATTCTTTGCGCCTGTCTCCTGTTTGCAGTGCGGGCTGCCGTATGTGGAAGTACTCTGCAAGAACCGATACGTAGGAAGGACGTTTATCCAGCCAAATATGAGGTTGCGCCAGCTTGGTGTCGCCAAGAAGTTTGGTGTTCTGTCTGACAATTTTAAAGGCAAGCGAGTGGTTATCATTGATGACTCGATTGTGAGGGGCAACACCATTTCACCCATTATAAAACTGCTGAGAGAATCAGGAGCCAAAGAGGTAAGTTCACCGGCAGTCAACACAATACAGTGCTAAACAGAAGATTGATGGGGAGGGTAAAGCACTGGGGTTCATCTTCACTTAGCTGAACGTTGCTTCCTTACTTCAAAGTGTGAAAAACCCCTAGCAGCTGCTGCTGTGTTTGTTGAGAAGATACAGTTTGTTTGTTTCTGCTATGGCCTGACTGTCACACTACGGCAGTCTGCTTTGAAACTCTGCTTTCGTTCAGGTGCACATCCGGGTGGCATCACCTCCCATAAGATTTCCTTGTTACATGGGAATCAACATTCCAACTAAGGAAGAGCTCATTGCCAACAGACCTGAATTTCACGACCTTGCAAACTACATAGGTAAATGCTACTCTTTCTTATTCCTGCTTTTTTAATGAGAGAGTTTTCACCTGGAGGTGTTTTATTGTCGACGCCAAACTACAGCACGACACCTCATCAGTGGCAGAACTGACTGAAGAGCCATAAGGCTAGTAGACTAAATCGCTGCAGTACAGATCAAGCCAGTTTAGCTAGATGCTTTTATTTGACACAGGTGGGGGTTTATACTTCTCCAAACAATAGGAAGATGTCCTGGTTTTAGGGCCAGTGGAAGAACCCCCACAGGGCAGATTCTTTTTAATAGGAGAATTTTAGAATAAGAGAGATAAGGTGACTGGAATAAAATGCTATAACTTTAATGGGGGAAAATAAGAGGGATAATGAGAAGAAAGAGGGTACAAGAGGAAAAAGAACTAATGTACAAAGAAACAATAAAAACCAAGCTCAGTCTGGAGAGCTGCCAGGCCAGCAGCGGCAGAGGAGTGCTGGAGGAGCGGTAGGGAGGGAACTGGTGCAGTGGACACAAAGAGGCACAGTCGTGGAATGACTGGGGCTGGTGGGAAGGTTGCAGTCCCAGAGCAGAGCTCAGAGGAAAACTTAAGCCAATGTGGAGTCAGGGCACTCAGGGAGCTGAGGCTGCAAGGGTAAAACACAGACCTGAAATGGAAACATGCAGACCGTGTCAGAACAGTGCCTGGGTGACCTTTTCTCTGCACCCCCTCTTCCTCCCAGAACCCCATTAATGCTCCCACCTCAGCGTCTGTGTTCCCAAACCTTCCCAAACAATGAGTCACAAAACAGAGTGCAGACAATGCAGAACTAATCACCTGAAAGGGCTGCCAGACCTCTGTACTGCTGCAACAGTGGCACGAACTGGATACTCAGGGTGTTCTACCATGATACCCTTCCCCTCATCCACGTCCAGTACAGGTTTGTAGTGCTAGGTGTGCAGTTTGGGAAGCACTGGCCGTGCACACATGTCTTCTGCCAGACCTGGGCAACAGGGTAGCCCTGAGAATCTATGGGAGCATGGGGAGTCTTAGAACACAATCAGGGGGTTGTTGTTGTTGTCTTCCCAGTATGTTTGACATATTTGGTTCCAACTCAGAGCTTCCTGTGTAGTTTTCAGTGACTGTCTTCCTGCACGAAGAATTTGAGAAGGGCTTGTTATGGCCTCATAGCTTTTCCTGTCCATTCTCTCCTGGTAAGGTGATCCACCTGGCATCATAACCCTGTTTTAACAAGGCTGTAGCACAGCCCAAGGAGCACCACTATGAGCAGAAAGCACAGCTCACTGTTGGATTCTGAATATGGAAGGATAAGGTTTTATAACTCATTACACAACTCGTGACCCCAGAGGCAAAGCTGACTACTTCAGACCAGAAATATCGAGAAAGAAAACCCATAGGTTATGAGAAAGTCCATAATAAAAGGAACACTCATCCAACAGTCTGTCCACAGAGAGAGGTGAAACCTGTTGAGACAGGTGACACAGTTCTGTCTCCCTCTTGAAAGGCCTCTGCCAGCAGCCTGTCTCTTACATTGTGCTGCTGCTTCAACTGTTTCCTCCTGAAGCAAAACTCCTGTTGCCATTTAATCTTGATTCTCTCTTAAGGTTGCCTGCCTCTGGGAAGGCAGCTAGAGGAGTGTTTTCCTCCACACTCCCCTATGAGAATCTGGACACTGGCAGCCTCTCACTGGAAGAAGGTATCACAGATGATTAGGGATTGAAAAGGACCTTGAAAGATCATCCAGTCCAGTCCAGATGTGTTTTAAATGTCTCACATTGTTGTGGAACCTCCCCTGTTCCAGCTCACACCCATTGCCCCTCGTCCTATGATTGCGTGCCACTGAGCAGAGCCTGGCTCCATCCTCCTGACACCCACCACTCACCCTTCACATATTTATCAACATTCATGGGGTCACCTCTCAGTCTTCTTTTTTCCAAGCCCAAGAGACCCAGCTCCCTCAGCCTTTCCTCATCAGGGAGATGCTCCACTCCCTTCATCGTCTCTGTGGCTCTGCGCTGGACTCTCTCCAGCAGCTCTGTGTCGTCCTGGAGCTGAGGAGCCCAGAACTAGTCAACTTCAGTTCTTAGCACCTCAAACCCACAACCACACTGCAGCCACATTCCTGAGGAGCACTGCGTTTGGAACAGCATCACAGCTTTAACCAATGAATTCTTTATCTTCTCCAGGAGCAGACAGCGTTGTCTATCTTTCTGTGGAAGGGCTGGTATCGTCCGTGCAAGAAAGCATCAAAGCCAGGCAAGCGAGTGAGAACAGCCTGAAAAGCCAGAAGTCACGTGCCGGGAAGGTTGGTCACTGCATCGCGTGTCTCACTGGACAGTACCCGGTGGAGCTGGAGTGGTGAACTTTCTGGAAGGTGGACAGCAGTTCATCGGGGGTTGAATGTACCTTTTTCCATGATGCCTTCTTGCTAATAGTCTTCTTACACTTAGGTAATACAGAAAGCTTCTCACAGCTAGCTAATTCCTCTTATTAAAACACTTGGTTACAGAAGAGACTTGCAGAACGTGCTGATGCAGAGTGAGCAGATTAAAACACTGAATCGTGTCTTCTGAAGCACACTTGTGCCTTCTCTTTTCTCATCAAATACTACAAAAACCAAAGGGTTTTTTTTTTAATTAGGTAGCAGTCCCAGAGGTTTTCTGCTTCAGTCCTGCCCCAAAAGGTCCCCCTGTTAGACTGGGTCACAGACTGTGGGCCTTGTGCTGAAATGTCAAAGTCTTAGCGCAAAAGACTGCCAGGTTTGCTTTTCTCCCTAGGAAGAAGCCCAGATTCTGAAGATTCAAATTGCTTCCTCAGCAGCTCTTCCTTAGGCTTGTTAAGAGTAGAAGGACCTAACTTTTGCACAGAGAGCTAAACACCCCTATCGATCAGGCCCTTGCTACCAGACTCGGTGAACGTAACGTCTAGCATCCCGTTTGAAAACACGAAGACTCAGGGAAACGCTCAGCCAAAAGCTTTCCAGTTGTGTAACTTCACAATTCCTGTTTTGTAAGTCCTCTGTGATTATGTAACCTGTGAGCTTTCATCCTCTGCCAGTAGGATGGGGAAGGAGAAAAAAAGTCCTTGCCACTGTGTTTTCGTTCCGATTGACAGCCTGTTTCCTCCTGTGACAATTCTCTGAGCTCAGGCTCAGTGTGGTTTTCATGTCAGCATCCAAAGGAAACTGAAAAATGAAGTGACCTTTCATTCTCAGCAGTGGAAGCAGTGTCCGCGCTGAAGATCCTGAGCTGTTTTGGATATAGTCTTATTTTACTACGTGACTGCTGTTACAATAAATGTAATGTTTGAAAAACAGAGAGAGTTCTAAGCAGCACTAGCTGTTGAATGCTCTGTCTCTTTTCCACTGGTCACAAATACACAGTTACTTGTGCACGTGAGGATCACCTGGACGCTGAACCACTGAAATGGAAAAGCACCTTCTGACAGCTGTCGCAAACGTACGCACAATCGTAAAAGCCTTCTGTATGACCTCAGGGTTTTTCACTGAATTCCAGTGACGTAGTTGTAGGTTTTCTATTTAATGTTGTGTGTTTTGGCCTTAGGATTGGTTCTGGCACTGTTACCATTAGAAACGTTTGCAAGCTTCTTCCTTCCCTGTGATCTTACATGTCGAGAGTTTCCTGAGGTGGGATTCACAGTGTCACAGAACATTAGGGATTGGAAGGGACCTCGAAAGATCAGCCAGTCCTCCTGCCACAGGGGGATCCCTTAGATCAAGTCACACAAGTTTTTCAGGTCTGGTAGTGATTTCTGAAGTGTGATCTGAGCATTAGGTGGCATCATTCTCCTGTCAATAAATCAAGCCCTACTCCCTTCTTCCCCTCTGTGTCAGGCATGGCTCACGAGGTCTGTCACTCTGAGCACCCTCATCGTTCAAACACTAGGTGCCTAATCTTACATTGAAGGGGAGATGCCCTTCAAGGATCATTTCATCCTCTGTCAGCTGGATTCATGCTCCAGGTTACCAGGCCTGTATTTCACACGCAGCAATAAGTATGTTGAGGGAGAAAACCCCTCTGGATTTCGGTGTCGCTGACTGTTACGTGAATGTTTGACTGTGAAGTTGTTTCTGCTGTATTGCCAGTGCCAAGTTACCAGTTACAGGACGTCACAGGACGGTAGAAAGCTGATGTCTAACTCCTCCCATGCCTAACATTAAAAATGGTTATGAACTGCTCTTCTCGTAATGTCTCTGTCGACTGAGCGTGCCGGCACCTGCGTTCTCACCTTGCAAGCACCCCAGAGCTGAAGCAAAGAAACCAAGGACCTGGGAGTCCTGGGGGACCACAGGCTGATTTGGTGGCCGGGAAGGCTGCTTGTTTTTTGGGGGACACTGAGTGTGGCTAGTAGGTCAAGGAAGGTTCTCCTCCTCCTCTGCTGTGCCCTGGGTAAGGTCCCATCTGGAATACTGCATCCAGCTCTGGGCTTTCCAGTTCAAGGACACAGAGCTACTGGAGAGAGGCCAGTGCAGAGCCACTAAGATAACCAGGGGGCTGGAGCATCCTCCTCCTGAGGAGAATGAAGGGGGGTCTCGTTAAAGCGTGTAAATATCTAAAGGGTGAGGGGCCACAGCGCCCAGCAGCAGGACAAGGGGAAACAGGCGTGAACTGGGACACAGGAGGCTCAGGCTGAACAAAAAAAACACCCTTCACAGGAACAGGGAGCAACAGCCCGGAACAGGCTGTCCAGGGGTTGTGGGTTCTCCTCCGGAGCCATCCCAGCCCCGCCCGGACACGGTCGCGGGAGCCCTGCTCCAGGGGATCCTGCTCTGGCAGCGGGGCTGGACCAGGGATCTCCAGAGGAGCCCGCCGCCGCCGCTCTGCGCTGTAGCTCCATGACTGTGCCCCGCTCCTTCCCCTGGGTAGACCCCCTGCCCGCACCGATTGCGGCCCCCGCCAGCCCCGCGGGCGCCTCCAACACCCTGGGCTGGGGGTGCAGCTCGCTCGGGCGGAAGTGACGCTCCGCTCGGGCCAAAGGCCGCAGCCCCGGAAGAAGAGCCGTCGCGGAGGTGACTGAAGGCCGGATACAGCTCGATGATGCCCGAAGCCTGCGACAGGCGCCGACCAATGGGGATGCGGTGTTGCAGACCTGGGCGGGACCAACGGCCGGTCCCGCCAATCAGAAATGCTGGCCTGCCGGCGCCGGTGGCGGAGGGAGTTGGGGTTGGGAGGTGTTATGTGCCTCCCCCTCAGGGGGCAGTTCGAGCCCTGGGCGGCGGGGCTTTTACGCAGAGGCTCCGCGGGCTGTGCCCGTGTGGCGATCGTCAGCCCGAGGAGCGGCCGGGCCGCGTGTGGGAACGCGGGGGGTTGAGCATGGCCCAGCCGGAACCTTGCTGGAGGCGGGAAGGGGCCTCGGCCGCAGCCTCTCGGGAAGGCCTCGGGGGCAGAGCCGTGTCCTAGCACCACCCAAACCTGAGCACCGCAGCCATGGGGTCTCCTGCTGGCAGGGAAGGGTTAGTAGTTCAGGAGAAAGTTACCCGTCTTTTGAAATTGTGGAGTTGCACTCAGCCTTAAGGGCGGTGGTGTCAGGGTGGGTAGCAGACTGCCCCTTTGCGGGGGGGGTGGGTCTGTGGTGGGTTCTGTGTTCTGGACCCTTTAACCACTGGTCCTGGACAGTGATAAAGGCTGGAGCTTTGTGCTTGTTCAGTGATGGTCACTCCTGAATGGGCCTCTGTTTTGCGCCAAGGATTTGCTCCCCCTCCGTAGTGTTGTCTGTGCTTGTATGATAAAGTTAAGCATTAGGAGGTCACGATGCAGCCTGGTGTGTTACTCTTTCAGGAAGAGTGAGGATGCAGCTGAGATGACTCTTCAGGAACTGTTGAAGCAGGCAGCCAGCCTGTACCCTGACAGAGAAGCTGTTTGCTTTGATGAATGCAATGGCAAACCTCCAGCTTCCCACACATACACGATGGTGGTTAAGCTTGCCACGGAATTAACAGCTTTCCTTCAAGAGCGCTGTGGTCAGCAAGGAAAATGTGAAATCGGCCTTTACTGCTACCCAGGAGTAAACTTGCCGGCTTGGATCTTAGGGTAATGGTTCAGACGCTTGTAGTCTGTGTTGGTGTTTTAAGGGGCAAGTTTTAAAGCAGATGGTCAGTTTGGAGGTATTTTTAACAGCAAAAATGCAGTAATGCCATAGAATAGAGGCTTGGGGGCCTTCTTTAAGAAGCAAGATGGCAGTATTACCATAGTTTTAAAAGCTGGTGCTAAAGTGCTCTTGAGTCTAGAGAGCTAAAGTCTGTGTAACTACCCTATTATAAAACAGAATTATGAAGTGTGTTTATAGAATAAATGTCTTTAAGTTTGTTTTGCTTGTTTAAAAATGGAGCTGATCTAGCAGAATAAGTTATCTGTGAAACAAAGTATGCAGGTCTTTAATGTGCATGGAAAAGAAGTGTCATGCTCTAAGCTAAATGAGTACAGTTCAAATTCCACTATAGGCATCACAGAAAAAAGAGTAATGAGCAGTGCAGCATGAAAGACATTGATTGTTTTCTCTGGCAGAAAAGGACGTGGGAGTTGTAATTGACAGGTGGCTGAATGTGAGCCAGCAGGGGACCCAGGTGTCCAAGAAGGTCAATGGCATCCTGGCTTGGATGAGAAGTTGTGTGTCCTGCAGGAGTAGGGAGGTGATTGTCCCCCTGTACTCAGCACTGGGGAGGCCACACCTGGAGTACTGGGTCCAGTTTTGGGCACCTCAGCACAAGAGAGACATCAAGGTGCTGGAGTGGGTGCAGAGGAGGGCAATGAAGCTGGTGCAAGGCCTGGAGGAGAAGTGTGATGAGCAGAGATTGAGAGAGTTGGGGCTGTTCAGTTTGAGGAAGAGGAGGCTGAGGGGAGCCCTCATCGCTCTCTACAACTATCTGAAAGGACATTGTAGAGATGTTGGTGCTGGTCCCAGGTAATTAGTGACAGCACTAGAGGGAATGGCTTCAAGCTTCAACAAGGCAGGAAAAAGTTCTTCATGGAGAGAGTGGTCAGGCACTGGAATGGGCTTCCCAGGGTGGTGTTTGAGTCCCCATCACTGGATGTGTTTAAAAGTTGCTTAGATGCGGTGTCAGGGGATCTGGTTTAGTGGTGAACTTGTGGAGCAGAGTTGGTGGTTGGACTTGATGATCCCAAGGGTCTTTACCAATCTGAATGGTTCTGTGATTCTATGATTTAACTGCTAGGAAATGGAAATGTTTGCTGTCTCAACCCTCGTGTTAATTCAGCAGTTTTTAAAGCCCCGCTACTGCAGATGAGTTTTGACTTTTATGTGTTGCTTTTTCTATCCTTTGTGTTTGTCACTTCTTCAGGCGATGTGTGCAACAGCAGTTCTGCTTCCCAGGGGGACACTCTGTGTCAGGATTTTCCTGTTGTCGCATAAAACATACCCTAACACAAAGATGAGTCACAGTGGGGTGTAGAAGCTTCAGTGCAGTGAGTGAACAAGCACTGGTAATCAGAAACCTCCTAGAAGCACTAAGGAACCTTCTCGTTGACTGGGGGACACTTTTTGCCTAGTCCAGCCATGGAGCAGGTTGCCTGGAGTTGTTCAGGCACCATCCCTGGAGGTTTTCAAGCCCTGTTGCCTGGGTGAAGGCCAAAACAGCCTGCTCTCCTGTCACAGCTGGCCATGCAAGAGATTGAGCTAGATCCCTTCCAACCTGATTGTTCTTTCTAGTGTGACTGGGAACTGCTAGGATGTTTTGATTCTTACTGGGCAGGTTTGGGTTCTTGCTGACAATATTGCCTGTTTGGTAGCCACAGTTTCCAAGTCTCCCTTCTGATCTTGTCACTCCTGCAGTGAGAAACAGCTTGCACGAAGAGGAGGTAGACCTGGGGACAGCCTTAGGAGAAATGGGAAGGTTTATGGGAACTGTTCATATTTTAGTCGTCGCTTCCTCATCTTGGCTTTGTAGGTCCTTAATAATTAATTCCAGTTCTTTACCAAACGGAGCCGCTGGAGGGGAGGGTTGGAGTGAGCAGCTGTAGAGGCTCTGCAGTGTAGAGCAGCGAGACAGCAATGACACCTCCTCATCAACAGCAGAAGCTTTTAAAATGCAGCGATGTTGCTGTCAGCAGTAACTTTGCCATCACCAACCTTGTTGACCAGAAATGACTTTGAATGTTTTCATCTCGCTGTAAAGCACCAGCCAGCCAACTTCATTCCCAACAAAAACTGCCTTGTGAGCGCTTTCCCCAGCTCTGGGAACTAGAGGAGTACAAAGGAAATGGTACTGACAGTTAAGAGGGCTTCTGAAAAATAAGTTTAAAACACTTCTGTCTTATTAGGATCCTTCAGGTTCCAGCTGCCTATTCTCCTATTGACCCAGACGCACCGCCAATGGTATCCGCTTACTTCATGAGGAAGATCAATCTCCAGTATGTGCTTGTGGAGAATGACAAAGTGAATGTAAGTGGTTGGGCTTCTGCAAGAAGCGTTAAAGGGTGATTTGGAAAGGTGCAGCTGTTCAGACTGTCTTCTGGTTTTAACAAGCTGAGATGGGGTAGTTTTATTTCTTCACCGCAAGAGATTGTCCTTCTCATTTAGAGAAGAGCACCTTTAAAATCAGCAGCACAAAGTGCTTCTCTTCCTCTTCAGAGTGAAAGCTTTCCTGTCCTGGTGTTGTCCAGGCAGGTCTGTTGGGCACTGGCACTACAAGTGGAAGAGACAAGACGGCACCATCTGGTTATCATTCAGAGTTCTGTATTGCTGTCGGAGCTGCTCTGAGTCTTTTCCCTTTCCTTATTTGCTCAGGTAACGGTGTACTTTGCATCGATGAGGTCTGTGTTCAGGCTCTTTATGTATTTAATATATAGTGCATGTATCTGTTCACTGTATAAAAATACTTGGGCTTCAGAGTAATTGTTGCCCTCCAAGAGCAGAGGTGTGCGAATTCACCGCCGATTAGTATGAAGTGCTGTTTCTTGTGGAGCAGTAACGCTGCACCCCTGGTTCTGCAGTTCAAACTGCTGCTTTGCTCTTACAGAAGTTCCAGAGGTCCCACGCTGGCTGGTTTTACGACAGCTCGTCCTCAGGAGAACACGTTGGTTTAACTCTCTTCCGAGTGAGCTCCAGCACCACTGATGTGAATTCAGAAGCAGAGAGTGTGAAAAGGAAACACAAAGTTGTGAAGCCTGCGGGCGACTCCTCACAGTCAGGATCCACCCTTTCCCCAGATTGGAACGGAGGGAACGTGGGCGCTGGCCAGGAAGCCTCTTTAGCCTATGTCTTGCATACATCAGGAACTACCGGGGTCCCCAAAGTAGTCAGAGTGCCTCACAGATGCATCGTGCCAAACATCCAGCACCTGAAGTAAGTGAGCCTTCCAGCTGGCCCTGTGCGTGGTGTTCTGCCCCATCCCCGGCAGTGTTGAAGGCCGGGTTGGATGGGGCCCTGAGTAACGTGTTTGTTTCTGCTGTTCCTGGGCAGTAGGATATCACCTTCTGTTTCCCTGTGATTTTTGATGTCTGAGTGGTATTTTGTCTGCTGTTTTGAGGGGTGTACTTCAAATGACATGCTGCGGCTGTAAGGATGTTCTGGCTTGCAGCCTGAAAGTACTAACTGCAGTATTTACCATGTTCTGTAGTTTTTAAGAGTTATTTTTCAGCCTACCTAGATTTCCTTCTGCTTCATTTAATGCTTTAAAAAAACCAATCCGTTATGGACCATCTTTTTGTTTAGGTGAGTGCCCAGTGTGTGTCAGATCTTGTAATTCCTAGCTTTCTCACTGCAGATCCCTATTTGAGGTCACACAGGAGGATGTGCTGTTCCTGGCTTCTCCTCTAACATTTGACCCATCGGTGGTTGAGTTGTTTGTGGCTCTGACAAGCGGAGCCTCTGTCCTTATAGTGCCCAATGCTGTTAAAATGATGCCCGTGGAGCTGTCTGCTGCCCTGTTTCACCATCACCGTGTGACAGTGCTGCAGGTAGGTGACACCTAAGATAAAGAGCTTCCGTATCTTGTTTCCCACCGTTGCTTTTTCATCACTCTAGATGCTCGTGGTAGCAGGGCAGAGTGTTCTTCCTTGAAAGAGCAGCTCCTGCTGCCCTTTTTGCTGTGGTGTGGTAGCTGTTTAGAGAATTGCAGCATCACAGAATTATCAAGGCTAGAAAAGACCTCTCAGATCATTGAGTTTGGCCTATGACACCATTTGATCGAAGCCTTAAGACATGCTGTGGCAGAAAACAGGGACCTGAGGAGAAGCCTGGTATTAATCGTACAAAAGCGTTAATTCCTAAGAATGACTTAAATTCTTGTGTTAATCGAGCAGTTAGTTCAAAGAATCTGGTGATGGAGTAACCTGCAGTAGACATTTTTAGCTCTTCTTCATGAGCTTGATCTTGAAAGTCTTCTAACAACTACTCTTGAGTTCTAATTATAGACCTGCTAAAAATACAGCCTCTAAGCCAGGGCTCGTTATAGGGTACCATAGCGAGAGAGTCGCTGGTTCCACAGTGTTTCCAGGCCACCTGTTTGTGAGGCTTCATGCACCACTTATCTCTTGGAGCAGACAGAGCATCTCTTGCATGATCTTGGGTTTAATCATTTTAAAGTGGATGTTGTGGAAAGTTTACTTGGATTAACGAGCGCCCAGTGTGGCTGAGTAAGGCTAGCCCTCGCCTTGCCGTGTTCGAGGTGTTCTGAGAGTGGGCAAAGGGTTGCTGCAAGTGGATCTCCCTTGTAACCAACTGTGTTCAAAGCCAGTATGGTCTGGCTGGACTGTTCATTGGAGTAAATCAACCCTGAAGCCTGGCTTTGTCAGTAACAGTGCAGTTCTGAAGTGCCTGTGCTCACAGAAGTGCTGAGACTTCATTTCCTTCAGGAGGAATTGAGGTTGTAGGAATTGAGGTTGTAGGATATAGATTTCAGATGAGGGAAGATTTAGCTGAAGATCCCACTGGTGACCAATGATTTGTACGTGTGTTCTCTGCTCTTGTTTTTGTCATGGTGATTGCTGTAAATGGCTCTAAAGTTGTGTAGATTCTGCTGTCTCTCTCCTGCGAGCTGCTTGATCAGTTCAGCTCACTTCCTTTTAGAAGAAAACCTCCAGGATGTTAATCTCTGTTAGCAAGGTCTCTTTTGGAGACCTGTTTTTCAAAAGCACGTTGAGCATTTTTAGGGGAAGGTGTTTGAGATGTCTTTGTAAGGTGAGTTTGATTCTGTGATTTGTTTTTATCATCGTGTTAATCAGTGAAGGAAGGGCTTCTCAGATGAATTAATGACAAAATTGCTCTCCTTATGTCTTAACTTGGCCACAGTACCCCCTGCAGCTACAGACTGTGGGGGTGAGAGGCTGGAGAGCAGCCTGGCAGAGAGGGACCTGGCAGTACTGGTTGGCAGCTGGCTGAACAGGAGCTAGCAGGGTGCCCAGGTGGCCCAGATGACCAATGGCCTGGATCAGCAATAGTGTGGCCAGCAGGACTAGGGACATCATTCTCCCCCTGTACTGGGCACTGGGGAGGCCTCCCCTCGAGTACTGGGGGCAGTGCTGGGCCCCTCACTTCAAGAAAGAGATGGAGGGGCTGGAGCGGGTCCAGAGAAGCAGCAAGGCTGGGGAAGGGACTGGAGGGCAAGTCTGATGAGGAGAGGCTGAGGGAGCTGGGGCCATTTAGCCTGGAGAAGAGGAGACTTGGGGAGGGGCCTTCTCCCTCTCTCCAACTCCCAGAAGGGAGGTTGTACTCAGGTGGGGATCAGGCTCCTGTCCCAGGCAGCCAGCGCCAGGACGAGAGGGCAGGGCCTGAAGCTGCCAGGGGAGGGTTAGGTTGGGTGTTAGGAAGCCCTTCCTCAGGAAAAGGGTGATCAGACACTGGACTGGAGTGCCCAGTCCTCATCCCTGGAGGTGTTTAAGAACAGCCTGGCTGTGGCCCTTAGTGCCCTGGTGTGGCCACTGTGGTGATGTTAGGTCCTGGGCTGGGCTGGATGAGCTCGGAGGGCTTTGCCAGCCTCATTAATTCTGTGAATCTCTTACTGACGAATAATGTTATGATGTTCACTAAATTACAGCAAGGCCTTACCTTCCCCTCTTGACTTCCTGGGGTAGCCTGAGAAATCGGAAAAGTTATAATGGGGAGGGTTTTTTTGTTGTTGTTTTCCTTTGTTTTAGAGAAAACAAGTGAAGAACCACCCAGGATCTGGCACCCTAGGAATTCTTAGTGCTGGGAGCAGGTTTATAAGTGTTCTGCCTACACATGAATGCAAGGGAGAGGTCATATTTTGGCTCTGACATGCTTTAATGAAGGAACAAAAGCTGGTACAGTAACATCAAGAGGATACTGTGTTTGCTGCTTTCTCTTTCAAAGTAATTAAGCTGAGAACTATTAATGTGCTGAAGCACAGCAGGGAACCCATAGCAAGAGGAAGCAAAGCAGAAAGAGGGTGGATTGGTGCTGATAGCTCTCATTAAGGGCTTCACACAAGAAACAAAGTCAAACGAAGCACCAGAGTGATTTGTGCTGGTACCTGCGGGTTGATGTAGATGATCATACACATCCCCAACAAAGAGGTGCAGTGCTGTGATGAAGCAGGAGGAGAAGCTCACATACACTGACAAAATCCAACCCATCTCTCTCTGACCTGGCTTTTCTCCCCTATATTTATCATTCAGGCAACACCAACACTCTTCAGGAGGTTTGGAGCTGACGTTATTAAATCAACAGTGTTGTCTGCACACACTTCACTCCGCGTCCTGGCCCTTGGTGGTGAAGCCTTTCCCGCACTGAGTCTCCTGAGGAGCTGGAAGCACGAGGAGAACAGGACGAGTGTTTTCAATCTGTACGGTGTTACCGAAGTGTCAAGCTGGGCCACTTGCTACCAGATTCCTGAGGAGGTTTTTGGTGCCGATTTTAGGTAGGAGAATTAACTGTTTTCATGGGCTGACACGTGAATGTTGGAAATGACTAGAAATAGGATCCTGGTCTCCTGTTTCCAGGGCTACCGAATCCTCCTGAGTGTTTATGCTGGTAGAAGTTTCCTCTCTCAAAATAGACTGATTCATTCTCTTTCGGACTGGTACAGCACCCGCAAGTGAAAGTTGGCAATTAATGACTCTTGAAGCACAGAAGCACAGTGTGAACTATTAAGTTTTACATAACGTGTCGTGATGGATGCTGCTTTAGTCATCTCTGTACCCAGCCTGTGATTCCACACGCTGAACCTGGTCCGGGCAGCGCTGTCTGTGACCGCGCAGCGGTGTTGAACCCCCTTTCAGGTAGTTCAGTTGGAGGGTTGGACTGGACGATCTTTCAAGGTCCCTTCCAATCCCTAATGTTCTATGATTCTGTGAGTATAGAGTAGAAGCTCAAACTAGGTAGGAGAGAGTGAACTGGGAAGCCATTGGATGTCTTGCTGTAAGTTTCAGTCTGGGGGGACTTAAAAACCTGGTGAAACTCAGGAGGTTCTCATCGGGTATTTCAGGGTCTGCTCAAGGCTGACTTCCTCCATTCAGCATGTTTGGGATTATCACAGAATCACAGAACACAGGGACCTCAAAAGATCATCCAGTCCAATCCCCCGGCCACAGCAGGATCCCCTAGATCCAGTCTCACAGGAACACATCCAGGTGGGTTTTAAACATCTCCAGAGAAGGAGACTCCACAACCCCCCTGGGCAGCCCCTTCCAGGGCCCTGTCACCCTCACTGGGAAGAAGTTCCTTCTCAGGTTGATGTGGAACCTCCTCTGTTCCAGCTCACACCTGGTGCCCCTTGTCCTGTGATTAGGTGTCCCTGAGCAGAGCCTGGCTCCATCCTCCTGACACCCACTTTTCCATATTTATCAACATTCATGAGGTCACCCCTCAGTCTCCTCTTCTCCAAGCTCAAGGGACCCAGCTCCCTCAGCTTCTCCTCACAAGGGAGATGCTCCCCTCCCTTCATCGTTTTTGTGGCTCTGTGCTGGACCCTCTCCAGTGGTTCTGTGTCCCTCTGGAACTGAGGGGCCCGGAGCTGGACACAAGGTTCCAGATGCAGTCTCACCAGGGCAGTTACAACAAACCATCTGCGCACTGATGAGGTTTGTGACTTTGAACCTCTTGAGAAGCTTTCAGAGAGGAACCACTTGCAGTAAGAAGCCCCCAGCAGCCACCTGTGGTCTGATAACAATTCTTTAAAAGGCTGTGAGCTACCTCACTTCTGGAACAGTTGGCTTGTGTCCAGGAGGGAAAGTTTTCACTGCTTCTCTCTCTCATGCTCTTAGAACTGATTTCCCCGTGCCTTTGGGATCACCGCTGCTTGGAACAAAGATCGAGGTCAGAGGTGCCAGCGGATCCACAGTTCTAGAAGGCGAGGGACAGATGTTTATAGGTCAGTCTACATTTCATGTTCTTCCGAGATACTCCCCTGCATTGACTGAGTTTTGAAAATGCGGCGCTTGCTTGCCTTGGCGCCCGCCTCTGGTGCACAGATCAATGAAAGACGTTGAGTTCCCGTTGGTCTGATGGTGTTTTAGGCCGTTGGAATGATGACGAACAGGAAATTACCAGAACTTTATGTGCAGAAGGCACTTGTATTATATTGACTGACTTTTCCTGCTTTCATTTTGCCATTCTCAGTTGAACTAATTCGGCATCAGCAGCCCCATTTCTACAGCAAAGGTTCGATGCTGACAATATTTTAGTACTTCTTGTCCTGCTTGTAAGAGTTTAGGATGACTTACGAAGTAAAATGCAGCATCAAGTACAATAGAGTAGCATTTATTTATATTACCAGTTGTATTTCTTATAAAATGTGTTTATATTGTAAAATATAAATGAAGTGATCAAGTGCTCTGATTGTCGCTTGGAGCAGGGTGGCTGGAGAGCAGTCTGGCAGGAAAGGACTGGGGGTTATAACTGAGAGGCAGCTGAAGAGGAGCCAGCAGGGTGCCCAATGACATCCTGGCCTGGATGAGAAACTGTGTGTCCAGCAGGAGGAGGGAGGCGATTGTTCCACTGTGCTCAGCACCTTGAGTACTGGGTCCAGTTCTGGGCACCTCAGTCCAAGGGAGACATTGAGGTGCTGCAGCGAGGGCAGAGGAGGGCAACAAAGCTGGGGAAGGGCCTGGAGAATAAATCTCATGAGGAGAGATGGAGAGAGTTGGGGCTGTTCAGTTTGAGGAAGAGGAGGCTGAGGGGAGACCTCATCACTCTCTACAACTATCTGAAAGGACACCAGTAGAGATGTTGGAGCTGGTCTCTTCTCACAGGTGATTGGTGACAGAACCAGAGGGAAGGGCTCCAAGCTCCAACAAGGGAGGTTTAGATTAGACATCAGGAAGAAATTCTTCATGGAGAGAGTGGTCGGGCACTGGACTGGGCTGCCCAGGGTGGGGATTGAGTCCCCATCCCGGGATGTGTTTACAAGTCGCTTGTAGAGTGGGGTTGCTGGGTGGACTCTGTGATCCCAGGGGCCTTTTCCAACCTGAATGATTCTGTGATTCTGCGTCCACGTAGCCATTTCACGTGCGTGATCGCCATCTTCTCTTGTGCAGGTGGGGAAGAGCGCGTCTGCTTTCTCGACGATGAAGTGACGGTGCCCCCAGGCACGATGAGGGCAACGGGGGATTTTGTAAGAGTGCAGGACGCACAGTTCTTCTTCCTGGGTCGGAAAGACAATCAGATTAAACGTCACGGCAAGCGTTTGAACGTGGAATGTTTGCAGCAGGTAGCACAACTTGCCATGAGAGCAGGGGTAGGGAACACGTCGGTGCCCTCAGAAACGGGTGTCTGCTCTTTTTCAGGCTGTTATGTAGGAACATGAGGAAAAGAACAGCTTTTAAATGTCTGCTTCTTCAAACTGGGGGGGTTTCTGCTTTTGCTCTCTCAGTGGCCTGCAGCTCAGAGCTGGACTAATGTTCTCTTCGTTACAGGCTGCTGAAGATCTTAGCCAGGTAGAGGCTTGTGCAGTGAGCTGGTATCAGCAGGAAAAACTTCTCCTGTTTGTTGTACCCAGAGGTGTTCTAGAGGAGAGAGAAACGCTCGGAGAGCTCCAGAAGCGTGTGCCCGCTCACGCAGTGCCCGACGAGCTGGTGCTGATCGAGGCTTTGCCCGTAACACCGCACGGTAAATGGCAGCGGGAAGTGCCCCTGCTGCTTATTTTCGTGGTCTCTCTTCCTTTGTCTTAATTTCTTTTTAACTGACAGAAGCCCAGGACATTGGGCGGGGCCAGAGAAGGGCAGTGAGACCAGGGAGAGGTCTGGGAAATGGGTTCTGTGAGGACCTGCTGAGGGAACTGGGCTTATTTAGTCTCGAGAAGAGGAGGCTGAGAGGAGACCTTCTTGCTCTCTACAGCTACCTCAAGGGAGGTTGTAGCGAGGCTGCTGCTGGGCTCTCCTCCCAAATTCCTAATGATAGAACAAGGGGAAATGGCCTCAAGTTGCATCAGGGGAGGTTTAGATTGGATCTTGGGAAGAAGTTCTCTCCTGAGAGACTGGTTGGGTGCTGGAACAGGCTGCCCAGAGAAATGATGGAGTCCCCATCCATGGAGGGGTGTAAAAACTGAGTAGCTGGAGCACTTGAGTCCATGGTCTTTGGGGTTAGGGAGCTGTTGGGATGAGGGCTGGACCTGATGATCCTGGAGGTCCTTTCCATCCATGATGATTCTGTCGGGTTTTGGGTACAGAACTGACTGGATAAAAAAAATACAGGTGCCATTGGGTCTGAATGAGGAAGAGAACAAGGACAGAGAGACTGTTGGGCAGAGCAAGGTCTGGAAGTGTAAATGCCAAGAGAGCAACACCCCTGCTTTGTTCTCTGTGAAGGCAAAGTGGATCTGTTGGGACTGCACCAGATCTACCAGAGCCGTGTGGACTCCAGAAGGCGTGACAGCGAGCCGAGCGGCGCGGAGGACTTGTGGGAAGGATTGCAGTATTTATGGAAGGTAGTATTTTGAGCTGCCTTTTTATCTGTGCGAGGGGATCATTGTACATGTGTCAGGAATTAAACAGTTTCCACAAGTATGACTAATGCAACCAGAACCTTCTAGCTGCCTGTAGATTTCAGCTGCACAGCCCAGCTAATCCTGAAATAGAGTCGCTCTGCAGTGGCCAGGAGGGAGTCACTTCTGTTTCTCTATCAGCTCAGACTGCAGGCTGTGAGGTTGAAGCAATTAGCATAGGGAGGACCTAACCTGTCAGAAGCTTTTCAGATCCTGTTTCACTTGCCAAAAGAGCTGTCCCTAAGGGAACCGAGGAACTGGGACACAGGAACTTGGAACAAAATGGTGACTGCAGGAGTAGATTTCTGTCTTTCTCAAGATAATCATGAGCTGAGGGGCCCTCTTTTAAATAGAGGGCACAGTTGTGTAATTTGCTCTTCAGCCCTCTCTGTTATTTAAGTTTCTGTGCTCAAGACTTGCTTTTCAAGTTGTTGAAATGTGGTGCTGGATGGTAGTAGTTTGGGGTTGGTTTTTTTTTTGCCAAAGATCAACTCCCACCTGGAACTGGGATTTGCTGGGCTGGGACCTGAACAAGTCAGTGCAGTGAAGTTAGTCCTCCTGTGCTGACACTCACTGTGGTGTTGGCTATAGAAATAATAGTCCAGAGGGATGGCATGTGCCCTGGGCCTGTTCTGGGCAGCAGCAGGTGACTTCTAAAACCAGAGGATTTGGACTTAGCAGGCAGGGAGTGCAGGGAGAGGATCCTGCTGTGGCAGGGGGATTGGACTGGATGATCTCTCAAGGTCCCTTCCAGTCCCTGATGCTCTGTGAAACGCTGCCGGTCATTGCAGTAACGGTGCCACGTACGCAGTGCTTCACGAGTTGAAGGGGTTACAGCTTCAAAAGGAGGTGGGTAGGTAAGTAGGCTGCTTAAACAATTCAGCAGTAAAAGATGCCAGTTTCTAGACATTTTACTACTTGAGCAGCTTATAAACCAGTTTTATCCAAAGGCATCGGTGTTGTGTCTGCGAAGTTGTCCTTGATCGGCGCTGTAGAGATTGGAAGCAGCCAACAAAACCAGCCAGTGGGTTCCCTTGGTTGCTGGAGTTCAGCCGGGCTTTAGGGTGTTCAGGTGGCTTTTACCCAGCGGGAGTTTTACGTGAGCGCCGTGGTCGACCACCAGCCACAGACTCTCACCTCTCCTCTGCCTCTTTTCCGCAGTCTGTGCTGGGGCTCCCGGGTGATTCCTCCGGCGTTTCCAAAGAGGCCGTGTTTCTGCACAGCGGTGGAGACTCCCTAAAGGCTCTACGGTTCCACGACGAAATTGAGATGCTGGTGGGCCAGGCTGTGCCCGGGCTCCTCGACGTAATCCTCAGCCACTCCGTGGGGGAGGTTTACAGACACACGCTTGAAGCGCTGTCTCCGGGTGACGGCCGTGGCCGTGCTGCGAAAAGGAAAGTCAGCGGGGGCGGCGGAGAGGAAGGCCGCGACAAGCACGTTAGACTGGAACCCCAAAGAGCTCTCGAGGGCGTCTCGGGGTTCAGTTCATTTCTTGCTCTAAGCAGAGGAAATCGTATTTTTTCTATGGACTTCAGCAAGTCTTTTGTGCGACCTGGTGGTGCAGCACAGGCAGGGGAGGAGCTGCTGCAGCAGCCGCCCTTCCTGCGTGTAGTGACTCCAGGTGTCCTGAAGAGCCGTGGGCAAGGCTCTGCGACGGAGAACGGGGCTTTCACAGTCACAGAGAAGACAAAGGGAACCGACGGGTTCTCCGTACAGCAGACCCACGCAGACGGTCGCGGTGCGGCGCCGGCAGAGGTGGCGCTGCGTGTCAGGTGGAAGTCCAACACCAGGAAGTGCGTGGACGCGTCCCCACTGGTTGTGGTGCCGTCGGCGGGCAAGGCAGCTGTTTCTGTGTACGTGGGCTCTCACTCTCACGCGATGCAGGCGCTTGATCTGGATTCGGGGGAGCTGCGGTGGGAGAAGACCCTTGGAGATCGCATTGAGTCCTCTGCCTGCGCCTCCAGGTGCGGAGGTTTCGTCGTCGTCGGTAGGTCTTTGGGCTGGCCTGCGTTTCGGATGCTTTCTTCCTGCTAGATGCAGGATGAACACAATCCTCTGTCTTATCTCTGAGTGCCCTCCATCTGCTCTTGTCCTAAACTGCCCCGTCTGCTTCAAAATGAAGTTAATCACTGAGCAGTGGGGATTGGAAGGGAGCTCGAAAGACCCTCCAGTCCAGTCCCCCCGCCTTTTGCTGTAAAGTAGAACCAGAAGGAAGGAGTGATCTGAGTTCCATGATAACCAGTGATGGAGCTCAGTTGACTCATGCGTGGGGTTCGCAATGTGCCCTCTGAGGAACAGTCAGTTCTGTGATTCTGTTAGGTAGTTGAGGACAGCCAGTCCTCTTCTCCCTTCTGAGCACCTCTTCCTGTCTTCTGCTGTTGTCCCTTTGCGTGTAGGTAGCGAGGCGGTACGTGACCCCTAAATGCGATCACCAGAGCTCTTTTCTCCCCGGGTGGGTTCCGTGTCGCGCAGGTTGCTATGACGGCTTGGTGTATGTGCTCCGCAGCAGTGACGGGGAAGTGCACTGGACTTTTGCCACAGGAGACAGTGTGAAAAGCTCGGCCGTTGTCGACCCCTCCAGTGGACTCGTCTACGTAGGCTCCCACGACCAACACACGTACGCTTTGGATATTTATGTAAGAGCACTGACTGACCTTCTCCGTCAGGGGGGTTGGACTGGATGGTCTTTGAGGCCTCTTCCAGTCCCTCATGTTCTGTGGTTCATGTGTAGAACAATCAGTCCCCAACCAAACCCTATTTGTGCTGCTGTTCCTATAACCAGGAGGCCATGACTGCACTTTGGAAACAGCCGAACCGTCTTGAGGTGGGGTTGGGGTTGTGGGGTAGCTGATAGTCTGGGGTGTTCTCAGCTGCTGGTTCTTGTGCTGCTGGTCCTAGCTGATGCCAAACGTTGAGTTTCTTCATTATTGAAGTCCCAGCGGGTGTTTCAGGATGGCAGGACCAGCTAGAAAGAAACCTCTGGCTTAATGGTGGAGAGAGGAAGTGAGAGGGGCAGATACTGCTTCCAGTTAGCTGAACTTCTGTTATTAACTGGAAGGGAAAGCTGCCAGCAGCATGTGTGTGGCTGCAACTGCACGTAGATGACACCTGCACTCCTTTACTGGTACTTGCTGAGTAGGTGCAGTGTTTGATGGGCTTTGACATTCAAAGTTGATGAGCTTTTTATTTCTCTCATACTCTCATTTGTTTCCTCTTGTGCTGCCAGGCAAAGGCCTGTGTGTGGAGCTTGCACTGCCAGGGTGGAGCTGTCTTTTCCTCTCCTTGCCTGAGCGCTTCTCCGCATCACCTGTACGTCGCCACGCTAGGAGGACTGCTGCTGGCTGTAAACCCGGTCGGTACCTGTGCTGCCTGTCTTTGGTCCCAGTGCCAAGTCTGCATGAAACCAGGTGGCTCCTGTGATGGAAGGAACTAGATGGCCAGGTGTTCCCATGAGATAGTGTCACTCGAGGGCCTTGTGCAGGAAGGGAACTGAGGTGACTTGCTTGAATTTATGTGCTGTTGGCCAAAGCTGGAGTCACAGAATCACAGAACATCAGAGATTGGAAGGGACCTCAGGAGATGATCTAGTCAGTGCCTTCCCACCCCTCTGTGCTGCTCTGTCAGTTAGACCAGCGAGTGAGAGTGTGTCTGTGAATATTTTCCCACCTTCCTTCTGACCGTAGGGTTAGAAAAAGCCCAGAACACTGAACCAGATGAAGTCAGAAGAGTCACTCGGAGCTGCTGCTCATGTAGTTCATAGAATCATGAGGGACTGGAAGGGACCTTAAGAGATCATCCAGTCCAATCCCCCTGCCACAGCAGGATCCCCTAGACCAAGTCACACAGGAACACATCCAGGTGGGTTTGAAACACCTCCAGAGAAGGAGACTCCACAGCTCCCCTGGGCAGCCCCTTCCAGGGCTCTGTCACCTCACTGGGAAGAAGGTCCTTCTGGGATTTATATGGAACCTCCTCTGTTCCAGCCCACACCCACTGCCCCATCACTAGATGACATTGCCCACAGCAGCAGTCCCATCCACTGCAGATTCCTCAGTTACCATACACGGCCTCATGGTAGAAACCCAGCAGTAAGATTGGAAGAGTAGTTTGGCTTCTGCTGTGAAGCCTGGGTCGGCGACGCCTGCCTTTCTGTGCCTTTTGGGGTTGGTTGTTAATTCTCCTCTGAATTCTGAAGGGCTGGGCCAGGGTTGCTGTGTGCAGCTGCTTAGAGCTGTGTGAAGCATCAACGATTCTGTGCTGCCATTTCCAGGTGACGGGGAAGAAGATTTGGAAGAGCGTCCTGGGGAAACCCCTCTTCTCCTCTCCCCACTGCAACGAGAAGAGTGTTTGTGTTGGCTGTGTGGATGGAAACTTGTACTGTTACACCCACTCTGGAGAAAAGGTGAGTGTGCTGCTGGCTGGTTTGTCTTCACCACAGAACTGGAATCAGATGCGTTGTTTGTACTGGTTTTGAGGTTTCGTGAGGAAGCTACTGTCGCTGCCCGTGGCAGGGGGTTGGAACTAGATGATCCTTAAGGTTCTTTCCATCCCAGACCGTTCTGTGATTGTGAACTTACACTTTTTTGTGAACCATGTGGAAGCGTCTGCGGTTATTGAGAGGAGAGAGAGTGGGAAAACTGTTTGCCAAGGGCAGTCCAGGCAGTTCATGGCAGAACCAGGCTCTTAAGGTGCAGCATTTCTGGTGCAGAGCTCAAACCAAAGTGGACGGCCAGGGCAGTGCCAGGAAAGGAAATGGCAAGGGTTTGGTCCTGGAGCCTTAACTAGGCCACCTGCTCTGCAGGACAGCTGTGGCTGGCTGTTTGCCCGAGCGGCAGTGGACGTGGCAGCTCCTAAGCCTTTTCTGTCCAATGTGTTAGCCTGTGCCCTGCCCTCCGTCTGCTGGCCGCGGTGCTGCAGAGCCAGTAAACCCTCTGGAGGAAGGACCTGCACATCACTGGCTGGAGCAGCGGAGCTCTCTCGAGCTCATGAAGAGAGTTTGTCAAGCTCATTACTAATTGGGCTGCTGTAGCAGGCTGGATCGAGGGGATCCTGCTGTGGCAGGGGGATTGGACTGGGTGATCTTTTGAGGTCCCCTCCAGTCCCTAATGTCCTGTGACTCTTGCACCTCTCCTTCAAGAGTCTTTTGTCACTCGGCGTGTAAAACCTGCCTCATAATTCAGGAGTGTTCCCCAGCCCTCACAGCAGCCCCGAGCGCTCCTGAAACAAGCTGCTGTCCTGCCCACAGCCAGCCTGTTCGAGCGCTGCCGTTGCTTCAAGCCGGTCACACGAACAGCCTGTGCAGTGGGGTGGGTCTGTTCTCTCTGTAGGTCTGGCAGTTCTCCACCAAGGGCCCGGTGTTTTCGTCTCCGTGCATCTCGAGTTTAACTGAGCAGGGGATATTTGTTGGCTCCCACGATCGCTTCATCTACTGCTGTGGCGCAGAGGGGACTTTACTGTGGAAGTTCGAAGCCACTTCAAGTGTCTATGGAACACCCTTCGTTTTCCACAGCGGGGACGTAAAGGACAAAGTTCTTTTGGCAGCAGCGTCTACAGACGGCAATGTGTGGATCCTGGATGCTAAGAGCGGACGGGCCGAAGGAGTGGATAAGCTTCCAGGAGAAGTTTTCTCTTCCCCTGTAGTCTGGGGAACAAAGCTTGTTGTGGGCTGCAGAAATGACTACGTCTATTGCCTAGAGTTGGGCGTGACCGCGAGAAAGAGGAGCTAAGGGGTTAGGCTGCTGCCTCTTTATCGTTTGCATTTGTGAAGGTGGAACTGAAAGGGGCTTTCTACCTCCGTGCCTGTTTCCTGAGGGCACGAGGGGCTCTCTGCACCGAGCAGCGCCCAGGGTAAGTAAAGCGGCGCTTGTTGCCCTGCTGGACCGACTGCAGGAGGGTGGCTGCCTGGCCCCCACACATGAGTGTCACCGTCCCTTCCTCACTTCCTGGCCCCAGCTCATGAACGAACGTGTTTCGCAGGGTGTGGGTTTGCATATTGTGCTTTGACCTGTGTAATGAGAAAAGAAAAGGCTGCAGCTTGGCCTTGAGCAGGACTGGGAGGCGCTGCGGTAAGGTGCCGCAGCCTGCAGCCTGGAAAGGCGCTGACCCTGAGCGGGGAGCACATTCCTCGGTGAGGCCAGCCTGGCTGTGCCTGGCTCTTCCCCGCATCCGGTCTGACGAGGTTTCTGTGCCGCCGTAAGGTAACCCCAGTCCTTTTCTGAATCAAACTTGTAACTTGATTTCTGAAGGCAGAGCCTGCAGTGCATAGACCTGGGGGTATTAACCTGTCTGCTGTGGTTTGTATGAACTGAATAGGTGATCCTCGGGGACCCTGAACCTCCTCGGGGACCCTGAACCTCCTCGGGGACCCTGAACCTCCTCGGGGACCCTGAACCTCCTCGGGGACCCTGAACCTCCTTGGCTTCAGCTCAGCCAGACACAAACCCCGTTGAAGTCAGCAGGGGTTACTTCTAGTATTTGAAAGTGGAGACTACCCTTACCTGTGCCTGTTTATCAAATAGTGACAGGCACAGTCCCACTTTGAAGATGGCTTGTGCACTGCTCATCGCAACCATCGTCAGATCCCCCCACTTAAAAGATTCCAATGAGTGCTCTCCGCGTTGTCTTTACAGAGAACTGTTGATAGAGGGCTGAGTAGATGGGTCCGGGTTGTCTTTAACACCATCAGAGGAATCACTGGTGACTCCTGGCAAGGGGAGGTGAGTGTTTGCAGTGACTAACGTACCCTGAGCAGTGAACATCTGTTCCTCTGTTCCAGCTCACACCCACTGCCTCTTGTCCTATCACTGGATGCCACTGAGCAGAGCCTGGCTCCATCCTCCTGGCACCCACCCTTCACATATTTATCAGTATTCATGGGGTCACCCCTCAGTCTCCTTTTCTCCAAGCTCAAGAGCCCCAGCTCCCTCAGCCTTTCGTCAGCAGGGAGATGCTCCCCTCCCTCCATCATCTCTGTGGCTCTGCGCTGGCCTCTCTCCAGCAGCTCTGTCCCCTTCTGGAACTTAGGGGCCCAGAGCTGGACACAAGATTCCAGGTGTGACTTGGTCTAGGTGATCCTCCTGTGGCAGGGGGATTGGACTGGATGATCTTTAGAGATCCTTTCCAATCCATAATGATTCTATGTGGTCTCACCAGGGCAGAGTAGAGGAGGAGGAGAACCTCTTTCAATTTGCTAACACCCCTCCTTCTGATCCACCCCAGGATGCCGCTGGCCTCGTTGGCCACAAGGGTCATCCTACTGTGTAAAGCAGAAGCTGCCCCAAGTGAGGCACTTCATCGTGTCTGGTCGCTCCGTGCTGTTGGTAGCAGCAACGCGCAGGCGGGGCGGCTGTAGCGCCGTCAGGTGCTGCGTTCCTGAAGCAAACCTGAACTGCACGGCTAGCGCGAGGAGCCACGGAGCACATACCTCACCGAGCTGATCGTCTCGACTGGCTTATAGTTTAATAAGAGTTAAAAGGACATTAGTATCATAAACAATTGCACTTTAAAACAGTTGAAAAATTAAAAAAGTACACAACAAAGACCCCACAATTGTACAGCTCATCGCGTTTGTACAGGACCGCGAGGACATCGAGGGTAACCCTATGGCGCCTGGTCAGGAGGAGCGGGACTTCGGGTGTCCGAGTTACAAAATCGAGACCATATACTACAGCGGCGGTGGTTCGGTTCCCGGAACAGTTCTGCTGTTCGAAAGGCGGTCGTCGTGATTCGGCTGGAGTGTCGCACGTTTCCGACACTACCGCGGAAATGGCTGCAAGGAAGCTACAGCGAAGCCGCCCTTCGCTTCATCGGCGCAAGGTCGGTGAGGCGACCGCAAAGTGCCACTGGGAACATCTCCGCCGGGCACTGGGCGCAACGCACTTGCCATCGTGCCACTGGGTGCCTTTACGGTTGCAAAGCCCTCTGCTTTGAAGCTTTAGATGAAGCCCGTCCTTAGCGACAGCTCTGTGCTCTCGCCGGGGGCTACTGGGAACCTGCACCCCCGTGGCGCGCGCGGCAGCGCCTCGTTTTGCGCTGAGTTCTCAACACCCGCGACTTTAATCCTTCTCCTTCGCTGTGTTTCTGACTGGCTCCTTCTCGCAAGAACTAACCCTGCAGATGGATTTCAGGCAGTGCAGGGCTGCAGGCGGACAACCCCGGGGCGCGAGCTCAGCTAAGGAGCCCCGTTCGTGGTGCCCGCAGAGCACAAAGGATGATGCAAAGGTTTGACTGTGGAGGTATGAAGGGTTTTTTTCTTTACCTCCCAAGTATTTGGGAGCCACGTTGCCCCATCTCTGTATAAAACACTTTAATTACTTCTAAGGCTATAAAGTCACTTCAGAGCTTGTGGTTTTGACTGTGAGCTAACCCGATGGCTTAAGAGACCCAAGCAAACCCCCCCTTGCTGCTGTCCAGTCTGACGTGGCCGTTGTGCTTGTGCTATTGTAACCGTGGGGCTGAGCCGCTGGGGAGGAGCAGAGTCACTAGTGACTTCTGCAGACGGGCTCTGATTCTGGGAACGGGAGGCTCCGGCACGTCCTGCCCTGTTCTCTGCATAATTTAAAGCGCTGCCGCTCGCGCCGCACGCAGCAGTTTGGCCAACGTCCTGCCACGACGCGGCCCTGCTGCCGCTCTGCAAGGATGCCGCTTCCTCTTGGGAAGCTGGCTCCCTTCGTGAGGCTGCAGGCTCCCAGGTTCTCTTGAGCCAGAGGAAGGAGATGATCGAATCTATCCAAGACTTCCCGGGGCGTTACAGATGCCTGCCCTGGGTAACTTCCCAGAGCAGCCCTGGCTGTTTCTGTGTGGGGCCAGTAACGCTTCGATGACACTGTGGGCTTCCTCCTTACCTGTGAGAGGGAAGAACTTTGCTGTTTGAGTCACAAGAAGCAACAGAGCCTTCAATTGCCACAGCAGCTACCTGAGATGGGGTAAGTAACCTCCTTCCTGCAGCGTTCTGGCTGTATTGGTCGAAGTACAGGAAGCTACCTGAACTCCCTGAAGTTGCATGTCTGGTAAAATGAGGAAGAATGCAGAGGTAAAATTCCTGAGACTCGCACTGACCTCTCAGTTAACCTCGGTTCTGCATCTCTCACTGCTGTGGGAACGTAGCGAGACAGACCGTACAGCTCCACGCGCACAGGGATAGCCTGCATGTACCTAGGGCCGGCTGTAACGTGCCGTCGCGGTCCCTGTGCGTCTGAGATATGGCCAAGCACGGGCAGCGATGCCCGGAAATGGCTCCCGGGCTTCTTTGGGAAGTTGTTCTGATTTCTGCTGAAGTAGAGTTTGGGGGGTCGCTGGTCTGGTTTCTTCTTTTCCTGCTAAGAGTGATGGAATGTGGACGTAGCGTGTTCATCCTAAAACAAATCACCTCTGCACTGGGGCGTCTCGTTTGCAGGTGGAAGGACAGCTCCCAGAGTTCGCTGTTAGGGAAGAAGCTTTCAGCAGCAGGTAGAACTGGCAGTCCATAGACAGTTACACACCTAAAAAAATAGGACTAGGAGAAGGCAACATGCACTTTGCCTTCCTTTTAACAGTGAAGTGTTGCAACGAACTGCCGAGCCCTCCGCGTCGGAGGCGAGAGCGGCAGTTCCAGAACCGAACGCCCACGGCACGCAAGGAGCTTCTGAACTGCGGTTCTGGCTCTGGTGACGGCCCCTGCCTAATGTACGTCCAGCAGCAGAGCACCCTGAGGCTTCACAGGGCCTGGCTCTGGACTCTCTGCCGTGAGCACGTGTAGCTATTTGTCAAAGCAATGGACTATGCGACCGGAGTAGCCTTTACAGTGAGCTAGAGCGCGACGGTGATCGGTGTTCAGTCCCCCAAGACATGCATTTCAGTGCGGCTGTGGGTCAAAAGCTGAATAAATAAAAGAAAGCAGTTAATAGTCGGCAGCGGGGGGGGCTGTACAGGTTACTTGATGATCTGCGGACAGTCACTCCAGGCTTTTGCTTTCCTCTTGGCTAACGCAAGCCAGGCTGGTTCTGTGGACACAGGGTTAGCATCGGGTGTGGAGAATCTCTTGGCCACCTCCTTTGCCAGCGGGGTTGATGGGACGGAGTCTGAGATCTCCACTGTTTGTGATGAATGGGGAAAGAAAGACAAACGTTAGTTCCGCTCCTTTGACTTTAGATTTAGCGATCGCACTCCTTGCCCGTGGAGATGTTCTCCTCCTAACTCTTCGTGTGTGTTTCCAGCTCTTATATCTGACCTCGTATTGGATTCGTGAGAGACCTGAGCTAGGAGCAGCTGGATTTCCCTTTCCAGAGCAGCGACAACCGTTTTTCACCTCTGTGAGATCCAGAGAAAACCCTTCCAATGGTCCAGCCACCCCTTCCACAGAAACCGTTGTAACCGCTCCTGCAGTGCGGCAAACGAAGACGTGTCAAACCCGCCTGGCCATGTTCCTGTGCGACTGGGTCTGGGGGATCCTGCTGTGGTGGGAGCTTAGGACTGGATGATCTTTCGAGGTCCCTTCCCATCCCTGTGTTCTGTATGTGAAGTAACGCTGGATTTGCCTTTTCCTGTGGGCAGTGCAGCTGCTGAAGCCACCCAACTCTGAAAGCTACCACCTCCTTCTAGTTTTGGGTGGTTTTTAAATGTCCTTAGAGGAGGACTCTGCGAGTTTTTTATTTTCAACATTTTCTAGCCTGGGCTTCTGCCTTCAGCCTTCTCCTAACTGGGGAACCCGCACCAAGTACTTGTGGAGGTAACAGCTGCCTGGCTCCAGTCGCAGCCAGGTCCAGCCTCTCCTTGAATATCTCCAGGGATGACACAGATCCTTCCTTCTTCCCTTCCCTTCCCTCAAGACATTCTGCCACTTCCTTCCCTACACAAATCTACCCTGTAGCAGTTCCCCTCAACCCAGAGGCACAGCAGTGCTGCAGCTGAACTTTACAGTGAATTGGGTGCCTCTGGCATGCACTAGTCATGTTCCAAAGACTCTGCTGGGTATGGAGACACCTTAATTGTTTTACCTTCACCGAGGCTTTTCTAAGTCACCCAGCGGTGTCACTTTAAAAACCAGTTAGAATTGACTACATCCAGCCTAGTGACCGGCACGTGAGGCTGAGGGAGCCTTCACTGCTCCTCGCTGAAAGCAAACAGCACAGGAGGAGCAGACCCCGTTCCTTCACTCCCTCAACACCAACAGCACCATTTCTGCAGAGCGAGTGTCAGTCGCTGACTGTACCTGTCACAGAAGTCGGAAGGGTGTTTGACTTCTTCAGTTGTTCCCTTCTTTCTAGTCTCGACACAGCAGTCTCTGCTTTCTTCTCCCCTTCCTGAGTTGTTGATTTCTGCAGGGTGCTTGTTTTGCTGCTGCTGCTGCTGCTTTTACTGTCGGGCTGGTTGCTTACAGCAGCCTGGAAGAGAGGAGGAGAACTGCTGAACGAGACACAAAACAGTCGGGTAACGGCTACAACGGAGAGATGTCACACTTGGATGCTTCCGCTCATCACCCGCCCTTTCCTTATCCTTTCTGGCAAAGGACCAAAGCACTCTGCTCCTTCTAAAATAACGATGGTTCCAGGCTGTAACACAAGCACCAGGTTAAGTCTGTCTGCTTGTCATCTCAGTCAACAGTCTGAGCAGCCAGAGCCAGCACCACGTGCGGCACCCACACAGCGTAGTGTGCCGGCGCGAGCAGCCGCACCCCATCGCGCTGCTGTCAGTCCGCTCCGTAATACCCACAGCTCTGCACTGACAGCAAAGGGCAGATGTGTTTGTTACCCTCTCCTCGTCCTTCTGACTCTCCCTGATACCTGCCCGCACTCCTGTCAGAAGGGTTTTTCTGACTCCTAGAAAACCACGGGTAGGAGACAGCTCTCTAGGGAACAAAGTGATCCTGGAAGTCCGTGCCTGCTCTAGGATGTTTCAGCCCAAGGAAGCTGTTGATGGGCTGGATGGCCAGGCTGGACGGGGCTTTGAGCAACCTGGTCTAGTGGGAGGTGTCCCTGCCCGTGGCAGGGGGGTTGGAAAGAGATGATCTTTAAGGTCTCTTCCACCCCCACCCATTCTGCGAGTCTAACAGTAAAAGCAAGTTCCAGCTCCGTTCACCGATCGCTGAATGCCCCAGCTGTTGTCCCCCAGCGTTAAGGCTGAACACCTTGTCTACCCCAGCTCTGAAAGAACCACGCTGCACGGTTCCTCTGATCCATCCCCGAGCAGTGCTTGGCACTCGAACGGTCCCTCTGCTGCACGGTCTCTTCTCCTGGAGGTTTCACGTTTGCAGAGGGCAACTAGTTTTTTAGTTTTGGTGAAATCTTAGAACCAAACGTATTTATCAGAAGGAGCTACCGGTTCTGGTCTTAGCAGGTCTAACGTGGTGGGTGTCTAAAGATTGCTTACGATTTCTTTAGCCAGCTTCTCCGCTTGCTTCGCCTCTCTGGCTTGTCTCCTCTCTTCCCTGGTAGCCTGCTGCTCACGGAATCCCTTTTGCTTTTGCAGTGCTAACGTAATCCACAGTGGCTGGGAGGTTTCAACCTTTTCCATCAGTTTGGAGCCATCCAGGGAGTGCCTGCTCTGGAGGACGGGCTTTTCTGGAAGAAAACACGACACCGGTCGGTTGGGTGCGTGTCCAGCCCTCAGACAGCTTTTACACCTCACACATAAGACCTGGCTCAGTCCTTTCACCCCCAAATCCATCACTTTTGTGGGGGTGAAGAGCCCAGCCCAGGCCCTTGGGTTTACAGCCCGATTTACTGGCACCACGTCATGGGAGAAAGTATGATGTGCACTGGCTGTTTCTAACCCTCATGAAAGGGACCCAGCCACCCCCTACTGCAGTTCCCTGGGTTTCCAGCCGTGTTTACGGGAAGAAGAGTGTCCGAATGTCAGCCTAAAGAAGGGGGCACAGGGAGTCCCATTCATTCAGGCACCCTGAACCCCACAGGTAAAACACCAGGGGGAAGGTGCAGCTTGAGGCCTGGTGTCCCCTTCTAGGCCTCCGTTAATCTAGCCCTCTAGCCCTCCCTGGGGAAGGACATACCTTTCTTCGGGGGCTCGGGCTTCTTGTCGTTCTTCTCTCGCCACGGAATACTAATCGACGGGAAAAATGACTTCTTCTCTCGGATTTCCTCCTCTTCGGTCTTGTTCTCAGTGGCTGGGGCGGGCTGCCCCACGTTTGCTCTGTCGTCTTTCCTCCAGCCCCCATCAGACTCAGCTTTAGCCATCCTCTGCGCCAGGGCATCAGCTAGGGTTTGCCTGTTAATTTTAAAGAGGGGAGACGGTGGTGGTGTCTGGCTGGTGGGCTTTGGAGCTAGAGCAGGTTTCTGTGACTTGCACGTTGGCTTCTCATGATGGGGTAACGCACTTTGGCTGGTGGCCACTGGCACCCCCGCTGGCTGTGGAGTCTCTACCCCGGGAACCGAAGAGTCCTTAGAGTCTTTTAAATGAGTAGGGATGTTCGCTCGCCCCACGCCGGGGGACGTGCTGTCCTGTGGAGCAAAGACAGAGGAGTCTTTGTCACCCTCCGTCGTGACGAGGGGGTCAGGCATGCCTTCAAAACTGTCGCCGGCGCTGTATCGCTTCTTCTTCCTTTGCTCTGCCTGCTGGTCGTAATGGAAGCGCAGAGAGTAGTTTGTCCTTCGCAGCTTTATCCCAAAGGGAGAAGCGTTCTCCTCCCCGTTCGGCGCTGCTTTCTCCGCTGTCTTTGCGTCGTCGCTCGGCTGACTTTCTGGAGCGCTGGCAGGGGCCGCCTGGGGTAGCTCTTTACCCGGAGAACGAGGAGAACTTGGAACGAGGAAGGATGGGAGATCTTTTGCAAATTTGCAGCCTTCTGTGTTGTCTGTCGTTTCACTGGGGGTTTCTGTTTTCTCCTTAGCCTTCTCAGCCAAGGTGTCCTTGGAAGTGGAAGCGACACCCTCCTTCAGATCAGGGGATGGCCTGGTGGTTGCTTCCGCCGCCGCTGCCTCATTGCCTTTGGCTGCGCTCACGTTCTCGGCGTCCGAACCGGTTCTCGAAGCATCTGAAAACTTCTGCCACGCTGGTGTTATCGAGAACTTGGCGTTTGCCGAGAGGGTTTTCCTCAGGTTGCCGTGGGGAGCGCCGCGCCCTCGGGGGGTCCAGTCGTCGCTGTGCCTGCAGACGCTTTCTCTGTCTTGCTCGTACGTGCCGCTTTCTGCGTTCTTGAGGATCCTGGAGCGGATGGAGGCCCACTCGGCCAGCACGGCCTGGCTGTTCAGGGACTCCTGCGCGTACTTCATTTTGCTGCTGCTGGGTTTGGGATCCTGCTTTTTCTTCTGGGCCTTCTCTGGCGAAGGGATCTCCACAGTTCTCCTCTCTTCGGTCAAGCCAAGCAGTGACTTACAGGCCGTGTCCTTTATCTGGTTGAGGTTGACCGCCGTGCCGCACAGCTGCGCTCCCGTGACCAGAATGGCCGTGTGGGGGACGCACGCCGAGGACGGGAGGGTGTGCAGGACCTTGCCGGCCGCGTGCGTTCCGCAGTCTCTGCTGGGTGGAGAAGACTGCCCTGCTCCCTTGAGGGGCATGACTGGGCTCAGATTTACTTTCTGAAATATGATCTGCTTGTCGCCAGAAGACACTTGAAACGTGAAGGGTCTGGATGCGGTTTGCCTTTCGTCGACCTCCTGCCACCGAAGTTCTTCCCCTATTCGTTTTTGTTCCTGAGCCTCAACTTCTCGCTTCAGCTTTTGGGCCAGGACTTCTTCTGCCGTTTTGCTCCCTTTCTCTGGTTGTTTGGGTTTTTGGGATCTCGATCCCTCCTGGAGCTTCTCCTCTGCGGGGTGTCTGTCAGCCCTTCCAGGACACAGCTCTTCCTTGGCCTGCTGCTGTTCCGAGCATTTTCCTTGCTGAGGATTTTGGCCTCCTGCGTCTGCCTTCTGCTCTTCCAGTTTGTTCCCTTCGTGTTCAGGTCGTTCCTTTTCCTGCTTCGCTCCGTCTTGCAGCAGCCCATCTCCACTCACCATGTGCATTTGTTTTGTGAGCTTGTGTTTCCTCTGGTCTTCCCGTTTCTTTCTCTTATCCATCACTTGCTGGGGTTGCTCCCTCTCTGTCTTTTCTTCTTTCTCCTTCAGATGCTGCCTTTGCTCCTCCTGTTTCTTCTCTTGTTTGAGGTGCTCAGCTTCTTTCTCCTGCTTTGGTTTCCTTTCAGCATCCTGAAGCTCTTCTAGCTCCTGCCTCTGGTTTTCCTCCTTGTTTTGTTTCTTGAGTTTCTTTTGTTCCTTCAGCAAATTTCTTTCTTCTCCCTCCTGATGCTGCTTTTCAGTCTCATTTTGCCTTAATTCTTGCAGCTCCAACCTCTTCTGCTTTTCCAGCTCCTGCCTCTGTTTCTCCTCCTGTTCCTTGCGCTGCTGCTGCTCTTCCCATTCCTGATGCTGCTTCTCCAACTCCTGACACCTCTGCCCTTCCCGTTCCTGGAGGTTCTGCTCCTCCAGCTCTGGTCTCTGTTGCTCCTCCCGTTCCTGGAGTTTCTGCTCCTCCAGCTTTTGTCTCTGTTGCTCCTCCATTTCCTGGTGCCTCTGCTTCTCTAGCTCTGGCCTCTGTTGCTTCTGTTCCTGGGGGCCCTGCTTCTCCAGCTCTTGTATCTGTTGCTCCTCTTCTTCCTGGGACCACTGCTTCTTCAGCTCTGGTCTCTGTTGCTTGTGTTCCTGGGGCCTCTGCTGCTCCAGCTCCTGTATTTGTTGCTCATCCTCTTCCTGGGACCACTGCTTCTTCAGCTCTGGTCTCTGTTGCTTCTGTTCATGAGGCCTCTGCTTGCCTAGCTCTGGTCTCTGTTGTTTCTCCTGCTCCTGGGGCCTCTGCTTCTCCAGCTCTTTTCTCTGTTGCTCCTTCTGTTCCTGGAGCTTCTGCTCCTCCAGTTCCTGGAGTTTCTGTTCCTCCAGCTCTTGTCTCTGTTGCTCCTTCTGTTCCTGGAGCTTCTGATCCTCTAGTTTTTGTCTCTGTTGCTCCCGTTCCTGGAGCTTCTGCTCCTCCAGCTCTTGTCTCGATTGTTCCTCCCGTTGTTGGAGCTTCTGATTCTCTAGCTCCTGTCTCTGCTGCTTGTCCTGTTCCTGGCCCCTCTGCTCCTCCAGCTCTTGTCTCTTTGCAGCTTCCAGCAGTCTTCTCTCCTCCTTCTGGCATGTTTGCTTTTCTGTTTTCAAAGATGTCTCTCCTTCAAGGAGCTGCTGCCTGCTCTGCTCTTCACACAGCTTTCTCTCCTGCTCCTTCTGCATCTGCTCAAGTTCTTGGCACCTTTGTTCTTCCATATCGCGTTGTTCTTCCATTTCGACAATCTGCCGTATCCTCTCAGCCTCTAAGATGCCCCAGTGATCTTCAATGCTTTTCTCCTCTGCCAGCTGAAGCTGCTTCTCCTCTTCTCTGTTCTGGATTAGCTTGTCCATGGTGATGTGTCCATTATAACCTGGGTACCTGTCTCCATACAGCTCAGGTTCTAGGTCGTCTGGCTCAAATTCCGTTATTGTTAAACTCTGTGATCCCTAGAATTGAGAGACAAGTTTGAGCGTCACCTCTTGGCTCGTGTTCTTTACAGTGGGCAAACCATCAGTTGTAAAACAACTTCTTAAACAAAATCATTTCCATCCTGAGCCAACACACATCATCCCAGAGCCCACAGATCTCACCTCTTCAGATAATGGCCGTCCAAGGAAAGAAAACATCCCAACAGTGATACAATGCTAGACATGGAGTCACCGGGCCACTGCAGACTGAGGCCTGCCCCTGGCAGGTGGCTACGCTGCCTGACAAGCCGAGCGCAGACCCTACTCCTGCCTCTGTGTGAAGAGTAGCTGCTCCTAGGGAGGTGGTGGAGTCGCCGTCCCTGGAGCTAGCGAGAAGCTAGAGCGCTTGAGGCCATGGTCTCGGGGTTAGGGAGCTGCTGTGATGAGGGCTGGACTTTGATGATCCTGGAAGTCCTTCCCAGCCAGGATGATTCTGTGATTCCTCCCCAGCACTGCCCTGGAGGAGAACAGCTCAGCTCGTGCCCTGCCTAGTCGTCATTACTGGAGCCATCGCACGGCTCCAGTTAAAAATCTGGTATGAACGAGAGGTTCAGATTTAACTTCTCCTTTGCAGGAGCTGTAAGTGCAAGTACAGTGGCCTCTCTGAACCCGGTGTTAGCCAAACAGTCTTGTCCATTTGCCTCGTGTCAGGACAAAGCCAAATGATCAGCCAAAATGATTCTGTGAGTGAGTCAGTACCTTTGTTAATCTCTTGTGCTTTCTTGACACCCTCTGCTTTTTTGGCTTCACTGCCAGCTTGTGCTTAGCTGCACTGTTGTCTAGTCGAGCCACAGCCTGGGGAACCGCGTCCAGGTTGATGGTTTCGATGGTGCCAGAACAGGAAAACTGTCTTTTGGGCCGAGAGGATTTGAGCGGAGCGACCTGTTTGTGTTACAAGCACAAGAGGTTGTTACTAAGCTCTTCCTTCCACGTGAACAAACAGACAGGTGAATAAACAACACAAACACTTCTGAATTCAAAGGACTTACTGGCAGAAAGGATCAGGATGACCAAGAGCCAGCAATGGGCCCTTGTGGCCAACAAGGCCAGTGGCATCCCGGGGTGGATTAGAAGGGGGGTGGTTAGCAGATGGAGAGAGGTTCTCCTCCCCCTCTGCTCTGCCCATAAGACCAGACCTAGAACCTTGTGTCCAGTTCTGGGCCCCTCAGTTCCAGAAGGGGACAGAGCTGCTGGAGAGAGTCCAGAGCAGAGCCACAGAGATGATGAAGGGAGGGGGGCATCTCCCTGCTGAGGAAAGGCTGAGGGAGCTGGGTCTCTAGGAGACACAGGGGTGACCCCATTAGTGTAGATAAATACGTGACAGGTGGTTGTCAGGAGGATGGGGCCAGGCTCTGCTTGGTGACACCCAGTGATAGGGCAAAGGGCAATGGGTGTGAGCTGAACACAGGAGGTTCCACATCAATGAGAGAAGGAACTTCTGCATGGTGAGGGTGACAGAGCCCTGGAAGGAGCTGCCCAGGGGGGTTGTGGAGCCTCCTTCTCTGGAGATGTTTAAAACCCATGTTCCTGCTGTGGCAGGGGGATTGGACTGGATGATCTTTCGAGGTCCCTCCCAATCCCTAATGTTCTGTGATCTCAAACCCTGTTTTTCCATCACACAAGCCAGGAAGTTTTGATGTGAAAGCTACAGCTGTAATATTTTCCTTACTGCAAGTAAGGAAACGGCATGTTTTTACACTCCTAACTCAAAACTTACAGAGACCGCTCTAGCTGCAGACAACACTGGCTTTGATTACTCTTGTCCTTCAAACATTTGCAAACACAAACAAAGGGATTTAGGAGACTCCTGTCACAAATAAATACAGCAGCGCTGTGTCTAGACTGAGGTGAGCCTGTCAGCAGCAGCTCCTGGAAGTCGCAGAGCTGTCACCCCCAGAGCTGCGTTTGGCACCAGTCAAGTGGAAAAAGAAGGCAGGAAAAATAAAGAAAATCAGAAAAGAAGGGAGAGAATCCCCGTGAGGAAAGACAATCACAACCAGCGTTTCCAGGCCAGCTCTGTAATCGTCTCGGGTTAAAGAGATGCTAATCAGCTGCTGGAATATTTTGCATACACTTATTGAATTACACGCAGGCACAACCCAGTCGCAGCAGAGCTTATGGAAATGATGGCTCTGTGATTAATAGATTGGCTGCAGGAATGCTGCAGGACTGGCAGAGGCCGAGTGCTGCTGTTGGCTGCAAGCAGCTCGCTGAGGTTTCGCAGCCTTTTACTGGCCCCGGACCCGTGCAGCTTTCACGGCATCCTCGGTGACCAGTGAAACAACACCACAACCACTACAGCAGGAAAGATCAAGCCTCTAGAAAGTCCTTTTACCTTTTCCTCCGCTTCGTATCCCATTTCAGGCAAAGTCATTGTTCTCCAGAAATGTGGCGAGTCGGTGAACTGGAAGACAAGAAGAGTGTCAGAGCTGGGTATTAAAGGGGCTAATACATTCGGTTCAAAGGACCAGTGACTTGCCAGGGTGGGATTGTCAGCCCGTGTCTTGTCGCTGCAGGACTGGTGGACAAGCAATCCTTAATCCCTGCGAGTTTCTCTTTGCTTCTCCTTGTAGCTCTGCTGTCTATAAAGGAGCAGGGTGCTACAGAAAGCCACCCACCTGCTCTTCCTGAACCAGGTAATAAGGTTCCAAGTCAGACAAAGGGCACAGCTCTGCAGGATTTCAGTTTCCTCTCAATAACTTTATTGTCTGCTGGCCTACACCTAAGGAAAAACTGTAGGCACCTGGCTTGAGGACTCCTCTTACAAAGACAACCGGTCCTCCTCTGAGCACGCAGGTCCTACCCAAGCGCTGGCTCCCCGACAACACAGTGATTCAGCCCCCTTCCCTGTTCCAAGGCCTGAGGACCCTCTCCAAGAAGACGTTTTTCCTCAAGGCCAACCTGAACTTCCCCTGGTGCAGCTTGAGGCCCTTTCCTCTTGTCCTGTCCCTTGTCACCTGTGAGAAGAGACCAACCTCCACCTCTCCTTTCAGGTGGTTATGGATGGCAGTAAGGTCACCCCTCAGCCTCTTTTTCTTCAGACTAAGTAGCCCCACATCTTCCTGGAGTAATCATAATGATTATTGCAATGACATGAGATCTTTAGATTTAAGGGGCGTTCCCAAAACGTTTGCCACCCTTCTTTGTCTTGGTTCCTGCCCATGAGAAATGCCATTATTTACTGCAAAACTCTGTGGATTTAATGGCTCTGGGTTCAGAACTCTCTCATTTTGGAATGATTCTCCTTTCTGGGAAGTCCATACCTCAGGATAATGTGTGTCAGAAGGTTGTCCCATCTTTTAGCTACACTAGGAGTGATGCCTGCAGTGCTGCAGGCTCAGAGCAAACATTCCAGCTGGTAATTCTGTGAGGGACACACCTCAGGACGCGGAGAGCACACACTTCTCACCAGTGAGGAAGCACGAGCCGAGAGCTCCCACGCACCCTGAAGAGCCCCCTGAGCTCAGCTGCACCTCGCTGGAGGCATCAGCTACGCCCCAGTGAGCTTGACTGGTTTAGTGCTGCTATCATGCCCGGAAGATGCTGGTGGAAAGCACTTACTTTATTGCTGCTCTCTGAGATCACTGTGTCCTGCTGAGTCTCAGTCTCCACGGGGCTACTGAGCAACACATCCTCTTCCAGGCTAGCGTTTGCTTCCCCCATTGTCCTCGCGGAAATTGTCATTTGCGGAGGCTGCCCGAATTTGATATTCTTGGCCAACTGTTGCTGAAAAACAAGCACAGAGAAAACAAACCCCAAGAGATATTTATTTACATGATGAGCAAGACAAGACAAGTCTAGCACGTATCCCTTCTCCACCTGAGCGCTGCGCAGGAACATTCAGACAGCTTCTGGCTCTTGGAAGAATACATCGACGCGAGGCTCACGTTGCTGCAGCACGGTGGGCGCTTCAGTCTCTTCCTCTCCCTGAGGAAGGGACCCAGGCCAGGGTCTTCACTGCATGTCACCTCATTTTGGAGGGCCAACCTCAACTCTTGTGAGTTTTAAATGACATCAAAGTTTTAAAAGTCTGTTTGCTCAGACCTGCACAAATTAGTTTGAAGACTGAGGAAGAAACTCTATTAGCCCTCACATTCATAGAGTCCTAGACTGGCCCAGGTTGGAAGGGTCATCCAGTCCAATGCCCCTGCAGTGAGCAGGGACATCCTCAACTAGATCAGGTTGCCCAGAGCTTTGTCTAGCCTCTCCTTGAATGTCTCCAGCGATGGGGCCTCAACTCCCCCCCTGCACAGCCTGTTCCAGGACAGAAAGCTCTTCTCTGTGTTCCCTACTTATTGGCCTTTTTTGGCAAAAAACCAGCTCAAAAAATCTCCACTAATAGCTCTCTGCTGGCTGGTCTCTTTCAGTGCCTCCCAGCTTCCAAAGCTGATGCTGAGTATCAAACGTCAGGGTCTCACACAACTTATTGAGCTGCTTGAATTTATTCTTAGAATCACAGAAAATCAGAACTGTTTAGGTTGGAAAAGACCTTTAAGATCATCAAGTCCAACCATTAACCCAACTGTCCCACGGACACCGCTAAACCCTGTCCCCGGGCTCCACAACTTCCTACTGCTTCCAAAGAGCAGTGTTAAACCTGCTCCTTGTTCTTCTCCACACTGTGCTCACACTGTAACTACAATGGAATTACCCTCTCAGAAACAATCACACAGACTCGTTCAGAGAATCACAGAATCATAGGACAGTTACAACTGGAAGAGACCTTCAGGATCATTGAGTCCAACCTTTCCCTAGGCCTATCATCACCACTAAACCACGTCCTGCTCTACCTAGTCAATCATAAAAACCCTAAAAACGCACCATCCTCGAGAGAAGGACATCCACAGGTAGTCATAGGATCATTCAGGTTGGAAAAGACCCGTGGGATTATCGAGTCCAAGCATCAGCCCTACTCTACAAGTTCATCCCAACACCAGATCCCAAATGCACGAACCGTAAGTCTGATGCAGCCACGTCTAAGTACCGTGTTGGAAGTGTCCGTGGATGTGACCTCAGTCTCTTGATTTGTGCAAGAAGACCTGTAACTTGGCAGTCAGGGGTCACCATCCTCTTCAGAACGGGGATCATTGGGCCGTGTTCCAGACCAGGTTTGCCTCACCCCTGGGTTCTTTTCTGTAAGAGGTGCAGGAGAGTTTGTCTCTCCGCATCCAGCCCAGGTGGCTGTCGCTGCGGTGCCATTCAGTGGGGAGTGAGGGGCAGGGCTGCACCTCTCACGATGGTAATGAAATCCTGGGGATTGAAGAAAACAGCCTGGAAGGGCTGCACTCACGGGTTTTGAAAAGCTGCCCCGGTAACCGGAGTGCAGCACAGACCCGCTTTCGTTTCACACCAAATAATTTGCTAGAACATGCGACTGTTTAACTGACACCTTCACACCAGCTTAGCATCAGTGACCTCAGACATAAAACTCCTAAGTGAAACTGCTCTGCTTTGGCTGGCACCTGCAGGAAATTAAAGAGCTGAGGCGCTGAAAGCCCTCTTTGTGCGGGATGGGAAATGCCACCGAGTGAACTTGCCACGTTACCCGGCAGAGAGCCCAGCCTGGGCTGTGCATCTCCTCTTCCACTCCAGTTTGCCTCCTCTTCCGAGTCCATGCCTGCCTGCACGCGTGCTGGGTTCAGCCCCTCGGAACCGCGTGGCCTTCATGGCTGTGTGCCTGGAGGGAATCCAGGCCCGTGTCTGCCGAGCTGCCTGCTCTGCTCGCTGAAAAATCCCTGCAGCGGAGCGCGCTCTCTCGGGTGACTCCGTTCAAACAAGTCTCGCAGGAAACACCGCTCTCATTTTGCCTTCAGCTCCAGCACCTACTCCTCATTCCTGCTTGCGCGGAGCAGACGCTGAGTACATGGAGTGATGGACTTCTAGCTGTGTGTAACTGTTTGGTGGGGATCTGGTCACTGATAACTGGCCTGACAAGAGCCGTGCTGTTGGAATTCCCCTTAGAATTCCTGTACAGTCTCTCACAGAGACCCAAAAATCAACTGCCTTGGGAATATATCGCAGCAAGAGTCGGGAGGAGGTCTCCCCTCAGCCTCCTCTTCCCCAGGCTGAACAGCCCCGGCTCCCTCAGCCTCTCCTCATCAGACCTGTTCTCCAGACCCCTCACCAGCCCAGTTACCCTCCTCTGCCCTCTCTCCAGCATCTCAATGTCCTTCGTGTGCTGCGGTGCCCAGAACTGAACCCTTCTCACGAGCAAGAACACATCAGGGGCTACTTGATTTGGGGCTTTGGAGGGTGACTTTGGAAAGTCACCCTCCAAAAGGGAGAAAGTGAAATAGTGAAGATGGTTGTTAGCGTGGCTGCGGTGTTTAGCACGTCTCTGAGCCTAGCGAGGGCAAGTGTTTCCACTGGGAATTTTAAGGTGAGTTTGGAAATGGGAGAAGCCACTCCTACAGAGGGAAAAGTTATTCAGATGGACTGAAGCTAAAACACATCCAACAGGCAGGGAGGGTGCAGCTCCCGGCAGAAGTCAGCGGGCTCTGTGTTCACAGGGCCCTCCAGCACCCTGCGCGATGGGTCCAGCTCATGACCTCTCCCAGCATCAGCAGTCACTTACAATATACTGGTTTCTAGCCCGGAAAGTACCACTGAATCGACCTGACCAAGGGAAATTTAAGCTGGAAAACCAGCAAGGAGAAATGGGAGCTGTCCCAGAGTGGTTTCTACGTCAGAGCTGATCCCCAGTCAGCACAGCTAGCACTGCTCAGGTGTTCTGTGTGCTGACAACACCGGGCAGCAGGAAGGACTGGTTTCGTCCTGAAGGTCAGATCTAGGCATCATCAGAGAAGAGGGACTGTGAGTAGGTTTTGGAGGTAAAAGAAATGAATGATGTTGTACTACTGGGCTACAGGGTAAACTGTAGGGCTACTGTAGGGCAACTGCTGTAAATTTCCTGACTAAACCCTAGATTTTCTGCAGATTATCCCAAGTGTTTATGTGGGATTTGGCCAGACAACTTACCTGGCAGAAAAGGCTCTGCCAGGGCTACTGAAAAAGTGCAATTTGGAAGCCATTTCTCACCCCATTTACAGTATTTCCCCCTCTTACCTGCAGTGTTTTGACTTTTCCTAAAACATTCTCCTGTGACATTGCTTGGACGGCCGGTTCGCTCTCTGTTCTCCCATCAGGTATGAAAATGCTGTCATGGGAGAAAGCTCGACTGCCCATAGAATACTGCGAGAGCCTGGAAGAGAGAACCCCAGACAGTTAGAAAGCAGAGAAGTGCAGCAATTAATGTGTTTGTAAAACAAGTGTTTCTAAAATAATTATCGCTTCCATGCTGCAGAGATGCTCCCTCCCTCTTGCCTTCTATGTAAAGCCTCCAGGCTCTGCTCAGCAGGGGCAGTGGGTGTGAGCTGGAACAGAGGAGGTTCCACATCAATATGAGAAGGAACTTCTTCACAGTGAGGGTGCCAGAGCACTGGAAGGGGCTGCCCAAGGGGGTTGTGGAGTCTCCTTCTCTGGAGACGTCTAAAACCCACCTGGACATGTTCCTGTGCGACTGGATCTAGGGGATCCTGCTGTGGTAGGGGGATTGGACTGGATCATCTTTTGAGGTCCCTTCCAACCCCTGATGTTCTGTGAGCCTCAGAAAGAGGCACCCAAACTGCCTTGCTGTCAGAAGTTTAGCCAAGGTACATGATTCCTTCACCTGTTTTTTGTCCTTGGAAGGTGTTATGGGTTGGGGCTGGGCCAACCATGAGGCTAATGACAGATATATTGGTACCCAGTGTGGGGCAGGAGGCCAAAGAGTCCACATTCCACCCGGGACAGGATGACAGAGTGGGCTGGTTTGAACAGACATGGTAGAAATTTAAAGCATTTCCATAGAAGACTCAAAGGTTTCTTTTAGGATGTGGAGCAGATGATGCTACCATCTAGTGACCTACTTCTACAGAGCCACCTCCTTTCGCTCTTTGTTCCTGTCACCATGCATATGACCACACCGACAATGAACCTTTGTCGTCAACCCCCCCGAGCTGACAAGCAGCTAATTATTACCCAAAGCCACGAGGGCTTGGTGCTGTTAAACTAGATGGTGATGGCCAGGGTGGAGAGTGCGTCAGGAACGCCCTTGGTTGCATGGCTGTGCCCCACATCCATGGCACAGGGATTAAACACAAAGCCCTTTAGCTTACTGGAAGTGTTAAAGGGTCATCGAGAGACCTGAGAATTACAACATGTTTGTGGGTTGCTAGTTTGGGGGTTTTGAGGGCATTCTGGAGGGAAAACAGGTCCCCCCAGAAAGACATGTTTTGTCTTGCCTGGAATACTTCACGGTGATTGGAAAGCCAAGAAAACACAAACGTGATGAAAGCCACAGTAGAAGGAAACAGAACAACAGAGAGGTCTTAAATCCCTACTTTTCACAGAATCTTAGAATCACAGATGGTCTAGGCTGGAAGAACCTCTAGAGGTCATCTAGTCCAACCTCCCCACACAGGGACAACGCTACTTAGGGCACTTGGAGCCTCATCAAGCCTGACCTTAAATGACTCCAGGGATGGGGCCCCCACCACCTCCCTGGGCAGCCCATTCCAGCCATCAACCACCCTCACACTGAAGAGCTTTTTTCTAACATCCAGCCTCAATCTGTCCTTTCCCAGCCTGAACCCACTGCTCCTTGTCCTATCCATACAAACCTTCCCCTGCCTTCGTGTAGGCCCCCCCAGGCACTGGAAGGTCAAGAGAAGGTCCCCCCAGAGCCTTCTTTTCTCCAGGCTGAACAGCCCCACCTCTCTCAGCCTGTCCCCATACGAGAGATGCTCCCTTCCCCTGATCATTTGAGTGGCCCTCCTCTGGACACGCTCCAGCCTGTCTTGTGCTGGGGGCTCCAGAAGAGGACACAATACTCCACGTGGGGGTCTCACCAGGGCATGTTGTCGCTGTGGAACCCGTTCATAGCTTCTGCAAACAACCAACCTGGAGGAAAAACCCACCTTTTCATGACAATCTGGTCAACACAACCTGCTGTATGTGATTAAAAAATTGTTAAGATTAAAAAATTGTAACTAATATGATAGAATAAATTACAATAAATGCTGACAAAAATGGTTTGTTATGACTTAAAAAACAATCTTAACAGGATATTTTGGGCTGCACTTCACTTTTAGAGCACCATTTCTTACAGGTAACCTGAAAGCAACAGGATGAAAGCCCTCCACCACGTCTCCCTGTCTCCAGTTTATGTATAACATGCATTTGCACTCACAGAACAATCGATCCAAGCTGTGGGGGAGAAGACATCAGAGAACATTGGAAGGGACCTCGAAAGATCATAGAATCATTAGGGATTGGAAGGGACCTCGAGAGATCATCATCCAGTCCAATCCCCCGGCCAGAGCAGGAGCAGCTAGACCAGGGTCTCTCTGGAGGATTTCAGCCTCCAAGCAAAGGAGGACTATCTGAAAGGCTGTTTTTTTACCCAGAATTAATGCTTCATTTCAAACAAGCCAGCACACGATCAGGCAAGCAGTCTGTCGGTATTTCACAGCCGTTTTAGCCGTGGAGGATGAGGAGGGTTTCATCTATGCTACACTTTTTTGAGGGGCTATTTTGTAGAAGTAAACCCACAACTTGATTGCCTTTGGGTGCTAAAAATAACGCAGCTTCTTTTAGAAGCCTTTTATTAGAGGCACCACAAAAGGTATTTTTAAACCCTCTTCCCAAAGCGCTTCTGTACCGAATCATCGTGACTCAGCCCGAGCGCTGGGCCAGGTGGCACCAGGATGCACTGGCCTTCCTCAGCCATCTGGGAACCGGCCTTTGAGCCACAACTTGAGAACAGGGGAGCGGGTCTGATGGGGAGAGGCTGAGGGAGTTGGGGCTGATCTTTTGAGGTCCCTTCCAGTCCCTAATGATTCTGTAAGAGGAGTCTCTCCGGGGGAATCTCAGTGCTCTGTACAGCTACCTGAAGGGAGGTCGGAGTGAGGCAGGGGCTGGCCTCTTCTCCTGGAAGTAGCCCATAAAGAGTTTTGCCTAGATGTCTCGATAGGCTAAAGTCAGTGGAGCAAACACGCTACACGAGAGTGTTTCTTCTACAGACAGGTTTCAGTAGCTCTTAAGGTGATTTTCAGGCTGCTTACTCTTTTTGAAGGGTCTCTTGTTTTACTCATTGGGAGCCCGCAGTCCTTCTGAGCCTTCCCAGCTGGGAGTTTGACCAATGATACCACAAAGGTTCTTTTTGTGCCTCTTTTCACTCTCCTCATGCTCTTTTTTTAGAAAGACTGGGTTTCTTGTAAGTACTAACAACTGAGTTTCCTTCACTGCTGCCACCATTCCCATCTCTGGAGTTTGTCCCAGAAGCCTTTACTAGTAAGATCTTCAAAATCCATAGGCTGTGCTTCAGAAAGCCCCTCTCCCAGCTAAAAGCCGCGTCCACATCAGGAACACCTTGCGATCGCTCTCGAAGATCTTTCCCAACCTACAGGGTTCTATGCTCTATCACTTCCAAGAGGTGTGGGAAGCCAGTGGAATCAGCTTAGGTGGTAACACTGGCAGTGATGCTCCAGAGGCTGTTTGTGCTGAAAGTCATGGAATCAGCATCTGAGCACCTTCCAGAAACCTGACTCAGTCAGATGAATTATGGATGCGCTGAACCAAACCGCACAGCACTTGGAGCAAGTCCTTCAAGACGTTCCCTCAGAAGGGGTGTTGCACCATGTTCCAGTTGCTCTTCCAATAGAGGGATTTCTGAACAAGTTTTCTTGTACTTGTTCAGCCTGACTGGGGCCAAGAGATGGCCACCTAGCCCAGATTTAACAGTCTTGACTGCACAAAGGGGAAGAGTGGTCAGACACTGGAACATGCTGCCCAGGAAGGGGGTGGTGGCACCATCCCTGGAGGCGTTTAAAGGTCATTTAGATGTGGGGTTGGGGGATCTGGTTTAGGGGTGACTTTGATAGAGTTGGGGTTAGTGGTTGGACTTGATGGTCTCAAGGGTCTTTTCCAACCCGAATAATTCTATGATTCCATAGCCACAGCTCTATTACATCTATGCAAGAATCTGGCTTGTGGAAACCTCTGTGCAGTAGCCCCTCTTTCCCTTACTCAGTCTTGCTGAGCTGTCTATGTGTGAGGAACTTGAAAATGTGAGACAAGTCCCTCACAGCAGAATGGGAACACCCCAAGGCTACAAGAACAGTGTCACTCCTCTGCCATGAAGAGCAGCCAACAGACACCCCCTCTCTTTGGACCCCCATCAGCCACTCGCTGCTCTGCATCATGTGAAAATGACCTGCTCAGACTGCGATGTTCTATCAGCTCTTCACACTCCCAGCCAGGACTGGATGAGGGATCACCCTTTCTCCCCCAGTCCCCCTCCTTGCATGTTCCCATCACCTGTTAGTGGGTCACCCAAAACAAGTCGCAGTCCTGCTCCAACTGAGTAACTAACTACCCCAAAAGCCCCCAAACAACAAAATCCAAGACCCCAGAGAACCTCCTGGTTTGGCTGACCCAGCCATGACACAAGTTTCCAAAGGTCTGCGTGTCCTGATGGCTGGAGGGAGCAGCTGGGTAACTGCAGTCAGGACTTCAATCAGCTGTGGGACTGCACCCATAACACCACGCAGAATACAAGGCTAAATTCACCTCAGTACTGGCAGCTATTACCTTTTAGGCCCCCTTTATTCTCAGGCTATTTCCTCTCTCAAAGACAAACGTGTGGTCCTTAAAAAGGGACGGGTTTGCCAGCAGGGAACACGGAGGTCTCAGCTCTTGCATAACTCTGTACCGGTGCATTACTGTGGTACAGAGTCCCACCACCAATTGCCTCTTCAGTGTGTCATAAATGTGCCTCCCACTCCAATATTAAAGAGTTAGAAATAGAAACTGGAAAATAAAGGGAAAGAATGAGTTGTTCTGTTCTTTCATGTTTGTAAGAGCCTGACTGAAAAAAAAACCCCCAGTCGCATGACTTTCACTCCTGGAGATTGCCATTAGACACCCAATCTGTAATCACTGGAGATTGGAGTTAACTTTTTCAGATAAAGCCCTGTTGGGCACAAAGAAGTTCACAAAGTATGCAAAGCCCAATAGCACAATCCCCTCAAAGACAACCAAGAGTCACATCCCGGAGCAGCGCTCCAGGGAAATCCGAGAGCAACGAGAGGTTGACTTTACTCAACGCTTGGTTTTAAAAAGGAGATCTGATTCCAGCTCTTTGCATCTGCCACGGGCGTCCCCAGGGCAGCTAGGGATGAAAACCACAAACTGCATTGTCTAGCCAGCCCTCAGATGCATTAGTCCTGTGATGGGGGGATGGATTGTGGGCCTGAGCTGTGTTTTTAGTGCCATCTCTTGTGCTGTGAGGTTTGGTTCTCACTTGTACCTGAGTGGGGAATATTGTTAGTGCTGCTGCATGTTGTGTCCAGTTCTGGGCCCCTCAGATGCAGATGGACACAGAGCTGCTGGAGAGAGCCCAGCGCAGAGCCACAAACACGATGAAGGGAGGGGAGCATCTTCCTGAAGAAGAAAGGCTGAGGGAGCTGGGTCTCTTGAGCTTGGAGAAAAGGAGACTGAATCATGAATGTTGAAAAATATGGAAAAGTGGGTGTCAGGAGGATGGAGCCAGGCTCAGCTCAGGGACACCTAATCACAGGACAAGGGGCACCAGGTGTGAGCTGGAACAGAGGAGGTTCCACATCAGTCTGAGAATGAACTTCTTCCCAGTGAGGGTGACAGAGCCCTGGAAGGGGCTGCCCAGGGGGGTTGTGGAGCCTCCTTCTCTGGAGAGGTTTCAAACCCACCTGGACACATTCCTGTGCAACTTGATGTAGAGGATCCTGCTGCGGCAGGGGGACTGGACTAGATGATCTTTTGAGGTCCCTTCCAATCCCTCTAACCCAGGGTTACAGTTGTGTTCAGTTTCACACTGGGAAACAGGACCCTTAGAAGGTGAACAGGCAAAAGGGAGATATTTTTTGTTAGCAGAGTGGTTGAAGATTCTTTTTCATAAACTGGACTCGGAGGTGCTTTCTGTGCTCCGTGTACAGTCATACACATCTCACGTTCAGGAACTGCCCAACCTCAGAGCTCTACCTCTGGGAAAACTACCCAGTCCCACTGCTGTGACCTACCAGAGCCTCGCTGATGCCGGTGACCTGATTTGCAGCCTCTAGCTCATTTCAAAGACATCACACAACAGTACCTTACACAAAACCCCACTGCCATGGCCGCAGGGCACCTGTAACCTCTGAACTCAGCTGAAAGTTCCTCTTTAAAAGCAGAGATCAAGCCTGTCATCCACCTGCTTGGCCTCAGAACATCCCTTCCTTCCCACAACACACCCTGCAACCCAGAAATAAGGGACTTGTTCGACGTGGCTCTGTGAGAGCTGACACAAGTGAAGACAGCCCAAGTGTGCTTTTTGCTAAAAGCTTTACCATCACCCAAGATTGCTTTAACTTTAACTTTACAGCTAGAAGTATGATGAGAACCTTGGCAGGTGTAAGCAATAGATAAAAGGAAGCCACAACAAGGTGTGAGGACCCATCAGTGAACTCTTGTTATCTGCAAGAGTGGCCATCCAAGGAAGAACCAGCTGTCACCCAGTTTGTTAGCTGCAACTCTGCATTTCATGCTAAGGCTGAAAAGTTACAAGGAGAAAGACATAATCCTGCTTTATGACTGAATCAAACCCTATAAACCACAAAGTCACTGGGGCGTGGAGAGATACACACTGCACCTGCTGCTGAGGGGATGTCTCCAGGAGACAGCGGACACCAAGCACCACCAGAGCCAGGAAGGCCCTCAAGATGAGGCACTCACAAAGGGAACGGGGACAGAAGCCCGTGGCAGAAATCAGGATCATAAGCAAAGGGTTGTCCAGCGTATGAAAGCTGGACTTGAGAGAGAGGAGACACCTCGTGAGCTGCTGGAAGCTGCAAGCAGGTAGACAGACCACTCTTGTGCTGCTACACTGGATTGCTTCATGCAGAACTGCTCAGCGCTGCATCCCCATAGAAATGCGTTACAGGAATGGCTGCAGCTGTCCAAGAAGGAATCAGGACATTCCCCTGGGTCCAGACCACAAGAGCTTGTGATTCTCTAGATCTCCTTGTTTTCATGTTTGGCCAGCACTTTCAGTTCATAGGAACTTGTGAATGTACAAGTACACAACCAACTAACACACAAACCATCCAATGAAGTCTTCTTGCTCTTCCTATTTCCACAAAGCAGATCCCTGCAAGTTCTCATTTACAGGTTGTTGGGTTTCCCTCCTCCCCACTCTCACATTTAGAAACTGAACAGCTAAACTGGTGATGAATCACTTTCATGAGATCAAATGCTCTCAGAGTCACGGAGAAATAAACAACACACAGACACTGAGAGTTTAGTGTGGGAATCTGAGCTCCAAGGTGAACTTCCCATCAGAGCAGGCAGTGGGATTGTGCAAGAGGCAACAGTAAGTCTGGAAAGAAGGAGACTGAGCAGTTTCATCGGATTGGTTTGGTTTTTCTCTACTTAATCACCAGGTATTCTTCAAGGTACGTGTGAGCTAATTAGCTGAGCAGTAATTAAAGGGTCACCTGAGAGATGGCAAATGTTAATTGTATTCCCTTGCCATGCCAGTCTCTATGACAACAGCAGCGGCTGCCATCGATCAGCGGTTAGTAACCGCGGCCGCGTTTGATGCGGATGGCTCGTTCTCGTTCACATGAAAAGCAAAATGGAAATGAAACATTCAGAAATGCAAATGGAGATACAAGAGATGAGTGATAACGAGCAAACCCTATCACCTCCTAGAGCTGCCTTATACAACACGCTGCTGTCGGCGGGGGAGAAGAGCACCTGTAGGAATTCCAACCTGGGCACGATGGGATGCAAAGTGCTGAAAGTATTCCTAGTGCTTGAATGAGAATGTAGAGTTCAAATGATAAAACTACCTCTTAGATAAACAGCAACAGCTCTCTGGAACTTACTGCTGATACTACTGATCGAATCTCAAGCAGATTATTTCCTCATTGAAAACAGTTTGAGGAAGGAGCCAACTGTCTACCAAGAAATATGCTGTGTGGTTGTCCCATCCCATGGAAACTCTACCTCTACCACTGCCACTGGCCTCTCTTATGCAGATAGAGTCTGTATTTGCACTATAAAAGCTGATGACTGGTTTGAAACCACCGTCTGCTTTCCACCTTCAGCCTGTCTGTGCCATTTGGACTCAGGCATAAATCACCAGCGAAACAGCCCAACCTGCCCAGGCTCTGACAAAATTAACCTCGGCAAATAACCAAAAGAAAGCCTCTCAGATGACAATAAGCCCCTGTTTTCCCCCCTTTCTCCAGTCTTTGTATTCTTTTCAAGCAGAATGAGTGACCCTTGGCATCCAGCAAAGTGCAGGCTGCAGTTCCTACCAGGTGACAGCCGCTCAGACAGCCTGCAGCCCCATGCAGATGCATGACCTGACTTGTGCTGCATCTTTGGCACCGCAGCCTGGTTTGCCACCCCGGGGCCTCCCCGCTGGGAGCTTCCCATCACAAGCAGTAAAACTCCTGACTCAGCCTGGGAACACGCCGTGCTCCTTGCCCCAGCTTTGCTCCATAAACATTTTACTGCTCATTTTGCTTATCTCTCCAGCCCAGCGACAAGAATTGTGCAAAGCACTCACCTTCCCCTCATGTGAAGCCTCATCTGAGTGCTGACATGGGACAACACCAGGAAAAGCACCGAGAGCTCCTCAGCCCTTCCTCAGCTCTGCATACGCCCAGTTAACATTTCTAGAACTGACATTTCCTGGTGAGAGGTAATTTTGAAGTTCTGCAGGTAAACTTGTCAGCAACCAAACCTGGTGTTGGCGAGGGGATGCTTTTGGTTCCCACCATCGTGGAAGTGGCACAGTGCGGTTATAGGATCCCTGGGAGTTCTCTAAGTGCCACAGGGGGACAGCTTGAATAGCAACCTGAACTTTGAAAATGCCCCCTTTTGCAAGCAAAGAACTGATAGATTTGGGGAAATGATGCTGCTTCTGCATGTGGTCCCACCAGCAGAGGAGAAGCTGAAATGAACAGCTGGTACTGACTGCTGGACAGTTTGGCACTGGGAACAGAAATGGGGGATTCGTGGTCCAGTCCCAATAGCAACTGGTGCTGGCAAACATTCAGCAGACAAATGTCCAGCAAACACTGGACAAAGATGCTTATGAGACAGGAGATGTCTCACTTGTCTTCTGCACAGGCAGTCTTCCTCAGCCTATGAGAAGAACTAAGATTGTTGGGTGTTTCCTCCTAACACGGATGCCTTTGTGTAGGTGCCCTGGAAACAGGTTCACAGGGGCTATGGAATTTCACAGAGATTGACAAATAAAGGGCTCCCGTTTAATCTGCAGGACATCCAAGAGAATGAAGTTTGCTGAGAGTCCTTTCCCTGGAAGAAGAGCAGTGTTGTCACACCTGAGTCTTAAAGACCTGGCAGGTCGAGTTCCAGGTTCTCTGAAATCCTGCATTCACCTCTGGTAGAGGCACTGTCCTGTACCCTCTGTAAGAAAACTGAATTCCCTGCTGCCTCTGCACATTGACCCAGAAGGATAGGCTTCTCCTAGATGTTCCCTTTCAGGTCTGCCTTCACAACATTCCTTAGTTTCAACTGTGACAAATAAGACAACTACAAGATCTTACAAAGTGCCAGATCCCAAACCAGAAGCTTCTGGACACCTCAGTGAAGTCCCACAAATACAGCTTAGCTTGTCCTGCAATGAGCACTTCTATCTGCCAGCTCATAGGGTTAGGGTAGAAAGAGGAACACAGTTTTACCTTGGGAAACTCAAGGAGGGCAATAGAAAAGTGGGGGAAAAGAATTTCAGCCTTTCACAGGGCAGAGCAAGACAGGAAAACTCCCACCTGGGAACTGCAAAACAACGTGACAGAATAAATAGGTTGAAGTGAGCACATATCAGGATACCAGGCACATCGTTTGCATCTGATGGCTCTGGGAAGTATCTGTAAGGAAGGATGGACAGGCTGATCTCACAGGCTGCCTACAACCAAGCTAGTCAGCCTACACCACATGCAGATGACCTAAACTGCTCCCGGTACATCCCCAGTAGAGATGCAGGCACCAGCCCCGAGCAGGCTTGTAAGCTGAGACAGCACCTGGTGAAACACTAGCTCGGGTCCTGGAAGCGGTACAGGTGTCTTATTTAGCCTGAACTCATTTGTTTGCTTGTCTCTACCTTCCTGAAGCAGCTTAATGTCTTTTCAAAATGACAGCCTCCTCTCCCCAAAAGAAGAGCACCTGCAGGTAACAAGTTGATGTCATTCACAGGCTGATGAAGAAATCTGGTTCCATTAAGGGACTAGGAGCATCCCTGGACTTTGGTTATGAACTGGGAACTCCTGGAAGTGTTTGTGACTATGTGGGCACTGGCCACTCTGAAAAGCTTTGAGGCAAACGGTTTGATGAAACTACTGGGGGTTTTGGTTACGTAAATAGACAGCAAAGAGAGGCTGAAGGTGCCTTCCAGCCCCAAACCCTCTGTGCTTCGCCCTGGTCTGTTTCTGGATGAATACAGAGGGGTATGGCAAGGCCTTTACAGTTAGACCACTTGTTCAACAGCTGCTAAACAACAGTGTGTGCTATTTCAGTTGCTCTCTCTCTGCATTGCATCCAGAAGCATTTGAAGTTACACTAGAAGGGAGCCAGTTATGCTGCTGAAACCAGCACGGGGTGGCAGAAGGCACAGCGTGGAGCATCTGGTGCTCGTTGGAGGATCAGTCCTGGGACAAACTACCTGCAAACTGAAAAGTTTTATCAAATCCCAGGCACATTTGCACCGTGAAGCCTGACAGGGAAAACAGAGCTTTGGCTGGCTATTTCTAGGAGGCTGAAACAGAATCACAGATGCAGAGAAGAATGCTCCCCTTGAGATGTGATGTGGGCCTCCCGTGATTTGCATTGGGCAGTCAGATTTATTCCACCAGAGGCTGACACTTTATCAGCTAGAAGTTTAAACACAAGCATTTCACGTCCTCACAAGGGTCTGGCACGCCTTCACCGCGCTGCTGAGGGGTGGGACCAGCCCCCACAGGGCTGTTTCTGGGTGCAGCTCTGTACCTGCAGCTGTGCTGGGTGGGAAATCCCTGACAGTGAGATGATGCCCTTTGTTTTGCTCTTGAGGCAAAGGAGACTGCAGCTTCCCAGAGTCACTGGGCACCATGCACACGGGTAATGCAGGGCAAGAACAGTCACTCAGATGCTGTGCTCAGTCCTGACTCTACAAGAAGCTGGGACAGGCAGAGGCAGAATATAAGACTGGGCTGCAGAAACCAAAGGGGAAACCCAGAATTTGCAGAATTTTACAGAAGAAAAAAAAAATCCAGAATGAATAAACAAATAACATGTTCCCAGCTATGATTCTGGAGCACTGAAGACCCTTCACAGGGTCATCCTTCTGCTGTTCCTCTTTCTTGAGCAGGGGAATTTGCTTTTTTGGTCTTTCCAGATTGTTTGCTACTTTCAGGCACTCAGCGACCCCGATGCAAACAGAATCACAGAACATTAGGGATTGGAAGGGACCTCAAAAGATCATCTACAGTTCCTTTCCTTCCCCACAGAAGCAGTCTTTGACCAGGAGTCAACATCTTGAGACTTTCTGTTCCAAAGTGAAGTGAGTGCTACTGACCCAATTCATTTGTGCATCTGGTCTGGGGTTGTTGTTGTTGGGGCAGGTTTGTGTTGTTTGCTTTGGTTTGATTTTTTGCTTGGGTTTGGTTTTCTCCCCTGTTCTATTCCTGGTTAAAGACTGCTGACTCATTAACTCTGTACAGTCTCTTTCTCCCACAGAAAATTCTCACGCTGTCCTTGTGTCATCACTGGAATATGATCTGATTTCCAGGCACCTCTCTTCCCTCTCTCCCTTCTCCTACACTCAAACTGGATCAGAATAAAAGCACTCTGTTCCTTGGCCCCAACTACAAAGCAAGAACTGCAGGGATGCACTGAAAGAGAAGATACCCGACTCAGAAATACCTCATTGCACAGAAGAGTACCCGATGAAGTAGCTACTGCAGTAGCCAGTTCAAATTGCCCTTTTCCCAGTTTTTAAGAAAAAAAATGCTCAGGTGTTCCTCAGGGAGTTCTGCTGAATCACAGAGCTGGATTCGAGCTCATTTCCTTTCACCCTGCAATCTCTGTAGTGCAGGCTAGCACACGTAGCCAGTGAGTAACCTACGCAAGACGCAAGTCCTTGGGGTCCACGGCAGTGGGTGCCACGCTCACAGGAGGGACAGAGGTGCATAAAACTCACCAAACACAGCACACTGCTCGCTACCACTCAGCTGAGGCAGCAGGTACCTGTAATTCCATGAAAAGCAGGGCCAGCAGCCTCGTGGCTGCAGACCCGCATGCACTTACCTCACCCCACAGGTTGTCTCTTCATCGGAGGAGCTGCTGTTGCAGATGTTGCCGAAGGAGTGGCTGGGTTTCAGCTTGGCTTCCTCACAGTCTAACACAGGCTCTCTTTTCTTCCTCCTGCCAAAGAGCTTCTTGAAAGGCTGGAATTTGCCTGCTTTTTTCTTGTCTGCGGATTACAAGACAGAGAGCGCAGGGCTGAGGGACGCGGCTCGTGAGCACACACCGTGGCAGCAGGTTCAAAGGAAGAATGAGGTCAAAGAGCAAGTCACCAGCCCGAAGCAGCCCGGCGCTCGCCATGTAAATGTGGGGCTGCCACTTGCTGTTGACGATGCAAAGGTAGGAGCATTCAGACAGCTGCTCCTGGGTCTGGGATCTGCTCGGAGGGGTGAGTGCAGCTCAACTTTGGGTGAACAGGAAGGATGAATATAACATGGAGGCTGGTTCTGAGGCTTTCCACCACACTTCTGACCTTCCCACCAAAAGGTGAGCAACTGCTTTGATCACCCCACTTTGGCAGGTGCCTCTGCCTTGAGTTAAAAGCAAATGAAAATAACCAGCTCTATTTTCTTTACAGAGCCTCCTAACTGGACAAATCCAACAGAGGAAGTTCTGTTGTTTGTGGGTGACTTCAGTAAACATTCAGCTTTACATCAGCAAAGTCAACACATTTCCCCCAAGTAGCCAGGACAGAATGTGACCAAACATTTCTTCCTTGGGACACTTAGACTTTCAGAGCTCCACCAAATGAAGCACAGCAAAAAGACAACAGGCACGAAGACAGGAGCAAGAAATGAGAAAGTCAACAGATGAAAAAAAGAGGAGCTTTTCTTTTCCAACACAGACCAAAGAAAATAAAGGTAGCTCAAAACTAATTCCACCGCATCTACTAAAAAGAAGTGCTGAGACGTTCTTGTTAACCATTGTCCTGGCAGGGTTAATGTCTCAGGGGTTGGGAGGCACCAAACAGTTTCTAAAACATCACCGCTGTCCAAGAGCTCAATTTCATTTCCGTCTTTATGTTGCACTGAAGCTACTCAAAACCAGCCATTTAACAAACAACCCAAGCAAAATGAAAGCCCCAACTTTTAGCCTCCTGTCACAATCCAGTTTGAGAAGCATCGTGTTGTACTGGTGACAAATACTCTCCTGTGCTACGGAATCCCCCTGTGCTTTCCTCCCAGGCTGCGTGCACACGTACTGCCTCGCCACGCTCCGCTCTTCCTACGAGCCGTTGCTCAGCAGAAAGCAGTGGCTGGGTTGCAAAGTACAAAGAGGCCCCCGCAGGACCATTTGACCAGGAAACACGACAGATCTTCTGTAGCGCACTTGTCCTCTCCAACACCACACCAGGCTTCACGCTCTGCTCTGTCTGTGCGTGGCAGAGCCATGTCTGGGTTGTAGTTGCCGGAGGCATCACTGCAGGGTATTTAGAGAGAGAAAATGTGCCCACTGTGGGCTGGCTGCTTCCAGGGACAAGTGGTTTCCAAACTGGCATGGCGCTGGCAAGCCACAGTGGAACCCAGGGAGGGATCAAACTCACAACAAAGAGCTAGAAAGCTACTCTGTCAATGTGTGATTACAGCTGAAGCAGGCAACCTAGATTGAAATTACAGAGTCAAAGATGCAGCAGAAGTTCACGCAGCTGCCACCCTTCTCACACGGTGTTTATGCAACTTCACTAAGACCACAAGACATCCCAGTAGCAGCACAACGAGAAAAAGCAGAGTAATGAGCCTCAAACTCAGGCTGGGTTTTTCAATCCAGAATCACTCACTGACCTACAACGAGCAGGTGAGAAAAACAACTACTGAAGCACTGGGTTCACCACCATAGAAGCAAAAGGGGTTCAGAAGGTTACTCTCCCTGTCCCCTAGCTCTGCTTTCCTGACCACCTCATATCTCCAGGCAGATCTATTGCTGGCTGGTCAGTTCTGACTTTAGAGAAATATATTCCGAGACACAAGCCCTCAGAAAGCAGCAGGCAGCCCTGCAGAGAAAGAGAGAAATGGTGGCTCTCAGGTCACAGCTGCCCTGACCCTTCATGCACTTCAGAGTCTGCCTGTAAACACTCCTAGATCAAATGGTACAGCGTACAGGAGAGGAAACAGCAGTAACAGACACAAGGCTGGGTGAAAGGGCTGTTCTTCCACAGTCTCCACCTGACCTGCTTCCTCAGCCTTCATTTCTGCTGGTTAATGTAAAACCACCACATAAATCAAGTCAGCTACAGCATTTCTTATGAAAGGTTCTCGCTGCATCCTTCATCCATGTTACCTTTGTCTCCTCCACTTTTAGAGGTCCTCAGATATAACCATGAATTACCCTCTTGGCTCTAAATCTCCTGTACTGATTCAGCAACTGTGAATCTAGGTGTTGAACAGACAAGGCTTTCATCCTATCCAAATGGGTGAAAGCCAACAGGGTGATCTCCAGCCTGTATCTGCTTTTCTCGTGTCCTTTAACATGTCCCTGACCTGTTTCCCTGCTCCTGCCCCATCACCACAGATGTCACTTTACTAAGTGTGAACTCCTTAAAGCTGGCTTCGTGACTCACTGCAAACCAGTGAACACTCTTCCCCAGTATGCCCAGCACACAGACAGTGAGCAGCCAGCAATTCCAGGTTGCTGAGGAGGCAATGCCGGACCGCTAAGGCAGAGTCTGTTGATGTAAAATTTTCACAAGATCTTAGGGAGGAAGATGTGGGATGATGACACCTACAAAGCAAAATGCTTCCTTTAACGGTAAAACAAGCTAAAAGGGAGTCCAAACATTGGCAACAGGAACTCCCTGCACAAAAGCCTTTTGAGTGTCTAATGCTGGAGCTCCAAAGTGACTCATCCCTCCTGGCTATCTGCTGTAAAAGAATGGGCTAGGAAAGACTGAAGGCTGGGACATCCAACTTGTGTGGAGGACAGTTGCAGAGACAGCCAGGAACAAGGCTGCTTGCACGGGCCATTTGCATCCCAATCACTCCAATGGGAATCCTACAGATCCAGCCCCAGGAGAACAGAGAGAATCAGCAATGAAACCTCTTTTTTTCTGTCTGACAAGGCTCTCTTGTTCCAGAACAAATCACTGCAAACAGTTAACAGTAAATCAGCTCTGAATCACAGAAAAACACGAGGTGTGAAGGCGACAGATAAACAGGGTTGGAGACGCTAGCTGGAATAACACGGCACATATGGTGAACGCTCCCTTCCCAGTTTATCCCAGCAGAGCAGATTAGAATAATCTTTAACCTGTCATATCATTTGTCAGCTGCATGAAGACATGCAGTGCCTAGCATCGAGCCAGTGCCAGCAGAAAGCACTGGCAGCATGTGGCACATGGTCCCTCCACTTGCTGGGACAGAGGGGAGGACTGACAGCGGCTGCTGCTCTTCACTCTCACACCAGGGTGCTCCCCAAGAAAGGTGAAGGCCAGTGCAATGGCTTTATTGCTGGTAAATCAGGCGAGGACTTTGGACTCCAGCTGTCAAAGTCTTAGCAACACACCAGCTGACAAACCCCCATAAAAGAGCTTGAGCTTGTAGTTAAACTGCTCCAACATCACTCATCCATTGGGATTCCTAGGCTGTGAGACCTTTGAAGAACTGCACTGGGCCCTCAGCACAAGTACAGGTCAAATAAAGATGTAACCACCACTCTTACAGAGAGAAGAGATTTAAATGATCAGAAATACTGTGAGCGGCGTGTCCCAAACGCTCGTGGGCAGAGCCTACACTACTGCATGGGACACAGGAGATGTTGGTGCCACTGGAAACACCTGAACAATAATTCTCAAGCAAGGAAACCTTCACATGAGAAAAAGAAAGTCCCACGTGATCACAGAAGAGACACTTACATAAGTGACAAGGTGCTGGTTCCTTGCAGCTTTCTCTTTGCTGTGATGCTGGGGGCACTGACAGTAGCATGGTTGGAAAACCCGTGGGGAGAGTCTTCTCCGAGCTGAGCTGATCACAAACAACGATGATATTGCACAGGAGTTGTGTCTGAAATAATGTCTTCCTTGTTATAGAATCACAGAACAGTTTAGGTTGGAAGGAAGCTCCGAGATTATCCAGTTCTAACACCTCTGCCATGGGCAGGGACACCTCTCACCAGACCTGGGTGCCCAGAGCCTGAATGCAATGGCTACAAAATATGGTGACACCTGGAGAGGTGTCTCCAGCTCCTCTAGGGAAGGAAAAATAACTCCTTGTGGACATTGAAGATAACTCAAAAGGACCAAAGATCACCCTTAAAACCACTAACACTTAATGCCGTCACTTCCCAGCCATGAGTTCACCTGTGTGAGACATTCAGTGGCAACACTGGTAAAGCAGGCAGCACGCGATACCTCGTGCTAACCGAGGAGAGATAGTGTGACCAGAGATGAAACCAATACCTCAGAAACATGAAATGAAAGTGAGATTGAGAGGGATCCCAGACAACAACCTGGTACAGCCACAATAACCTCATGGCAAAGCAAAGGAAAAATAGCTTTGCCAGTGCCCGCTGTTCTGTCCAAGAGTATCAAGTGATCTTATAAGAGATAGTATTTCTTGCAAACCTTGTCCCACAGAGAAGTTGAGATATTCTTGGATTACCTGATCTAAACTAGTAACACTAGCTGAAGCATCTCTAACACAGCAAGGAGCTATTGTACTCTCCAGAAATGTCTCTTCTCCCTCACCACCTGTAGAAGCCAAAACACTTCCACAAACAGCCCATTTTGTGATAGTTATCCCTCCCAAAGTCTGCATCTTCATAACAAACTGCTTGTAGCAGAGACAGCTGCTAGGAAAGCCTTCTGAATCAGCATAATCACCCCAATTAGTGTCCAAACATCATATAAAACACTTTACCACCCAGAGCAATGAAAGGGCTCTTTCAACACTTCTCTTGGCACAAAGAAGTGAACGGAGAACATAAAACCTCACTCCCTGCAAGAGAAAAGGACTTAACCTCTGTGACATAAGGGTGGACACAGCAGTCTTTAGCAGCAAGGAAGAGATATTCATGGAGAGGAAGAGTAAAGAGCAGTTTCGAAGTGCTTAGATGGCATTAAACAGAAGCAGAGCTAAGAAAATACTGCCCCAATCCAGTTCTTCAGTATCATTTACTCTGGCAAAAGTCTCATCTCCCTTCCTTCCTGAGCTCCTGTTTTCCTCTGTTTCCCATCTGTAAAGTGAAGCCTTCCCAGCCCGTTGTTGTATTTCTGTGCCTGTTATTTTGATCGAGTATCACAAATGAGTGGTCCAGAGGTCAGAAAAGTTCCTCACCCAAGCCTTGGTTCTGACACTGACACCCTGCTCCCTAGTCCAACTCACTGTCAGCACCTTTGGGATGGGGAAGATGCCCTTTGAAAAACATGGCCATACAGGCAGGTGGCACTGGGATCCTGTGAGATAAGCTGGGGACAGTGAGGAATCCCAGCAGGGGAGACAAGGCAGTGTGAAAAGGTCAGGGCTGACTTCATCATCGAACCTTCCCGCAGCCAGGGAGCCTCCTCCTTTGCCACCTTTCAGGAGGGAAGTCCTACGTGCGGGTTACACGGTGAGTAGTTGAGGGAGGTTAAAACAACTCAGGACAGTGACAGCAGCCAGCAGAGTTCATACATATAAGGGCACTTGTGAGAGGGTTAAGTGCAAGTGACAGAAGTTACCGAGGTGCTGGGCTGCGCTGCAGAACCTATGGGATGGGATAAAACAAGCTCTGTGTGCAGCTCTGGGCTCAGTGATGCACGCAAGACTTTCAGAAAGGAAAAGACTTCAATAGCTTCTGATTCACCAACAACACAGTCATCCATTATGCAACAGCAGGGAGAAAGTTTTCTTTTACTGGGGCAAGACTTATTAACTCAAGTTATGTAGGACGAAAGACCTGTTGGCGTGCTGGGTTTTAGCTGAGGTTCCCCGGTACGCATCAAACAGCTGAGGTCAGTGCAGCAAAGAGGTGCTGGCTGTTTCCTGAGGGGAGACTAAAGACTGTAAAACAAGGGATCCTCTCAGCGGGTGCAAGCTGGGAAGTGTCCTGACCCAACGGAGAGTCAGTGAGACTGGATCACTCGAGCACTAGGATAACACACGCGAGAGGTTCAGGGCACATTACTGAGACATTCTTCCTTATAACTTTGCCTCGGTGAGACATGTTCTTTTAAAACACCTTCTTTCCTTTAAGAAGTGGAAGCAAAAAGAAAGAACCCTGTTTCCATGCTGCTCCAGTTCCAAACTAGAACGAGGCCAGGATGTGACTGACCACATCAATCACACACACAGGCTCATCGTGCTGAGACTACCAAGTGTCACTGCCCTTGAACTGCTGAAATGCACCCACTGCAGCCACACAGGCTGGACGTGGGAAGAGACAAGGCACTACTTCCTCCACAACATTGCCTGCTCAAGTTGGAATTTATTTACCATGTGCTGTCTCCCACAACAAAACACAACAGAGAGGACACAGGTAGCCAGGCAAACCATGGGAGTTCCCTGTCCTAGGAGGAGCTGGATTAGATGGTCTTCTCTTCCAACCTTAATCGAGATATGAGGTTCTCTACTGCATTTTCAGAAGACTCCTGATGCTCTAGATAACTGCACTAATCTCAATACTTGTTTTAAACAGCAGAGCTAAAGCCCGAAAGCCATATGTGCAGTAACACCCACCCAGGACACTCAGAAGAAAGAACCATTTAATTTAGGAACATGAAATGACAGCACTGTCAGTTATATGAAGGTAAATTTGCACAATGTACAAGCTTAGGCTTCTCCTACCCTTTTGTTGCCTCTTCTTCATGTTTTAAGACTAATTCCTACATATTTCAGTGGCAGCACAGACAAACATCATCTCCAGGATGCACAGACCAGAGAGTATGTCTCAGTCACATGAGAAACACCGCTCACTTCCCTTCCCTTTTCCTGCTCTTCTGCTCTCAGTGGTTTTGAGCCAAACCACAGAACACACAAGTGCACCAGTTTAGGAGGCTCTCTAGCCCTGCTTTGCAGCCTGACTTGATTTGCCAGGTATGTCTGTCCCAGCTGGTAGGGATACGGATTGTTCCAGCCTGGCTTGCAGCAGGCATCATCTATTGCACAGCACTGGTGGTGTGGGGAAAGAAACATACAGCTACCTGCTGTTGCGTGGCCTTATTCATTAACAGACTACTTGCTTGGAAGGTGCCTGTTTGGAAACCACAGCCAAACACATAACTGGAAGGTTTTCAGATATGTGTAGCTGGTTTTGGTAAACACAGTCCTGTAAAGGCATCACCCACACTGTATCCTAAAGCTCCAGTAGTGGCAAAGCCACGCAAATAACATCGGGATAACCTCCTAGACAACTGAAAATAAAAGAGCGGCGAGACCTCACTACTTCATAGCAGAAACTACTGCAACAGCTTTTAGAAGCAGAGGGAAGTGTTTTTCCCATTTTACTTAAATGCAAAATTCAGAATGAAATGGAAGGGTACACTGGATAGAAGCTGGAACAGATGATCTACCCAAAACTGTCCCAAAGACAGCAGCACCCTGTTCAGCATCATTTACTCACAGTGTGAGAGGAGCCCAAGCAGCAGCTGCAGAGACCTGCACAGTCAGCCCAGCATTGGCCCTTAGGGGGAAGGTACCTTACTTTGCTTTGTTGGTTTTTTTAACTGGAAAGTAATGTTTGTTCCAAGATCCACAGCAGGGTAAAACAAGGTGGCTGTCAGCCCTTCGCTGTGCTGATGGGCCAGCGCATGGCTGTCCAGGCCGCCTTGTAGGGTTCTGCCTTCTTCTGGAATGGGCTCCATACTAGAGCTATTAACTGCTGAGGTCCTGACCTCACTGTGACTAGCTGTGCTTCTCTGCCCTGCTTTCCCGGGTCATGCCATCAGACTGGTAAGGTTGGCTCCTACCTGTTCTTCAGGCTAGCCCAAGCAACCTCTGCAGAGAGTCAGCCTCTCATTATCTCCCAGTACCTGAGCAGTCAGCTGGGGCAAACATAGCCACAGAGCAGCTGGTCATCCCTGCCTTAGGCTGTACTGCAAAATGGGACGAGTGCTCTGGTCTGTATGCTAAGGAGGACAATGTCATTTAGGGAAGCAGCATTCCAGAATCCAGAATTAAATGTAGTCTGCCATGGGAAAAGAGACTGTGTCTTTGGAGTAAGGAGACAAGGCTTTAATCTCAGTGTTTAATAAGAAACCAGTAAACCAGAGGCCAGAAGTTTCCCAACTCCACTTGATTGAGATCTTAATTAGCTCATGAAGCATTTCACTGAAAGTATAATTTTATATGTGCAGCAAAGTAAAAGGTGCTGATTAATTGCAACTCATTAAGTGTAAGTTGTTTGGTAATTAGAAAAAATGAATGCAGACATGGCAAGGCTGGTGCAGACGAGTGTCTCATTTCCAATAGCAGCCAGCCTGCTCAAGAGCAGAGGAGTAACCTGGAGTGACTCCTGGCCCGGGGGGCACAGGTAGTCAGACCACACATCCCAACTTTTCTGGAAGAAGTAATGGATGACCAGGCTGGACTATCAGTGGTTGTCTCCACCCATCAACTGTTAAGAGTCCACATATAAAACAGCATTGCTATGGTACCTCGAGTCCTTGGGGGTGTATATGCTTCATCACCTGTTCCCGTGTGCGTGTGACAGTTCTGCTAATGCTCCTGCAGAAGTAAGGTAAGACAGTCACACTTCACCTCTTATGGAAGTTGTACACAAAAAGAAATATCACATCAGAGATGACCAGTCATGTTTTAAGAACGTCGTTTGGAGACCACTGCACCTACCAGGATAGAAAAGGGCAAACCAAAGCCCTAGCACAGCAGCGTGTCCTGTGAACGGGACCACCAAACAGTCATCACTCACCTCAGCTAGGACGCTGGCAGAACATTCTCTACATCTTTACTGTTAACCCTGCCCATGGAATGCAAGTACCCTCAGAGAAACCAACTACATTTTAGCCAATCCCTTTCCTGTTAAAGGAAGCAGCATCCATGGACACAAGCCTCCTAGAACAGCGTCTTTCCAAGAAGACTCACGTGACATTGAACCAGATTTGTCCCCTGCAGCTGGCTGCCAGGGATTTTTAAGTCTTTACAGGAGTACATGTGGTGATTGACCACAAACCACAGCACACGACAAGACAGGGGTGCCCTATGGTGTCTGGTGGCAGTTGTACAGCAAATGGTTTTCTACAAAAGCAGACACCAAATTTGGGCAACTCAGGGGCTGGAATTTGTGGCTCAGTTACGACTTAACTACCAATAGCTCACACGAGTGTAAAAGCCAGCCGAGAAGCAGCATTTCCCTCCCACAGCACCACTGGTGAAGTTGCCTATGAAAACTATGAAGTCTGAAAACTTTACACAAGTGAATTCTTTTCTGGATCTGAATGGCCACACTGTACTCCCACTCCTCCACAAAGGAAGTGAAGAGCTTCTTTATATTTCCAGCCTACTCTGTTTTTCTCAACAAAATACAAACGAGAGGACCGTGTGAATTATTAGCAGATGACAACAGAGAGCTAGCAAGGTATTTCAAACACTTGTGCCTCTCCTTCCTACAGGAATTCCTCAGCAGTGCATGCAAAGTCAGGCTGCGGACCGCCACCACCCTCCGAGTCAATAATTAGAGCTGATTAAATCACTGCTCAGAAGTGAAGGCTTTTTCACATTCCTTCCTCTCTCTTTCCCTGGGAGAGCATTTGACCAGCAGCGATGGGGACTTCAGGCCTTCTTCTGAGGGCAGCTAATGCATCAAGCAAGAGCCTTTTCCGCTCTCAATGAACACATTTCCAGTGGCACGAGCTCACACAGCAACCATGCAGCCCAGTGGAAACAGAGGTGCTATTTACTTCGGAACAGGAACACACCTGTAATCAGGAAACCTGCAAACAGGCTCAAGTTCTAGTCATGCTCTGATGTCAACTATCATCTCACGTTGAAAGCAAGTCCTGTTTATCGTAAACACTTTGACCAATCCCTCCTTACCCATCCACAACCCCCCCATCCCAACAAAGAGGTGGACAGAAGGACACTGTGCAAGTCCAGGACCACTGATTCACGACATGCTTGGGGCAAACACGCAGATACAGCCCATTTGCATCGTTTTACTCCAATAAATTCTGAATTTGGCAAATAATCTCTGCCAATCCAATGCAAGAGGACAATTAAACTATGTGGGTTGGTTTCAGTGCAGTTCAAAGAGTGTATTTGACAACTGATGTTGGAAAACCTATTGAAATTGGAACGACAGCTTTAAAAACAGCAACTTGTGAAAAGCAATCAAACATAAAATTGTAAATAAAAATAATAAAGTAAACCGTGGCCAGCTGGTCATCAATCAGCACACACTTTCCTATTTACTTCTGAATTTAAACCTATCAGTTCTGAGCTGCAATCAGTTCAAAGGACCATTTCAAAAGGTAGGGTCAAGCACAGCATCCGACACCACACAGACTGGGGTAGGCACGTTTCCCACAGCGGTGCAGATAGCTCCCAGCGATGCCCCAGGGGACTACCTGCACCAACACTGAGCACAACAACCTCTGGTTTGGACGTGACTGCGTCTCACGCTGTCTATTATGACTGCCATCAAAATGGACACAAGCAGCACAGACATCAGCAGCAGCTCCTGCTTAAAAACAATAAGCACAGCACATTTCCCCCCCTCCACCCCCAGCCAGCTCCCCACAGGAAGTGTTCCAGGCTAAGCCACACAAACAGTGAGCTTGTGAATGACAGGACATCATGTGCTCCATAATCTACAGAACCAGTGGGGTACTTACAAGGTTTCTTAAACAAATTGATCATGCCTACAATTTCAGACGAAGTCAGAGAAACTTCAGACTTGGTCTTCTCTGAGGAAGAAACAAAAGCCATGAAATCACCAGAGAGAAGGGTTGGTTTGGCTTTTCTTGCTGTTAAGAGAACCCTGAAGGGCATGCTGTAACGTGACAGGAAGCCTGTAGTAACAAACAGCCTTACAACTCGAGCTCAGTGAGTGTTCGGGCACTCTCCCTGTGCAGGATGCTAAGGGAGGCTCTAACTAGCAAACGACAAGGTGATTTCCCATTGATAGTTGAGACCTCCTGACTGATGGTCCATGTGCTATTCATTCAGGGCATTAGCTTATATAACTGCTTTTTGCTCAGTCTTCCCCAGCTACAGAGCCAAAAATAGCTTACCTTTTCCACAAGGGCAACGAGATCTACCTGGAATGCTGGGCAACGCTGTATAGGTGCTATGAGCAGCAGCAGCACTTCTCAGAAATTCAGAAACATTAGCAGCCACACTCTTAGCTTTATCAGAGCAGCTTCGTGTCAAGAACTACCAAGAAAAACTGTGCCAGCTGTCAGTCTTTTCTGAGGCATCTTACAGCACCATGGAACAGAGACAAGCGTTAAGCAGTCTGTACTCTTGTCATGAAAGAAGCAACAGGGATGCAAACCCCTCTTAGAAAGCAGTAAAGTTTTGACCATAACACCTCAAGCTGACCTCATGATGCAGTTCTGCCAACATAGGCTCTACCAAAGCCTGTTTCAGGGCTTCTCTGTGCTCTAGATAAACTTCCCATGGCTTCTTCTGCAGAGGTACCTGTCTTTCATGAACGGATCTCAGCAATCAGGATTTAAGGGAAAATATACCCGGTACAGCTGGGCTCCCAGCTCTGGGGTTTGGCATACAAAGCAGGGGTCTAATTCTCCAAGTTCCCAGCAATCTGGTAGCTTCCAGCGCAGTGAAGGTCTGTACTGGAAACTCTTGTTTTGGCGCTGTCTCATCAATCCTCACATGGAGTTTGGTCAGAATGATGCCTCATGAGTTTTCCCCAAAGTCCAGCCACAGGTGGCTGAGTTCAGGCCATCACATCCCAAAAGTGCTTCGTGCAAACTGTTCTTCTCACAAAACTCAAGATCTAGCAAAAGACTGGTTTCACATGAAGAAAAGTAAAAAGAAATTTAAGGTTTAAACACAGGTCCTTGTGACACTTGCGTATCAGCTACAGATACTTTGGGAGTCAGTCAGACAAAGCCTTTAACAGAGGAGTTTTTAAATGAATATAGCTTTTAACAATATCTGACTTCTTAAATCTCCCTCTGTCAAGTCAATTAGAAACACTGTTCATTTGGAGAAACACTGCAGAGTCCCAGTGGCAAAGCACTGGGAATACAGGCAGACAGAAACATTTCCCCACACCATTGGCAAATGGGATTGAACTGAGAATGAGAGACGATAAACCGGGAAGCTCGAGAGTAATGTCCTCCTGCCTCTCTCTCCTTTGAGGCATCTCACACTGATTTTTTTGGTAGCTGTATCAAGACTTAGGTGTAATTATGACTTCAGCAACTTCTTTCTTCAGGGACACATTTTATTTCATTAATGAAAAGCTCTCATGAGCCACAAGAATGACTTTCACCCAATTTCATTTGTAATTAAAAAGAGTTTTTAAAAAAGAGAAAAAATAAGACTAGAAAGATGAAACTACTTTGTTCCAATGCAACTGGCTCTCTTCTTCCTGTCCAGCAGCTGGCAGAGCAAGAATCCCTGCTGCAAATCAATTGCTTCACCTAGCCTTCTCGAGCCTTTCTCCCACTGCACTACACTAGGTCTGGCACCCCTCCTAACAGCCGGCAAGTCAACGTCAATCCAGACTGTAAGAGCTTACAGCAGGGCTCGCATCCAGGCTGCACAGCTACACTCTGTGGATCACTACTCCCCTGGACACGATCTGCAGCTATTCCAGCCCTTTGCAGTTCTACCCCTTCAAACTCTGTGACTGAGATCCACCTTGAAGCCCAACAGATGGACACTAAAATACTGAAAAGCATAGTAGGTGTCAGGGGGTACCTTCTAGAAGGACTGCACCGCCTAACATCAGGGTTGGAGACACAGGAATCACCATGGAACAATCTCCTAGCCAAGGACAATTAGCTGCATTTAATCATCTTACAAGGTTACCGGAAGGGGCAGAAGGGCTTGTAACAGCAGCTGAGGGGCAGCATCATCAGACAGCAGGCATGAAGACAAAGTGATGGACAGTCCTGAAACAGAGAGGTAGAAACCTCTCTCCCTGTAACCTCCTATTATCAGCTTTATCTCAGTCACACCCAAACTGCCTGTCCGCAGTGCCACAGCCTTTCTCAGCTTAAGCAGGGATTAACACTGAAAGCTTTGCTTACACTTCAGAACATTAAACAGAGGAGGATTAAAAGTGGAAGTGACAAATCTAAACTCTGTGCAAAGTTTGAAGAGAAAAATTGAGTTGGTTTTTTCCAAAGGACTAACATGAAAGTCTGTTGGGTTAGTTGGAGAGTGTGATGCAGTAGACATTTTAAAGGTCTCAGATAACTCCAGTTCCTGTGAAATAAAAAGTAAATCAGGCTTGTGGGGTGTTTTGCTTCTACATTTTGTTCTGTAGAGAGTAGTTAAATAACTCACCTCACTGGCACCAGTGCCACCCACTGATGAAAGCTTCACCCCCTTCTCTCCAGCTTAGCTGACTTTACAGTTAATCTTGAACTCTTTTGGGTGTGATGAGAGCCTGAGGCAGTAGGACATGTATCTGAAGATACTGGAGCTTGTTAGTGTAGCCATGGATTTGGGGCAGGCACTAGACTTTTAACTGGGGAAACACACTTGGTTAGAAAACTTACCTGCTCGTAAACCACCCCCCCCCCAGATTCCCAGCTCAGGGTGCCCACGCTGCGTGCAGTCAGCTAGCAAAAGGGATCAAGTGAAAGAAAGCAGCAGACAGAGAAACAGCAGAAATCACTTTGGTGGAAGCTGGGAAGGTTTTGAAGGGTGGTTAATGATCCAATAGATGACAGGCTTTAGAAAAAGCACGTTCTACAGGAACTGCTAGAGAGGCAAGAAAGAGGGCTAACGTAGCTGGACTTCTGTGTCTCATTTGTCCCTTAGATGCTGGAGGCCCAAATGGAAAAAGCTCTCAAGTTAGCGTAAGAGATCTGACAGTCTGTGGTGCTTGCAGCAGTACACACGGTCGGCCACGTCTCATCCTTCTTCAGACAAACCCTTCTTGGTAGGGACCTGCACATCTGCCTGAACTCCGAAAACATTTCTCATTCCCTCAGGAGTGGACAGGTGCCCCACTTTCAGACAAACACTCCCAGCAGCAGCAAAACACGGAGCAGCATTCCTTGGGGACATGCGTCCTGCCCCAAAGCAAGCACTGACTGCAGAGGGCTACCAGTGTTCCCCACAAAACCCTCTGCTGAAGGCAGGGAAAGTCACGTTCCCTGTTTCCATCACAACACCTCTCTGGAGCCCTGACTTGCTGCAAGCCAAGACACAATGCTGATTTTTTAAGGGGTTTAGCAGAGCTCTCAGTTGGGAAGAGGCACCTCTTATATTAATCAACATCTTTGGGCCAAAGTCAAACCTGGCAGATGTCGCTCCTTAAGCCACAAACCCTGTCCGGCCTTGCTTCATGATTGCCCCATCTCTGAGCAGCTAAATTTACACCAGAGTGGCTCAACTAACAAACTGGGGTTGCCTCGATTCTGACATTTCAGAAACATTCTGTTACACAACCAGAGCAGGAATCAAAACACTCAAGCAGCTGAAAGAGTGGAGCTGAATAAGAAGCGCTACAGCAAAGGAACAGATTTAGAAATGGTGAGGTCACCTCACACCTCGACACACATGGAGTTGTTCTCCTCACTCAAGTAACTTCACATTCAGTAGTAGTCACAGCACAAAATAACACAGCGCTTTAAAGAGACAGAAGCATTTCCAATACTTTGAGTTGGAAGAATGAACACAGAACAAGTAGCCTCAGGAGTTACCCTCCTAACTTTCTCCTGGCTTTAGAGACTAAGGAGGGAGAAAAACGTTCCCTTTCCTCCTCATCGTCTCCAGGTGACAGATCCCTAACACAAGTGTGTGGTTGTGCTTCCAGAGCAGGAGCGACTGTGGCTGTTACGGTGTTTCACAAGCATCTTGGTCCCGCTCGAGCTGACAGCGCGACAGGTCTCCTTGTCACCAGGTATTCTGGCTTTTCAACACTTCTCATTCCACAAATCTAGAGTTTCTTCTTTATTTAACAAGGGAGAGAGACAGCCTTAGCTCCCCACCAAAGTGTCGTCACACAACTGCAAATTTCAGCGTGATACGGTCTGGCAGTGCTGCTGTTTGGGGTTCCTGAGGTTCCTGGGAGGAGACAAGGACTAGGGGGAGGCAGAAGGCAAGGAGACAGGTGTTCAGGTGACTGAAGGAGAATGAGCAGCGAACGTGTGGGCAGGAAAGCGAAGTGAGGGATCAAAACCAGATCAAAGCAGCCCGAATAGTCACTGGATGGGTCATATCCGTGCAGCCACGAGATGGGTGGTTTATTGCTGGGTTTTTTTGGAAAAAGAGCCCAGAGACCATGCTTTTCTGACAGAGAGAGTGCAGCAGTCAACATCTAAGAAAAGAAAGTCCTAGATGTCAAAACTGCTCCGAAAGCATGACTGCCTACTGAGCAAAAGCATGACAGTGCCATCCTTAAAAGGGAGTTTGTATCTGAGCAGACACAGATTGGAGTCACTGACTCATCCACCCTGGGCCTTTACAGCAAAATGATGAAGAACGAAGGGCTGGCTGCAGGAAAAGAGACGGGAGGAATGTAAGGAGGTTGAGGGGATTTAAACAAGATTAGCTACGTTCAAGCCCTGAATGAAGATTAAAATTACTGCCTCCGAGGTTTTAGGGATATCTGAAGTCAAGGTCATGAAAAGAGCAGAAAACTGTTAGCAGCTGAGCTTGGGCGATGACTTTTCTGGGGACAACTTGCAGCAGTATTTTAACTCCTTAGAACTACCACTACACAGTCACCCAAGCTTCTTAAAACCATAAGGAGCAACTGGCAGTTAGTGCGGGCGTCTAAAAATTCCTGCTCCCATTCCATATAAGAAAGGCACTGGGAGACCTACCTGCAGCAAGAACAAAGTGCAAGGTCAGCCTGGCCAGCTATTATTTTCACACATCGATTTCCTGCAGTAATTTATAAGGAAAGAGGAGGCTTCCTTTTTGAATGAAATGAAGGTGTGTTCTGTCTCTTTACAACCAAAAACCCAGTGTATTTGTACAGTACCCGAATCATCGGTACCCACTACCTCAGAGGGAATGTTGTGGTTACTATCACTTTCAGCTGCAGCCATGGGGGGTGGTTTGTGGGTGGTTTTGTGTTTTGTTTTCAATGTTACTGAAACAAGAAATACAGGACAACACACTCACACCACCACTGAAATCTCTGAAATCAAATACGGTCAGACAGCGAAATGGGCTGCCCAGGTTGGTGGTTGAGCTCTCATCCCTGGATGTGTTTGTAAGTTGCAGAGGTGCAGTGTTGGGGGATCTGGGTTAGGGGTGACCTTGCAGAGTAGGGTTGATGGTTGGACTCTGTGATCCCAGGGGTCTTTTCCAGCCTGAATGATTCTGTCATTACGTGATTCCATGATGTTAAGCTTCCCCAATTGTTAAATCATCATTCAAGCAGTAAAGTATCTTACAGGTTAGGCTGTGTTAGAGCCATGCAGTGGCAGTACTGTGAGAATACAACAGCCATTAGACTTGTGCTCCATAAAAATGCAGCAGCACCAGTAAGTCACCTCCAAGGAATCGCAGAGCCCTGTAGTAAGAAGGGCAGTGCTGTGCAGAACACATTTTAAATCTTAATTTCTACATTTATTTAAATCTTCCTTTCTGTATTTGTCTTCTGATCACTAATGGAAACAACTAGCAGGATGATCTATTAGGCAATAAATTCTTTTTATAATAAAGTAGAATTAAAACAATATTTGCAATACTTCTATTTAACACAATAATAACATAACACCATGCTTAATCATTACATCACAGAATCATTAGGGATTGGAAGGGACCTCGAAAGATCATCTAGTCCAATCCCTCTGCCACAGCAGGATCACCTAGACCAAGTCATGTTTTTCATACTTCCAGTTTCACCATGGAGTAAAGAACTCCTTTGGTGGGCTCAATAAAAGATACTTGTCCTGCCTAGGAGTATGTACACGCAGCACTTCAGGAGTATTATAATGACACACTGCATCTCCCAGAGCTGAAAAGATTATAGCCATTAAAAATTAGAGCGTTTGTCCTGATGTCAAACATGCAGTCAGATTAAATAACAGCTTATAGGGCCTTAAAGAGCTTTTTTCCTAGTCAGACTCTCTCCAGAGACATTCTTTTGGGGAGAAGGAGTCTTACTTGTAGACAATAACAATAACAGCATGGAAAAAAGAGTAAGGTACAAACCAGCCCTACACAGCACTGCTTTATCCTGAGTTACACCAACAAAAGCCAGCAACCTACGGCAGAAATCAACATGTTGTATCGCAGTTAGCTCTGATATCTCTATAGACATCTCCTTCTAGAATTTCCTAAAGAGCTTTACTCCTCCCCATCCTGGTCAGCCACTAAAGCCCAGGGCTACAAGGAGTTCCCAGTTCAAGGGAGCACAGAACCACACTAAAGTTAAGAATGTGAGTCTCTTCTCCTGAACTGGGGCTTCTAAGAGCCTTTGGCCACCGCAGGGTGCTTAAGGCAGGTGCCACAAACAGGAACACGGACAGTGTGACATGGCAACTTCTGGTGTTGATTTGTTGGTTTATTTATAGTTGTCTTACCAGTATTTCAAAGCAAACTGATCAAGAATGGCTCTATTTGTCAGCAGGACAGCATTACCTTTCAGAGAGAGTTTCTGTAGAGAAGCCTGTGCCATTCACTCCTCTCTCCTGGAAATCCCCAGATGGTCAGGTGTAGCTTCCACGTTATAACAGATCTACCTACTGCCCTCCCACTTCCCTGCCGGTAATAATTCAAAACCTCCAACTCTTTCAAGTTCCAAAAGCTTAGAGGGTGCCAGCCAGGCAAATACTAGACACATAGCTCGTCATTCTTAGAAAGAGAAGGACTAAAACCCTCCACTCACAAGGTGGTAGCCCTCAGTTCTCTACATGTTGGCCACAGAGTGGAATACACCCAACCAGGACACTTCCCACACGTATGAATAAAGAGTTTGATATTTACAGCGTTGTTTTTCATTTCACCAAATGGTGTGAACATGATTTCAGATTGCTGTGACTCTCAAGTCATCCTCTTGGTTGTTCTTCTTCAATCAAAGAGAAAAAGGAGTGGGCTCTTTCTAAAAGGACCGTGCAGTCAAGAATGTAGACGAACAGATCTGTTTTTCAGATGAGGTTTCTACATGATGCAAGCACAGAGTTACACAGCAGTTGTCTAGAGGCCACTAGCTGAGCTCCCAGCTTGACCAGAGGCACCAGAGCAAACCATGGGTTACCTGAGCAGCTTTCTCTGGTACATCAGGTCATTCCTCCACGGGGGGTAAAGTGAGGACATGACACACTGCATGAAATCAAGCAAAGGCTGAACTGCAGAAGGGGATGAAATCAGAGTCCAGGAGTAAAAGACTCCTTCTGGCTTTTTGTGTGATATTAAATTTGAGAAGACAATGAATTCATTCACATTAATAATAAATAGAGGGTTCACAAATCAAGGGACTGTTCACATTGAGACTCATTCTAATTATCACTAAAGTTCTTTGCCAGTGTGACACAAAAAAAGTCCAGGAATCTAGAAAATTAATCACAGACAAATACTACAACATAATGTTGACTAATCCAAGGTCTCTGTCTTCTTGGCAGGACCTTTTCTTCATTAAAGAAAGGAAATAGAGGTTTGCATAGCACAGTGACTCATCTCACAAAATCCTTCTTGTTTGTCCTTCCACTAAATCGATGAAAAGAAATCTGAATTGGGTAAACAAAGAATGAGAGAATCAAAAGGAGAATAAGAAATGCGTAGGGTAAAGGAGAAAACCAGCTTTGGATTGTGCAAATTAAGTCAGAAACCTTAGTTGAACAGGACATAGCAAAGGTTTTCTTAGTCTTCCACTTTTTTCTGAAGAATTAAACCAAAAAGTGAGCTTTAAAAGAGAACATGATCCTCTGGAGAAAAGGAGAGGGTCACCAATAAATGAGTCTGTAAGCAGGCTAAACCAGAAAATGTGGAATAGTAGAACGAGCTAGAAAAAATTGCATGTATTAGAAACAGAAATAGACTGCAGAAAACCTGTTAGCAATTGGCAAACACAGCATTTACAAATCCTTACGACAAAGATCCTGCAGATTAAGCAGATATAGCTCTACTAATGGTACAAACTATTTCCTAATAAAGTTTTAGAGCTGTTTTCAGCAGCAAAAAGCATAATATGCTAACAAAAGGAACACACACACACAGAGCTTTAATTCTCTGGAAGATAAGTTATATGCAAATTCTGTACAGAGTTGCTTCATTTATGGAGTTGGTATTAGCCAAAGTGGAGACGATGCTGTAACTGATCTCCTCATAGACAGCTTTTGAAGCCAGCGGGTATCTTATAAACAGTATAAAGTATATGAATATATAGACTACATAAATTTAAAGTATATACTTGATGAAGTATAAAATGTACTCTCTGAAAAATGGCACATTGCCAGCAGAAATAAAAGTCTGTTAAAAGGGAGCAGGAGATGGTTCAGTATCTGGGATCCTTGCACACGAGTAATACGACGTTAGAGAGAGCAGGGAGGAAGCACTGGGCATGCTGAGAGCTCTTTCTTTTGGTGGTGCCCATGGAAAGAATCAGCACATATGCTGTCTGTAATCCGTGAAGAGGGAACAGCTCCTCACAGACCTGCATCTCCCAAACACCTCTGTAACTCCAGCTGAGGTGCTGTAGGGTTTTATGGCAGAAAAATGTCCTCATGACTATGACTGTCTTGAGAAAACAGGGACTTGTTTGTGTAATAAGAAGCTGATAGAGACCCACTGATCATTTCAGAAGGGTTGTTAGTGAATGCTTCCTCTCATTCATTCTGTTGCCTCGTAACAGAGCAGCTGTAGGCACATTTTGGGCAGAGGCAGATAAGGCAGGACCTTCAGTTAACCGCTAATCTCTGTCAATTTCCATGGTGATACTGGTCCGGCAGGACAGATTCTCTAACCCCCACCAATCACTTGCACAAGGGCAAGGACAGCATTTCTGCTTTAGACAGACCCTGAGCCCAGCTTTAGAGAAAAGCAGTGTCGAGTACAGCCTGAACAGATCAAGTCAGCGATGAACACGTTGGCCCTGGGACCTCGAGTGAGAATAGATGCTCTTCCCTGTCATTCCAATTCCAACATTCTTCCCAGGTCAAAAAATATAAGAAAGAGGTTAAAAAAAAAAGGGGGGGGGGAAGGGGTCAAAATCTGGATGGAAAACTCCTCTGTGGTTGTCATTTCCCTTTCCGAGGAAACATGACCTGCACAGTGCAGTTTCACTGTTTCCAACTCCTTTCAATACTTTTTAACATCTCATTTAAGGAAGGAGAACTAAGCAGTTGACAGATAACCAACCAAACCTGGCAGAAAGGAAACAAGGGCAGATCTGCTCTGACAAAAGCCTGTCTGCTGGACTAGCACTCAGCACTAACTCCCAGCAGCAGCTTCCTACAAATAGGCTGTGTATCTGTTTGGCAAAAAGTCACTGAAATGAAAGCAAATGTTTGCTGTTGTGCTAGAAGTAGTCACTAAAGCTACACAAAACACAGTTTAAAATAGAGTAACACATGCATTACAGTCTCTAATATGAAAGAGGCCTTTATTTATGTTAGAACATGCAAGCTAGAATAAGTACATTAATATTCAATTTTCAGTTTGAATTGAAACTAAATTTTTACTTCTGCCTTCAACTTAACAGCTCTTTAAATGAAGACTTCTCTTAGAGTGCTAAAGGATCAGCAGAAAAAAATCTCCTTACCTGTTTTTTAGGTCGGGGTGTGGTATTCTCTATTTTCACACAGTCTCGCACTTCTCTCTGAACTGGGGATTTTTTCTTGAGTGATCAGAAGTCAGGATTTGCTTCTAGGGACCAGTGGCAAACATTCTTCTTCCAGACTGCCTGGGCATAAGTGGGAAAGCAAGAAGTTTGGTTAATCTTTCCTAGCCTAGTCAAAGAGCACTTCCTTTTTGCTTTTTGAGGGGAGGCTATGAGCTTCCCTTCTGCCTTCTACCTGAACTTCCTACCTGAAGGGAAGTTGTAAATAGATGGGGGTCAGGATCTTCTCCCAGGCAACCAGTGATAGCATGTGAGGCCAGGGCCTGAACTTGGCAGGGGAGGGTCAGGTTGGATGTTAGGAAGCCCTTCCTCAGGGAAAGGGTGATCAGAGGCTGGAATGGACTGCCCAGTGCAGTGGTGGAGTCCCCATCCCTGGAGGTGGTGAAGGACGGACTAGCTGTGGCCCTTAGTGCCCTGGTGTGGCCAGTGTGGTGATGCTAGGTCATGGGCCAGATCTTAGAGGTCTTTTCCAGCCTCAATAATCCTGTGATTTTGCATAAACACTAATCAGACAGGGACGTTACAGCAGCTACCCTATTTCCACATTCTAGCAGCTACTAAGAAGTATTTGTCATATTCATCCATCCTTATATCCTGAGGCAGCTGGAAAATAAGAATGATTTTGTTGGAACAGCATAATTAAGGTGTCTTAACTGTGGGCCGATGAGTCCCAATACTCAGCTAGCTTCAGGGGTTCAGTGTTGGTGGGGGCTCTCAGGCTGCCAGGACAGATATCCTGTGTGACTTGGTCTGGGTGATCCTGCTCTGGCAGGGGGATTGGACTAGATGATCTCTCGAGGTCCCTTCCAATCCCTAATGTTCTGTGATAATCCAGGTCAATGCTGATCCTAGCAAAGATAGCTGGAAGAAGGCAAACGAGAAATTAGCGCTCTGCACCACCTGCAATGTTCAGAATGTCTTCAAGGTGTGAAGGGAAGCGCTTGCCAGGCCAAATTAACACCAAAAAAAGGTATTTCTAATGCCTATGAAAAACTGTGAAGGTAGGAAGGTAAATCCTACCTGCAGGCAAAAGCCATCTCCAGCACAGTTTCTCTGGCAGAGTCCATTTTCCTTCTGAGGGGTAAGGTGCTGAAGCATGTGAGCAATGGACCCAACTCTGAGTTAGTTTACTGTTCTTGAAAAGCAGAATCTAAAGGATTTTGAACTCTCAGGTATAACACAGCCTTCTTCCTGGGTCAGGCTGGCCCAGATAAAAAGCCATCTCCCCAGTCCAGGTTGTCTAGATAAAATTCAAATGCATGCAAAAGACTGAGCAAGAAGGAAGCTTTGATCTCCCAAACTGCAAGGCAGGAGGAGTCTTCTCAGAAACCTCTGGCAGGTCTCAGTATGAAAAAGGCAAGTTTACATGTGTGGTTTACTTTTTCCTTAAAAAACAATGTTTTTTCCCCCAGAGACCCCAAGCATTTCAATTAGAAATGCTTCTGATACACTCTGAAAGGGAAAAATGTGAATGACCATTTCTCATGTCACTGTCATGATCTAGGTTTGTGCTCCTGTATTTTTTATAACTGCTAATGCCAAGAGAAAATATGTCATTACTTCCCTCGTAGTGCCTGTAATGATAAGGCAGTTCATCAGCCACTGCAGCATCCTTTCAGGATGGTAAACAGCCTCCAGCTAGTTTCTGTCCATTTAAAGCACATTTAAAACACTGTTCTATGGTTCCAAGTGTCACAGCTGACTGTATAACCCCGTAATATTCAAACTTGGCTAGAGAAATTACTTGCAGCATTATGGGACCGGCTCCCATTCCCTTTATTTGATCGAAATGGAAGCCTGTGCTACAAGCTGATTGAAATGAAAAGTTGCCTGCAGAGCAGGACCCTGCTTTGCTAAAATGAAAGTAAAAGAATCTGTCAAAAGAACTTGAAAGAGAAAGTGAGGAGGAACAAAAAAGGCTGAGAAAACCCTTTTTAAGTAAAGTCATATCACAAAGGGCACAGCCAGCCCAGGCCTCTTGGAGAAACTATGCCTGAACCCCAGCAGATCCAAGAACAGAGGGGAAAGGGAGTTTCTTGGAACCATCTCCTCAGTCTGTGGAGCAATCACTAGCAATTCATTTCAGGTACTTGCTCGTGCAGAAGTGAATCTGCCCGTTGCCCTGGAAGCTGTCTGCAGAAAGGCACCACAGAAATACAAATCACTAATGAACCAAGCAGCCTCAGCCTCGGGGAACCGGAGAAGCATTAAACCAACACGCTGTACGAGGCAGCGAGCAGCGCCCTGCACCAGCAGGCAGCCAGCACACGAGCAGTCTTCCTCGGGCCAGAGCAGATGCCTTCTGACAGGCTTTGTGTTTTCGTCTCAACCACAGGTCATGGGTGGCAAAATCAGAAACTTCTGAGGATAAACAAGTGCACAGTTCAGAAATGAGGAGGAGAATCCTTGTCTCTTTGTGTTTCAACCCAAGCTTCCCTGAGGGGAAGCTGATGGAAGTAAAATGCATGTTGCTACCTTTGAGAACACAAAGATAGTGACCTTTCTTGTGCTCTTTCTTGAAGTGAGGGGCCCAGAACTGCCCCCAGTACTTAAGGGAAGGCAGCCTCCCCAGTGCCCAGTACAAGGGGAGAATTATGTCTCTAGTCCTGCTGGCCACACTATTGCTGATCCAAGCCATTGGCCTTCTGGGCCACCTGAGCACCCTGCTGGCTTCTGCTCAGCTGGTTGCCGACTAGCACTGCCCAGTCCCTCTCTGCCAGGCTGCTCTCCAGCCACGCATCCCCCAGGAAGGAATCCTATAGGAAAGCAAAAGTTAGAGGAGTTATTCAAACAAATGAGCAGAGAGGCAAAACCAGAGAGACCTGAACAGCAGCTACAGAAGCTGCACCAGTGACAGAAAACCTGAAGGCTCTGCTATGGAAACAGAAGCAGGTGCTGGTGCTGATACCCCACTGCTCGCAGATGAATCACTGGCTATAATTGGGAGTGCTCTTTTCAACATCTCAGTTCAAAGCTGAGAAGCTTTCATGAGATTTTTGTATTGTCTATTTCAGTATTTGAGAAGCACCAAAATACTACCAGAAATTTTGGTCCCAGATTCTTGCTGCCAGCATCTCAGAATAGAAACCCCCCAAATTTGACATGAAAGCATGGAATGAGTGCTTCCAGCTCATTCTGTCTTTGGTTTAGGTTCAGTGAGCCTAAATATCTAGTCTAGCATGCATGCCTAAGGCAAATGCAGCTCCAAATCTTCGATAAGTCCATCTGCCCTTGACATTACAAAAGAAATAAATCGCTAAAGCGGAAAGAATGAATGTTGGAAAACACTGCAAATGTATGAAGGGAGAAAAGTCCTTTTGTTCAAAAAACCCCCAAACATCTCAGCACTCCTAAGCTTCAACAGCAACAGAGTTTAAAGGAAAGACACACAGGCAAAGGAAAAAGCAGGCTCTTCTTCCCTGTCAGGGTGGCTGTTCTCCACTTTGAAGGAAAAGCCCAAGACTCTGTTCACAGCCTGCGGTCCACTGATTTGATGCAATTTCATGTCACACTGAGACTAAAGATTATAGAATTGCATTCACCCAGACTGGTGAACCATTTTGGTTCCAGACTTGAAGAGGGGAGATTGAGGCTGGACATGAGGAACAAATTCTTTTCTGTGAGGGTGCCGAGATGCTGGAACAGGCTGCTCAAGGAAGTGGTGGCTGCCCCATCCATGGAAGTGTTGCGTAGGTTGGTTGGGGCTCTGAGTAACCTGCTCTAGTGAAGGTGTCCCTACCTGTGCAGGGGGGCTGGAACTAGATGATCTTTAAGCCCTTCCAACCCTGGCCATTCTATGATTCTATGATTTATTTTCCTGGGGATCAAATGACATCACACTCAGCTGTGTGAAATAGCAGTGATATTTCCATGGTTTGGTTGGAGTGGGACCAATGGAATCACTTGCCGCTAGTCACAGGCAGGAATGGCACACTTTGCCTACCTGGTCTAACCAAGATCATCACCCTTCCTTCTAGCCAACATGACAGCACTAATCTTAATTTTTTAGCATTCTTCCTTGGCAGAATTTCCCCCCATTTTATTAGACACTGACTGCTCAGTCAGCGATGCCAGTATTTCTGATCAGCAGGCATAGAAATCACAGAATCACAGAACATTAGGGATTGGGAGGGACCTCAAAAGGTCATCCAGTCCAATCCCCCTGCCACAGCAGGATCCCCTAGACCAAAGGAACATATCCAGGCTGGTTTTAAATGTCTCCAGAGAAGGAGACTTCACAACTCCCCTGGGCAGCCCCTTCCAGCGCTCTGTCATCCAGAAGGCTAAAGTTCTTTTCCCACAAAATGGACAGGAAGCAGGCAGTGGCAGCAGGATCCACCCTGCACTTGAGAAAACTGGGACTCCTTCACTTACTACAGCGATGGGTTCACAGTTCCTCTGTAACCTTCATTCCTTCTGGATACTCCTGTGAGGAGTGCTGACAGCACACTATAAAGCAGTGATATGATGACACTTGTCTTCCAAGGTCTGAACACAACCAATACATCACATCACACTGCAACATGGCCTAGTGGAAGGTGGTGGGTTAGAATCAGAAGATCTTGAAGGCCCTTTTCAATCCAAACCATTGTATGTGAAAATGTTCACATAGCCAGGTACCTTTTAACTGAAGTTAAAAGAAGTTACTCCCTTGGGTGTCTTAAAATTGCCTTGAAATGGTGCCCTCCTGGCTGTATGGCTTATCTGCTCTCAGCATTGAGTTGCTAACGGAGACTTGAAGGAGCTCCCTTGCCTCTGGAGACTTGTCCCAATGGATGAACCCAATCAAATGTCTTAAGGAAACAGTCTCCTCATGTCTCCAAATGTAACCTGCTCCTTCCCGGAGGATTTAGCTGCAACCAGGTTATTTTTGCTCGAGTTCCTTGTGCCAGAAAAGCTTCATCTCCTTGCCAGAACTAGCTACCTAAATTTGGAAAGTTCACCATAAAAACAAAGAGAACGTGTGAAGCTGTGAAGGGGGTGTTATCATCTCTATTCAACAATATCAGGCTGCAATAGATCCTTTCTTGCCAAATTACTGTAGCTTAGCACAGAATCTTAATCAGGAGACAGCTATTTGGATCCTATGGGCAAGCAGGATTTAGAATTGTAAATCCATTAAACTGTGAATGTCTCCAGTGTCAGCACACTACCAGGAAATGGGTTCTCCTGGCCAGGGCTACTTGGGTTTCATGTTTTTATCCTGTGGAAGTTGTCCTCAGCACTGAACAGGTTGGGTGCAAAACCTCAGCCAGTCCAGGCACAGCTGCGTGAAGCTTTCTTATCGGGGCAACATGCACAGTGAACGGCATGGCTGCCAGGCCAGAAACAGGCTGGATGTCCCAGGCTTCCAGGAGGAAGACAAACATGTCTGAGACTTGTGGGTGATGCTCAGACACAGTTTGACTGTATTCACTAAGTATTGCAGTGACCCCCGTGGATTGTGACGTTCAGAAGAGCCAGTGTCAGGATGGGTTTTATTGTGTGTGCTTTTTTAAAAGACTCCTTAAACTTAGATCTGCATTCCATTTTACCTAAACCCTGGAGATCAGTGGGGAGGGAAGGGCAAGGGGAAGGAAGAGGACACTGGAAGAAAAATCTGTGCGTCTGCCTGTATTAAGTGAACCCTTCTGTGCTTTCTGAGTCAAACCTTTGCCAAAACATTTACTGTTGCTGAAATACTTCTCACTCGACTGTTTTCCTAAGTGTTTTATGTTTGACTTCTTTTCAGTTCTGAGTAAGAGTAATTAAATTTTTCATAGCAAACATTTCCCAAGAGTTTCCGCTGCCTTCAGCTGCAGAGGTTACAGGCTCACCTTGGCAGGCAGGAGATCCTATCACCATTCCTTATGTAAGCCAGCAGCAAGCTACTGCTGTCATCTCATCTTAAATTAATTTCAGCTCTCATGATAGCAGTGCCTAGACACAGGTATCCCCAGATGTACTCACAACAGTAAGGACTGAGCACCAGCACATTCATCTTCGTTACCGCACACGTAACGGGAGCTGCGGCTCGTGAAGGCAACGCGTAAGGGTCTTTAAACCAGAACAGCTCCTGACTGCAATGAATACTTGATGCTCACGTGAGCTGCGTGCCTGCAAATCAGATGCGGCCCACTGAACCATCTGCTTTCCCAACAGCTTCCAGACTGTCTTACTGCCATGAGCTGTGGGTTGTCCTGCTCCCCAAATGAGTTTGGATTGAGCTAGATCAGGTAAAGAGAGTCCTTAGCAGTTGGTACAGTTAAAACCGTATCTCAATGGTGTGTCAAACTGCTGTGTCCTGTCACTGAAACTGCAGGGTGGAAAGATACCAGCTAAGCGGTTAGGGTGGTAGGTTCCTCTAAAGATGACAAAGTCAGGTCTTCCTTCCTCTGAAAGAAACTGTCCTCCTCTCTCCATTCCTGCTGTGACCTTGCAAAGCTCAGACAAGAGCAGAGGTTTGTATTCCATTACCTCTGAGTTAGCACTGCAGGAAACACAATGCAGGAACATCTCTGTGCTGTGTGAGATACGTCCAGCTGCCTTCAGCTCCTGTGGAGCCTAGCAGAGGGCTAGCAAATCTTTGTGACACTACAAGGCACTGACATGCTTTTCCTGAGAGGCTAGTGGACAAGAACTGCCCACAGATCCCATGCTGTGACACTGGCAGCTGCAGGAAAAGGTGTTTCAAAAGGCAATGTGAGCACCTGAAGGTTGTCTATGAGGACAGAGACTACCCTTACACACCTCTGCTGGAGGAGATGTTCAACACTCTGGGGCAGCACCACTAGTGCAAGATGCTGAATGGTAGTGGCAGGGTACCAAGGGCCTGAAAGGATTGGGGTGTGCATCGTGATGGAGGCAGAACAAGTCATGCTAGTGCAAAAAGCAAAGCACAGAGATAAAAGGCTTCCCCTTCCCAATATTCAGCTAAGTATTATGGGACTTTGAGTGCTGTCCCAAAACCTCCTCGACGACAGAAGGCTTGGGAGATTACCTAAACATCTAAAACAGCCAAATAATATCTACAGTATGACAAATACCTGTTCAAACCTAAAAACAACTTAGGTATCATTACATTACAAGGTAAATATTTGCCTCCACTAGATGCTGAGCTACCTCCTAGAGAAGTTGCTAAGCTTCTGTCTGGAACAGACTTCAGCCTGCTGTTTCTTAACATGCTGGACACCCTCTGGTGTCTGTAGAATCTGTTAAGGCAGAATTAGACTGACAAACCTTTGACCATTTAGCATTAACTATTAAAAGGGTACTAGAATGTCACCTTAGATGCCTTCAGTGCTATAAATAGATTAATAGCTATTTGGGCCAGAAAGCCTGGACATCTTGGGAACAAACCATTTCTGGAGGCATCTGTATTTTCTTCTGCCATATTAACTGTCAGTGGAGATCCCTGTCTTCCTCCTATGTGAAATTAAATCCCATATATGAGTCAGCAAGCAGCAGTTGCACAAAGAGCATCAGACAAACAAGACCAGAACAGGAGCCATTAATGGCTCCGTTACAGTGCAAAAAAGACAAAACAGGATTTTCCATCTAGATGCTGCAGCTGGGATTACACTGGTGCTACAAATTCTGACAGTTCTCAGAATAAAAGAACAGCATCTGCTTCTCGAGGCTGTGAAAGCATACAGCCAAAGCCTTGCCTCACTCTCCTGTCATCATTAATTCAGGGCACATGGCACAAACCCCATATTTCCTTATAGTTCCACCCAGTATTTTCCAGCCACTTCATGTAGCTTGACGTTAGGAAAACAGTGCAAATGGTCTGTGACTCTCAAGGAGAACTGTTAACCACCCTGGCAACTGGCCATCAGAAAACAGGCACTCTGAGGATCAGGAAAACAAGATTTCCAAGGGGGAAGGTCTTTCCAGAACAGCAAACAAGACATCAGACTAAACTTTACCTCCAGCCACCCACCCCCTAGAAGGATGATCAGGATTTGTGCTTTCTGGCAAACCACTGCTTTGCCTGAATTTGATAACCACCACACACCTTCTGCCACCAGTCAGAGAACAGCGTGTTTTAGGGGTCATATAGTTCTATGCCTAGAAGACTTTGTAGCAGCTCTGTCATCTTCTGAAGTTATTTTTGAAAAGTTTTCAGTAGTATTTCTTAGTATAACAGCATGTAACTGTGATGTGACAGGTCTGTGCTCTGCTGCACAATGCAATCTAGGACGTTGCTGGGAAAAAAACCACGAGTCAGCCTTCCCTGGGCTACCCAAGCGTTTTGAAAACTGAGGGGGTGCTACACCCCAACTGGACAAATGGCATCAGAATTGGGACAAACTCCAAACTCCTCAAGCAGAGAGAGGGCTGTTTGTTTCTCGTGCATCCAGTGCCATTCCCCCTCACCCTCAAGCACATACACATTGCACACTCTCTGTGATACGCGGCAAGTCCTACAGAATCACAGAACATTAGGGATTGGAAGGAACCTTGAAAGATAATCTAGTTCAATCCCCCTGCCAGAGCAGGGCCACCTCAACCGAGTTGCACAGGAACATGTTCAGGTGGGTTTTAAACATCTCTGAGCAGGCAAAGCTGAACCCATTTCTTTAAAGAAACAATGCATTTTCATTTGGTTGTGGGATACTAAATAGAATGAGGTTAGAGTCTCTTGAGTCTTCCTAATGCTCAAATGGATGAACACAAGGAAATGTTCAGCTATTCACAACACTTTTTACACGCAGAGGCTGAACTTCCCAAGGTGGGGGAGGCCTAAGAGTCTGGGATTTGCTCATTGAAAGAATCAGAGGTAATGACCCAGAAATTTGGGATGAACCAGACTCTTGGATCACACTTCACCTCTCTCTGAAGAAGCCCTCCTGAGTTTCGTTTGTTACTCTGTGTTGAAATAGGGCATCTTCATAAGTGTTAGACACTATATTTTAGAAGAGAAAGAAGGAAAAAACCCAAGTGCCAGAGGAACAGATTCCTGGCTGAGTGGGTGGCTGCACACAGGCAGCACCAGCCTCTGCTCTGGAAGAGAACAGAACAATCTTGTGGTAGCTAACGATAAGCTCTGCTTGTAGATGTTGTTGTGAGCAGCAAGACCACGCAGGATTTGGTCTGTAAATTTGGGTGCCATTGGCCTGTAGGTGAGCTCTGACTGCTGTGTGCTCCCTGTCCTAAGCACCACACAGCACAGCATTCAGGTTAGCTGTCCTCCAGAGTGACTTATCCAGCCCTGGTCTGGCCACGGATCTAATCCCTGCATTGCAGGGAAGGATTACTAACAGTGATGTACCTAAGCATTTAAAAGGTAATACAGCAAGAAAGGAAGGAAATGCAATCCTCATATTAACAGCCTAGTTATTATAGAACACATCCTCCTGCTGCTACTGGGTGTCCTGCATCCTGGTGTGTCCTGAGAGACTCCATCTAATATCCTAAAAGTGGAGCTACATGAGCATAACCATATGCTTTGGGGAAGGACTGTCAGCTAAGGCACAGAAGTGCTGCTTAGCTTTGGGTTCTGGAGCAGGATAACTCCATGCCAGCCAAAATCTTTGTGTGTGTGTCTGTTCCGTACTGCAGAGTGGGACAACAGCACAGAAAACCCCAGACTCTGCAGTGCAGTAAAATCAGTGAAATAAAAAGAAGAGTGGTGGCATTCTCTAGAAACACATCGGAGGGGTAAATGCCATAAGAGATAAGCTAAAGGTAATGGGCAGCTCAAACGAGAACCAATAGGCATCATTCGATCTTCTGAAGAGACAAAGCACAGCATTTCACCCACTCTCCCCAGCATGCAAAACTAAGAATTGGGAAAAAATACAGTACATCTGGAAGGAAACTCCATTTGACTAGTTTCACAGATGGAGTGGGATAGATCAATGTTGTACGGATGGAGTGGGGTAGATCGACGGAAGCAACACATGGCAGAGTTGCCCATGTCAGGAGGGCACTAAAACTCAAAGGCCAAGGAAAGCAAAATGTCCTCCATATGGACATCCACATCATTCCTGTGTCAACCCACCTAAGTCGTGTATTGTAAACACAGCAAATTGAGAATAACCACAGAAAACTAAGAACTCAACCCAAAAAGATGAGCACAGGCATTCTTTAGCAAAAGGTGGCATTTGGGCAGCCTCCTGAAGGTATCACCAGTAACCCCAAATATACTGAACACATACCATTTTCTTGGAAGACTTTTCTGAGACTGGAAAAGTGGTGGCTCACAATAGCAGTAGCAAGGCAACAGGCTGAGCATTCTCTGTATGCAGTAGCCAAACTCCTTCCTGAGCAGAGAGAAAAGCCCTTCTGCAGTTAACCACCATGACTATCCATTTACCATGAACTGCTGAACACCAAAGCAACTTGCACTCTGCACGTATCTACTCACTGCCCTGCAGACTGTTTACGGCTTACCCTCGCTTCAACACTCACGTTGAGCCTCAGAGTCACTTACTCAGACAACTTTTCTGTTCTTCTGTTCCCAGCTAGGCTAAGCAACAGGATTCTTAGCTGCTCCTCCTGAAGAACCTGTTCAGCCAAAAGTGGGCTTTTGCTGTCCCCTGGGGCTCTGTATTAAGCCAACACATCATTCCCTACAACACCCTGCTATTTGCTGTAATAACATCAGAGAAAGCAAATGTATGCAGAGGAAAGCATTTCACAGAGCACAGTCATCACGCGCAGATTCTATATTCTTCTCTGTTGAAGGCTAGAAAGCCAGGCTATTTTAGAGTGATAACTGACTTTCATTTCAGCACTGCAAAGAAAAGAAATGTCATCCACTGTCAGTAATTAATTGCATTACATATTCACACACACCCACGTGTGTTTGGAGCAGGAAAAGACAACTTTCTGACATCCGCGCTCTCCAAAAGGATAAAACCCCCAAAGATATATTTAGAGATCATAGAAGCATAGAATGGCCCAGGCTGGAAGGGACCTCCAAAGGTCATCTAGTCCTATACTGAGCAGGGATGTCCTCAACTAGACCAGGCAGACCTGTTCTGCTGCTCAAAGAGACCAGTGCTTTGGGGAAAACCGTAACATGCTGAGAATGCTCCATGTTCAGCACAGGGCACGCAGCACAGTTTGGAACAGCCATCCTGAGAAGCTGGAAAGGAGCCTGTCGCCGAGACAGATGCATTTCTAAGATGCACCTCACGATACAGATTTATGAAGCCTGAAAGAATCACATTTTGAATCAAAAGCACCAGAATGGAGCAGAAGCGCAATGCAAGAGTGAAGCTTGTTCAGTTGTTCTCTTCATTATTTTGGGGTTGTGCCACTGACACAAACTGCAGAGCTTCCACTAGAGTGGAACTGTGTGAAAGCTACAAGGCAGCTCAAAGTTAGAGTGGCAGGATCAAAGCATCACATTTAGAGAGATGCAGCGATTGTTGCTCGCCGAAAACCAGCTGAGGGGGTACCCTTGTGAGCTCGGAATGCTGGCTAGGAACAAAGAGGGGAAATGGAGAACATTTAGGATTCATTTCATTGCCGGCCACAATTGGGTTATGATGCCTTTTTTATATTAGCTCAGGAATTGTAAGGAAGAGCTACAGGAAGGCACAATCTTTATTTGTCTATTTCTGTACTTGAGAACAAGAGCCCTCCATTTCCTACCTATTTAAATGCCCAGCTAATTATTGCTACACAATGTCCCCAGCCAAATGCACCCCCGTTTAGATGATTTTTCTGTTCATAATGTTCCTTTAAAGCAGCAGTCATTTCCATTCAGGCTCAGCCTAAATGGTTTCTCTGGAAGACAGCCCAATTAAACAGATTTTCTTATTAAGCATGCCCCAATTAAGTGATGCACAGCACCATCGGCTCCGCTCCTATATGGTTTTTACAGACTCAGCACAGTGCAGGCAACTTTTCCCGTTGTGTTCAGGCTGTGCAAGGAAAAGTACATTTTTACACTCCTTGTAACAGAGTGGCATTAAAGCTAAAGAGCACAACCTACACTGGAAGACTTCTGCTGTAGTCCTCACTGGAAGAGCCCACCCAGTCTTCCACTTCAGCATTTTATTCAACCAAGTCTCTGAAGAGAAACTTGACTTCCATCTCCACTGAGGTGGGAAAGGGCTCTACTTTCCCTGGGTGTCTGCAAGTTGATAACTCACTCCATGCCTCAGTACTACATCATTCTTTCTATACTAAATGTAATTAATTTGAATGAAATGTTATCAATCAATCAATTAATCGATTGCTTTCCTGGGGGTGGAGAAAGGATTCAATGACAAAAGGAATTGATTACTTTCCTGGGAGCGGGGAAAGGATTCAGCGACAGCTCCACAGTCACTTAAGGTGACATTTCTGGCGCTTGGCAAGGAACGTGAAGCAAGAGCTGGATGTCTACCTTATTTTCATGAGATGGTTGCCATTAACATCAACCCTTGTGCATTTCATCACATCAGACACTAGTTCATTTGGGGTAGTAACAATTAAACACTAAAGACTTAAAGTCATGAAAAGCTATCACTCAGTCATTACTCCATACTGACCTGAAGCCCTTCTGTGTTGTTTCTGTTGTACCAAACATTGCTTCCTAAATCTGTTACGGTCAAGCAACTGGCACAGTTCAGCAATTCCTCATCTTTCTTTTAAAACCAGCTACTGAAAATGCAAACTCAGTTACCTCTTAAACCAACCTTCTGACTTTTCTGTCAACCGCAAGTAACACGGTGGCGGGGTGGCAAAGCTGACTGTCACCATAAACGGTCACCTCTTTCTGAAGGGGTTCATAGTCTCCAGTTTAAGATCATTATGTTGCTGTATCAGTCCATTTTTCCTATTTCATCTCAATGGTTCAAGCTGGAACTCCAAACATTATCTCCCAGTTTGAAAAGAAGGTGGCTCTGCGCCAAAGAGTTAAACGAATTACTTTTGTATCATCGGAGGTTGAAACATGACCATCTGGTCCGCCAAAATGGCTCCAGTTTTGTTCCGTGCTCTTTAAATGGCACATGCTGGGACAATCCTGGGCCAGCTGAAGGAAGTGGCACAACTCCCACTAATGTATCTGAAGGCAGGATTTCATCCAGCGTACCCCAGTGAGAACATTCTGCAGTGCTGGGCTGCGCACACATTTCATAGAATCACAGAATCCCAGAACATTAGGGGTTGGAAGGGATCTCAAAAGATCATCTAGCCCAATCCCCCTGCCACAGCAGGACCACCTAGACCAAGTCACACAGGAACACATCCAATCTGGTTTTAAATATCTCCAGAGAAGGAGACCCCACAACCCCCCTGGGCAGCCCCTTCCAGTGCTCTGTCACCCTCACTGGGAAGAAGTTCCTTCTCATATTGATGTAGAACCTCTTCTGTTCCAGGTCACAGCCACTGCCCCTTGTCCCATCATTAGATGCCATGGAGCAGAGCCTGGCTCCATCATCCTGATGTCCACCCTTCACATATTTATCAACATTAATGGGCTCACCCCTCAGTCTCCTCCAAGCTCAAGAGACCCAGTTCCCTCAGCCTTCCCTCATCATCTTTGTGGCTCTGTGCTGGAGTAAAATCAGGATTTCAATTTGTGAAGGAATATTCGGGGTGGGCAGAACCACAGGCTAGCAAGCATCCCGCTTTCTTACTGGGGTTTACACAGTAGGAGATGGAGAGTTATTCCCCTGCAGGTACAACGAGAGGAATACTCAGGTTTTACGTTTTTATCAAGTCCACAGGACCACCCAAACACTGAGAAAAAGGCTTTCCTGGGGTAATGCATGTCACTGACTGGCAGCAGTGCACGGAGCTCTGCTCTCCTGAGCTGGACAACCACCACACCACCCTTATCACAGGTGTTGCTTAAAAAAACCCCTCACGGCACTGAAGACTCAGCCTGTGGAAGCAAATTATAGATTCTAGAGTAAAGCAGTGACATTTGCACAAGAAATGCTCTGCTCAAGAGCAATGCTTGCAGTTGTTTCAGGTCATTTAACTTGGCTTCACTTTATTTACAGAGACAATGCTCTAACTGGGATATCAAAAAGGTTACCTTCAGGAAATTTTCACTTGCAGGGCCACCATTTCCAGAGACTAGATCCTGTGCTTCACAGCAAGGTAACACAGTCATGGAGCCAAGCTGGCACAGCAGTCTTTCAGTGGCATCACAATAAATACATGAAGACAATGAAGACACGACTGTGTGCTTTCCGTGGCCAGGGGTGGCTCATTAGCCAAATAAACAGGGCATTTAAAGATGATTTATGTTTCTGGTTACGCTCAGAATAAGGTAGCAGCTCCTTATTGAGCTCTAAAAGCATCTCAAAGTCTATTTACACGAGAGAGATTGCTTTGTAAATAAGGATAGTCTGAATATTTTTAGATGCAAATCAATTCTATTTTCCACTCTCCTGGTAGGATTAAATTTCTGACACTGGTGAAATCCAAAGATACTAAGTTTAATTTGGTGATTCAAGAATGATTCATAACGAAACCCTTCTTTTTCAGAGCAGTGGGATGCCACCTATTTTCTTCTGATTTATTCTGAAGATAGACATTAGAGAGAACCCATCATGAGTGGTACTAAGAGCCACATCTTAGCCTTCCAGACAATGATACTGGGGGAGGTGAAGAGGCTAAAACTTGTGGCCACAGGAATCAACACCTAATGCAGAAGTATGACATGGAAAAGCCTATTTTTACACACATACCTTCCTGACACTCTCAGTTTCCAAAGGAACAGCTCTATAGGGTTTTTAGAGACGAGAAAAATCTGTATCACGTCTTTATGCATCAAAGGACTCAATAATAATTTCCCTCAAGGCAAAAAGAATTAAGTGCTGAGTTTTGAGGAGCAGCCTGACTTTTCCTAACAAGTATTTTTTCAAAGTAAAGATTTCTAGGTCTTGTTGTAGGTCTGTAATCCAAACATGCAGTTAGCAGAGTGTCTGTAGGCACTGCTGCAGTGTCTCATCGTGAATTGCCTACTGTTGCCCAGCAAGTATAAAATATGTGGAGCATCTGCATGCCATCCACAAACATCACGCTGTCTGCTGCTTTCACTTTCTCTTATCACAATGTCAATGTTTTTATTTAGAGCTTTTTATGCTCTAGAATTAAACTTTTATTGTAACTTTCACCTCATTTGTAAAGATAAAAAAACTTCCCTCCACAAACCAGCTAAAGCCTGGCTCAAGCTGTTTTTCTTGAGGGGAAAAAGTTGAAACAGAGTTAAGCAGACCTAGCTCCATAAACCTGGTTAGTTAAAATAGTCAACAGTTATTTTTCCTGCTAGTTTTATTAAAAAGTAAAATGCAGCATCGTGCTGCTCTGCAGGTAGTTGTTTTCATTGAGCTCAACTGAAGTTTATGGCACTAGAAAACACAGCTTCTAATCATGGAGTCAAAGCGTTTCCAGTCTTCCTCCACTCAATAATTTGTTCATAGAATCATCCTGGCTGGAAAGAACCTCCAGGATCATCAAGTCCAACAGCTCCCTAACCCCTAGACCATGGTCTCAAGTGCTCTAGCTACTCTGTTTTTAAACACCTCCAGGGATGAGGAGCACTCCACCTCCCTAGGCAGCCTGTTCCAGTGTCCAACCACTCTCTCAGCAAAGAACCTCTTCCTAAGATCCAGCCTAACCTCCCCTGATGCCACTTGAGGCCATTTTCCCCTCATCCTATCATTAGGAATTTGGGAGAAGAAACCAGCACCAGCCTCGCTATGACCCCCTTTCAGATGGCTGTAGAGAGCAAACAGGTCTCCTCTCAGCCTCCTCTTCTCTAGACTAAATAACCCCAGTTCCCTCAGCTGCACTCCATAGGGCCTTTTTTCCCCAGACCTCTCCCCAGCCTCTGGCCCCACTCCAGCCCCTCAATGTCCTTCTTATCGTGTAGTGGACCCAGTATTCAAGATATGGTCTCATGAGTGCAGAATACAGGGGCACAATCACCTCCCTACTCCTGCCAGTTGCCCCGTTCCTGATCCAGACCAGGATGCCGTTGGCCGCCTTGGCCACCTGGGCACCCTGCTGGCTCCTGTTCAGCCAACTGTCAACCAACACCCCCAGGTCCTTGACATTTATTTACATCATATATAAATGTGTGAGAGTATCTATAGTCACACTTACATACGCTAGACTCCTTTTCTAGGGTCTGAAGCCCTACAGGTTAAAGCATCCTACATTAGACGAGTTTCCTATGCTTAATCAAGATACACAAGAATATCTTCTCATGTAAAATATATGGCCATCCTGAATAATTTAAAAAGGCTTAAACACTTTGCTGTCTTTGATACTAGGTGTTCCAGATCATAGGAAAATAAAATAACACTTCTTTTGCGGAACCTGAATTTTGTTTCGGCCACGTACAAGCAATTTGAGGGAGAGAGGAAAAGGGGAGCTGCTCAGGCATGGTGGGATTAATCCCAAAGCAAACATTATACTCTCAGAATCTTAAAACAGGAGAGACCTTTAGCAGTAGTGCAGCTACACTGGGACAGAGATATAGATCACTCTGTATCTTTGGATCTGCTACAGACCACCCGACCCATCCAGGTCACTAACAGACCCGGCCAAAGCCAGAGCTGCTGTTCCAACAGCAGTTCCAGAACTGTAAGAAAAATCTTCCCTACCAGCAGAAGCAGAAGTCATTTGCTCATCAATATTGTCAGGCGGGATGTTTTTAAGCATTTTGGCACTGAATGCTCCCAGGCAAGCAGCCTGGATTACCACACCATTGAAATCTTGCCCGAGTGGAAGTCTTGCACACCCTGCTCATCTCAGAGCCCCTCTCCCACCATCCCCACTACCAGCCAGCTGATGAGCACAAGTAGGCAGCAGGGCCATCCCACAGGGGATCCTGCTGGCCCCCAGCTCTGCAGGTGCCGGCTCCATGACCAACATGGCAGAAGTCAAAATTTTGCAAGAACAAGATCTCGTGTCACCAGTGATAAAAAGAGGCAGCCTGCTGCTGCTGGCTTGGCTCCTTACAATTTCCTTCTGGAAAATTGCCCTTTCTCCCATTAAAAAGTGAGTGTGCTAATTCCTAAAACCCCTAGAGGATGTGTCCCACCTCAGGGAGCATCACTGCCCTCCCCTCTGCCTCCCAGACAAGACTTGCTCTAAAGACACAGTGTACTTCTAGTAGAGTAAAAATACCCTGAGATACAGAAGTAGGCAGGATTCCACAAGTGGTTTAAATTAAAACATACTGAGATCCTAAAAGCTTAGGAGAGCCTTTACCAGAGAGGGAAAATATTAAATCAGTGCTTCCTACACCATAACTGTTATCATGTGCGAAAGCTAACTCGTTATCTATTAAATTATGTTAAGCAGATATAACTGGAGAGGGAACCTGCAGCACGAGAAGTTAAACCTTCTACCTGTAATGCAGTAATTACTTCACATTTATGGGCTAGAAGCCAGATGCTTTCTAGTTTAAAAGTTCTTATCTGGTTTACTTGATAATTGCCTGTTCCAAGCTTTCGTGAATTTTATCAAGATTTTATCACTTCTGTGCAAGTAATAAAGAGGAAAATTCAAAATGTACTTGAGTCCAGTCTCTCGTTGTTACCCCTGAGCTGTTCTCAGTGTTGGGGAACTGAGAAGGCACCTGGATGTAGAATGGACTCTAGCTCTTGGATTGAAAAATCGGCTTCAATTTATAGGACAAAACTTGGTGATCCTCCAAGCCTCACGGGTTTTGTAAGAAGCTATATTCTTGGCATGCTGCTCCCAAGCTGGTGTCCCAGAATGCAGGACAGATCACTGGGCTGAGAAACTGTGAACCAGAGCAGAGTGGTCTGCCCTGGAAACCCAGCGATTTGGAAGGGTGACCCGCAGATATTGATGGTGTGTTTTGTAGGCTGACTGCTAGTAGTGCCCGGCTGCAGGTCAGAACCAGTGAGGGTGAATATCTGACAGCTCGCTTCACCCAGGGCAAATGCAGAATGGATTCATCACTTTGGCCTGTAGTCCAGAAGCCGAATGGCTGCCGGGAAAGAAGCAGCCTTCACATATCAAATATGACAGAGAGGCACCAGCAGAAGTCAGCCACATTAAGCCCAGCATTATGATCCCAAGATGTGGGATTTTGTCGGCTCTCACAGTGACAGAACCCCCCACCAGGGACAGCTTTGCCATGGCAGAGTATGTAAGGACCTTGTGCTGCTTCCATTAGGAAGATGCTTTCCAGAAGTGACAGCTATCCAAGCTCTAACGAATGAGTTATCACACATCTCTATAAATACACACACAGGAAGGGCTGGTCCAGTATATGGGGGGCTGCACAGATACAATAGTAGAATTTGATCAAAGCAAACTCAGCCAGAGCCAGATAAGCTCACTGCAGGATCTCTGCAGAATGGCACATCTGAAGAAAAATCCCGAGTGGGTTTAGTGGACTCTGACACACAGCAAGCCAATGCCACCACAGCAGTTTGTTCTGCTCTGCAGGATTCCAGCAAAGGATTTCCTCTTTTCTTGTCAGGGAAACTGGTAAGGCAAGCACTGCATTTTGCCTCTGCCTTCTCAAGTTCCTGAGACCTTCAGACTTTCTCCTTTCACAAAGCAGTCCAAACAGCCTCACGGACCAAAGCCTGTTCACCCTGCCTACAGCGGGACTGGGAGACGCTCAGTACAGAAACCTTACAATCTGTGAGCTCCTGTCATGAGAGCACAGGACGGTGTGTGAGCCTGTAAACAACCCCCAAACAAGCATTTGGAGCACGGCCTGAGAGATTCTTTTGTATACAGTCCACATTTTCTACACATAAAGGATGGTTTCTTTAAGCTAAATATCTTATAGTCATTACTATCTTGATTTTGTGCTTTCAGCAAAGGGAACAGCATTGTGACTCTGAAAGATTTCAAAACATAAGGAGATTTCCAAGCATCCAGGCCAACAGCACCTCTGAAACCCCTAACCTGGGAGCATCCAGATTTGCTTGTACCCAGCATAACGCAGGTAGAGGTGATGACTGCTGCTGCAGGGAACTGAAACTAACAGTGTGATAGCACCGGGCAGCATGAGACGCAGGTGACATTCATTCACTTGGAGAAGACACACCACACCAATGCATACCTCTCACATGTGGGCATACAATCCAATATGACTTTGAACAAGACGATAATGACTTCATAAACTTCCCCAGTGAACAGAAAATAATCTGCTTTTCCTAATCCAAAAGGCAAAAATCCAACAGGGCACTTGTTTAACTAAAGGATTTCCTACAGGGGACTGTTTGCGTGCAGAGGGATGTTATCATGACAGGCAAAGAGGAGGCAGGAAGAATGACCAGCGTGGAACAAGACAATTACTATACACTTCAGCTGTGTGTTTGTCATCTTTAAGCAAGTTTTACAATTTCATCAGGTTTGAGTAGTTTATTGTGCTGAGAAGTGTAACTGTGACACTTTGACCAGCCAAATAAAGAAAATAAATGCTCCTTCAAGGATTTGTTGTGGTTGCTTTATGCCACATTCAAAAAGGCTTCTGCATGCACAGGTGGTGTTACCTGGACATAAACATGCATTGATATTCAGCAGGATTCTGAACACTGGAACAGGTTGCCTGGGGAGGTAGCTGAGGCCCCATCCCTGGAGATATTCAAGGGGAGGCTGGACAAGGCTCTGGGCAACCTGATATAGTTGAGGATGTCCCTGGTCACTGCAGGGGGTTGGACTGGACGACCTTTGGATGACCCTTCCAACCTGGGCCATTCTATGGTTCTGTGATAACATAACATGAAAGTATACGGAGCCTGTGGTCTGGGAAAGGACTCCCATGATGTGACTGCACCACTGGCTGCCCAGTGACACCGGGGAAGTCTTATATTTTACATTATTCCCTTGCATTTTTGCTGATGGTTATGGGGATGAAGGTACTCACGATGAAACATCCCCACCCACGATGATATGCTAAGGACGCATTACTTATCACTTATATAACACCAGGATTATTTTTTTAAGAGGATTGTAATAGAAAGGATTAGTTCTGCAAAACAAGAGGTGTACACAGTACAGCAGACTGGTGGACTGATCAAATGCTGCTTCTTCTGGCTCGAGCGCCATTATAACACAGGCACCGCTGAATAAGCTGGGACTAAATCAAACTGCATGAGGCACCTGCTTCAAAAAACTGGGTCTGCTGAAACAAATGTTCCAATAGTAACTACACTAGTAGTCAACAAGACATTCAAACTGCTCCTGTGGCTTGTTTTAAGCTGCCGCTACATATTCTGCTGTGGGAACAGGGTTGATGAAGCACGTAAGCTGACTTCTCTCCTCATGGTGTGTGTGGTTATTCCAGCCCCTATCATGGAATTATAGAATCATTAGGGATTGGAAGGGACCTCAAAAGACCATCTAGTCCAATCCCCCTGCCACAGCAGGATCACCCAGACCAAGTCATGCAGTCAGTCTGGGTATCCTCCCTGCCAGCACAGCTTTGTGCCCATGCTGGAACTCCAGGAATTTCATCTGACAGAGAGCATTACAGTGAACAGGGCCTTGTAAACTCTCTAAATTCTTCCACTTTCTAGCAAAAGCTTTGCACTCACCCACCTTTATTTTTGTCGTGGTTGCTAGGATGCCTTGGCGACAGACCCTATAAATATCTGTGATTTGGAAACAAAGCTGGAGGCAGGTGCAATCCACACCAGCCCAAAAGGTGGGTGGGAGCCTTGTGCCACCGATTCCTGCACAAGCACAGAACCCTTGCAGTGGCAGCAGTGCTACCCAGAATAGAGCAAAGCCCCTCACCGCCACCTCACCTCTTGGTGTATTAGCTGCCTCCCTGGCTGGACACAAACCACAGATCTCAGCCAGGGAGGCAGGTAACAGTGCCAAGAGGGAAGTGCATCTGCCCTGTGGCAAATTCCCCTCTCACTGGGGGTGAATGTACCATAGCAGTAAATACTGATACTGCACCTCTGCTGCCCAGGATGCAGTAGAGGTCCTTGTGACCAGGCACCACAAGCCTTCACAGAGGGGCACACATGGCCACGATTGGCTTCCAAACGCCACAGTGATGCTCCTTGGTGAGGTTCACACAGATGCTGGCAGAGGCTGTGCACGGAGCAGAGCACAAACGATGTGTGCGCTTGTTTAAGAAGCACACACACAAAGAGGGCTTTTTCTTTTAAAGGCTGCTCACAGGCTCCAGCATTTTGTTAAGGCAGTCACAGGATGGCAATTATTTAGAATAATTTCCAGGGTGATAAATTAAAATAGTTTCCTCAAGTGTTAAGCATCTGTTGTGAAGCAACTGCCCTCTATTTACACAAAATCTGTGTGTCACTCTGTAAAATGAATGCTTTCTGTGCTAACAGCACTGTGGAGGAAGAACTTTGTCAAGCCACATCCATCCAAACAACCTTCCTTGCTTCACTTTCTTATTGAAAAAAAGCCTCAATGCCAGACTGGCTGCAGTGGGAAAATTAAAATGTAGTGCTACACCATCGTTAAAAATCCTTTTGGCCTCTGAAGTTTGACAGAAAAATTGTTCTGAACATAAAAGAGCAGATGCTGACAGCCATAGAAATTCTCCGTGCTCACGCCAGCCAGCCATATTTACTTGAAAAGGCTATTTATTCATAAATGAATAGTGCTCCATCTGAAGAGAACTCCATTATACAAGCTGATATATATATTTGCAGTGAAAGGGACCCCCCCTCACACTGATTTATTTTTCCTTTATCCATCTTTACTTGTTTTACAACCTCTTTTTGTTACGTTGGCTGCTTCACTGCTCTGAACACCTCTTGTTCACGTAGGCTGCCCAAACACCTGATTGGAAGCAATCCACAGCACTGACGGGCCATGTGTTGGTCCTTTCCCAGCCTCGTTGCTCCTGTGGACTCACTCCAGCCCCTCAATCTCTTTCTCGAAGAGAGTGGCCCAGAACTGCCTCCAGTAGTCAAGGGGAGGCCTCTCCAGTGCCCAGTACTGGGGGAGAATGCCGTCCCTAACCCTGCTGGCCACACTATTGCTGATAACGATGCTTTTTCAGCCATAGTGTTCAGCTGGACTACGCAATTTGACAAAAGTATTGGATTGTCCCAGTCTACCCAGATAAACATTTCCAAGTACTTCTCATACCTTCTAAAACATGACTGCCAGTACTCAAGGTGACTGGCTGCAAAAAGCCCAGTTCCATTTATCTTTGAGAGACCTGGTTCTAGATAAATTAATTCAGTTTTATATCTGGTAGGAGTATGCAGCTATCAAATCTGATGTGAGGACATTCCCTTTTCTCTGTCACATCAGCATCCATTTGCCACTGAACCCTGAGATACTATATCCACTGCAAAATGGACAGCATACCTCCTTTCAAAAGTTCTTTTGTGGAAGAGTAGCCATCAGCAAATTAACCTGCACCTTCATGTAGTATTTTTAAGGGAACTGATGACAATCATGTCATGGGTTTCTCCAGACATGAAATACTGGTACCTTGTTGTGTAAGGCTGACCACCTTTTACAAAGCTTGGGCAAACGCAAGGTCTGAACAAGCTAATTGCTCACCCACAGCAAAGCCATCACACATGTTTGATGCCTGTCCCAATACCCTATCCTGCACTTCATGGAACAGCACAGTGACTTTGTCCATGGAGTGACAGAACACAGTTGTTTAGATTCCAGCTTGTCATGCATCTCAGTCTCGTGTCTCAGAGTCACAACTTGCTCTGTTGTCTAGCGTAGCACAATAGCTGCTTTCAGCACTGAAACTGGTTTCTGACCCTATATACAGTCAACTCCATTTGCAAACAGCCAGCGTGAAATGATTGCTGTGGGTGGAAGGCACACACAGCAAACTGGGGCTGCCTGGCAGCAAGCCTGCCTTTGAGAGCCACCTTGCCCCTACTGTGTAATGGACACAGCAAATCACTTAAGCACAAAACACGCCGTGTCTGAACCCCGTAACAGCTTATGAGGCAAGTTACAAAGTCTGGTGATTCTCCCCATGTTTTGAAAACTCCCGCTCCACTGAAGTCATGGAGAGCACAGCAAACCATTTCAGTGCAGAAAGAGATGCTTGAAGATCAAGCTTCAAACAACTAGCAGAATGCTATCCCCAGAATGTCTTCTTGGCCTTTACAATCAGCCTCCCATAATCATGGACAGCAGAATGCCAGCTAGCCATGACATGTGCCCCCCCCGACCCCGAGCCTGCAGCCTGAAGCCATCAGTCCAAATCCTCAGGAAGACTCTAGAGCAACCGGAGGCCAACTTGGAGGCCAGCTACAGATCACATTTGTCCCCATGAAACTGCAAACGACCTGAAAGGTTCTTCTCCCCTTCACTAGCAAGGAAAATTCCATTTCTATTGCTGGGGAAAACGGTCCTATATCCCTTCCTATTGTGCATGACGGCGGTAACTGGTATGAGATACTAATTCAACAGTTCATAGCTAAAAACAGCTACAGACGCAGAAAGCACAGAGCAGAAACTCATTTGTTACTTCTGGAAAACAGGACGAAGAACCTGAATATAGACTGCATGTAGAAAATGCCTTTTCACAGATATTTTGATAAGTATTCCAGTAACTATGAACATAGTTGCCATGGAAATACAAGTGTTTTGAAGTAAAATTTAAGAGTTTTAGGGGTTTTTTCCCCAAAACCAGGATTTTTTTGCCCTCGTGAGACCACATCTGGAATATTGTGTCTAGTTCTGGGCTCCTCAGTTCAGGAATTACAAAGAACTGCTGGAGAGAGTCCAGAGCAGAGCCACAAATATGATGAAAGGAGTGGAGCATATCCCTGATGAGGAAAGACTGAGGGAGCTGGATGTCTTAAGCTTGGAGAAAAGGAGACTGAGGGGTGACCCCATTCATGTTGATAAATACGGAAAGGGCAGGTGTCAGGAGGATGGAGCCAGGCTCTGCTCAGTGTCATCCAATGACAGCACAAGAGGTAACAGGTGTGAGCTGGAACATAGGAGGTTTCACATAAATACGTGATTCTGTGAAATACGGGAAGGAACCTCTTCGCAGGAAGAGTGACAGAGCCCTTGGAAGGTGCTGCCCAGGGGGGTTGTGGAGTCTCCTTCTCTGGAGATGTTTAAAACCTGCCCGGACATGTTCCTATGCGACTGGATCTAGGGGATCCCACTGTGGCAGGGGGACTGGACTGGATGATCTTTTGAGGTCCCTTACAATCCCTACTGTTCTCTGATTCTGTGATCAGGAACAGGCTACTTCATAATGAAGCTCAGGAATGTTGGTAGAAAATGTTTTCTTATATTAGGAAAGACAAAAGTTTTGGGAAACAGACACACCTGAACAGATGCAGAAGGATACAGGTGTATTTATTTCAGAGGAAAAAGCAAGCATTTAAGGTGATCAGGAAACGACTTACAGAAAGCCATGCTGACTAGTGCCTTTGGTGGACTGGATACTGACAATCATCTGAGTCTCCTAAGGCCAAGCCTGACTTAAACTACACTGACTGCAAAATGCCTTTCACAGCATTTAGACACGAGCACAGCGTGCCAAGGACTCATTGTAAAGAGTTTTATGAATAGGTATCTGAAGTGTTAAAACAAGCATCCCCTTAACAGACATTAGAATTTATATAGACAAAAAATATTATCCTCTATATTGTAATCATTTTCTGCTATATTCCATGCATTAAATGATCTTTAATGTCTCCCCAGCAGACATTAGAAGTTAGAGAGAATAGTTATTTTTCCTAAAGCACAATATTCCTACTAAAGTGTTATCTGATGTAATGTACTCGAGTTAGAAACAGCAAACCTCCGCAGCATGCATTCACCTACCACCTATCTCCTGTTATAACACCACAATCCACGGTGCTGGTGTAGGAAGTGCGGTATTACGGCACTGAACAAGAACTGTGCAAACATACCAGTGCTGGGCAGATAATCAATGATGGCTAGATTTGCCTCAGGCACTGCATTTACTTTATTACACCGATTGCCAACGCGTTTTCTCACAAAGAAAAAGAACAAATAACCTGTGTAGTGAAAACATTTCATTTCCCGCCAGGAACCAGCTGGGCATTTCCCCTTTAGATGTATTTGATACACAAAGAAAGATAAAGGATCCAGTTTGTAGACAGATGGGTGTTTTCATTGCCCGTGATCCTGACTGGGGAGTCTGCAGTGAGGTGCAGGGCTCAGTTACCCCCTAAAGCACTGGGAAGAACCTGAACTTCGGAGTCCACCCTGGCATTTCCTCCATTAGAAAAATGATCTGGTTTTCAATCAAGCCATGTCCCGAGGCACAGAACAGATGTAAACATCGACGATGCCATATACTAACACACATGTTTGAATTGCTGGCTGTTCATGGACATTAGCTTTTAATATTTAGAAAGTAAAGACTATCGTGCAGGACAAATGCGGGTCTGTTATTTGTCTGTCGATAAATAAAGCAGTACTAATAATGTTGAACTGTATGACATGGCAACCCCAGGGAAGACTCAGAAATATTAACATAGAAGATAAAACATGACTATAAGCCATTTTTATGGAAAACTCTGTGCAAAATAATGCCAGGCTGTAGGAAAGAACCTGATGGTTTGTGTTGCACTGTGGCAAAATCTTAGCCGTTCCCTCACTAGATAAGGATAAAATCCAAACCAGGCACCAGTTACAAGAACAGCAGCATCTCAGAGACAGAACAAAAGTACCATGGTCAGCCAGGTGGAGACGACATATGTGGCTCACAAGAAAGCAAATATATGTGCAGCACAGGGCTGCTGCTCTCTTAATCTTTTATAAACTTAACAGAGCATTTTACAGGGAGGATGAAACCTGCTGACCAGTGGAGCCATCGCAGTAGAAGCATTCCCTCATGCTTGGCAGAGCTTCACTGCCTTTTTATCAAAGGAATGGGGCCAGCAGCTGCCTGTGCCAGGACCACTGGGTCTACACCAGGATGAAAATGCATCCCATAGTTTGTATTTATGTGAGACTTTTTGCTGTCTCACATAAATATGTGAGAAAGCTGTCATTTCATGTATTGCTTTCTGCATGCGTTCTGTCTGCCTGTAAAATCAAGGTAAATATCCCAGGGGGACGTGGGTTCAGCACAGGCTAAAGGGTTACTGTGAGAATCACTGTTCTCAAGCCCCGTCTCCATGTTTGCGCAGTGCTGTCCCATTTTTTAAGCAGCTGCAGGTTCATGTATTTACTTTGGGCATTATATTGTCATAACTGACGGAGCTAACTTCTAGAGCTTGGTGAAAAATACAGAAGCCAAACAACAAAGACTTAGGAGCCAGCCTCCCACCCAAGGGCAAAACACCCCTCTAACTAGGATCACGACAGACTAGAAAAGGAGCTAAGCGAGCTAAACTCAAGGTTGCAGTTGCTGCCCCCTTCACCCATGTCTAGGACCCATACAGGGAAGCTGTTGTACTTCATACCAGTATCAGCTCTGACAGGTGATGTATGCAAAACAATAAATAATAAAACTAAGAAATAATATAACACTAGCAGACATAACACTAGCAGGGGAGAAAAAAAATCATTGTGGTTGATGATGCAGTCAAACTCCTTTAGAAAAGGATGGAAAGGTCAACATGGAACCTGGGCAGCACATTCAATTAAGTAAGAAAGTGCCTAGTCTGAGTCTTCTTAAATTCCTCAGTCTTGAGGTATTCTGCAAAATTCGTATGACTGAAACTTCCTTGCTGGCAATGTCACCGACAGTGTGTGACAGCAGAGTTTTACCTTCCCGAAGCTCCAAGACACCACAAGACATTAATTCCTCTACTAAAATCCCCAAGGTCACAAAGTGAGTATAAGCAGCCACTTAACCAATGGGTTCAACTCTTTCAACATACCGGTGTGACTCGCTGCCACCCTGAAAACCTCCACCAGAAGTCAAAAGCAGCTACCTGCCATTGTTTGCAGCCATCTACTCCTCTCTGCCACTTCACAGGGGATCTCTGGTAGCGTTTAACAGAAATATCAGGGGTAAACAGCACTGGAATGTTTCTGAAGGGCAACCTTTGAACAGGAAAAGAAGAAAAGAGCTCACTGTCTTCAGTTCCCAATCCCAGGAGATTACAAGGGGCCAGTACATGGTGTCATCATTCTGTATAATTTTCGTATTAAAATCACCCAAGGAAAAGCCTGAAAACTGCTTTTTATTCCTCAAATGTTTATAGGAACAAGAGACTGCTTCCCCTAGCCAAACACTGAGAGGTTGAAAAAAGCATTTATTGCTCTAATCTTCCCAAATGAAACAAATGTCTTCAGCTTCTTGACCTCTGCAGGAAAGGTTTGATGGCCATCAGCTAGTTGCCTACCCATCCCATGCTAATCACTACATAAAACAAATCAACACAGCCAACCACTCACCACACAGCATCGCTATTACTGGTTGTGGTTACTATTCTATCAAATGTCAATGATTTATATTAATTATTGACATTCGATTAAAAGGAGGATTTTTTTGGTGACTTTAAAAGGTAGTTTGGAGAAAACCCCCAAGCTGGCTCTTTTCTGTTACCCAAAACCTATAACGTACTCTCCTATAAAAGTAATTAACAGGGCTTTAAAAAAAAATCCCACTTGCAACACGGAAAGGGTGTGAACCAGAGATCCAAGCGGCCTCTTTGCAGACTGACAGATTAACAAAAATATCTGGGTTTAAAAATCACACAAAAAGATAGATGACACTTTTAGGTGATAAGAGAACAATGGGGAATTGCAATTAATTGCTGTGAAGTGTAAAGCTGGCACCGCAGTCCCCAAGGGCAGGAAGAACAGAGGCAGGATTCAGAAGGAGCTCCATCTATAGAGCTCTGAGACCAGAGGCAAACACAAAGCAGCACTCTTGAAGGTCACCAGATAACAGCTGGAATGATTAAACACTGCTAGAGGTCTTCTCAGCACCAGTCCTGAAGGTACCATGTGCAGGTCTTGTGGGAGTACAGATAATCCAAATCACAGAATCACAGAACATTAGATATTGGAAGGGACCTCCAAAGATCTAGTCCAGTCCTCCTGCCACAGCAGGATCACCTAGACCAAGTCACACAGGAACATGTCCAGGCGGGTTTTAAACATCTTCACAGAAGGAGACTCCACAACCCTACCTGGACAGCCCCTTCCAGTGCTCTGTCACCCTCACCGTGAAGAAGTTCCTTCTCATATTTATGTAGAACCTCTCGTAATTCTGGCAACATCCACCTTCCACACTGAACCTAATCTATCAGATGTGAGACCACCAGCACTTCTCAAGAGTCAGCCATAAAAATATTCTGAGGAGTAACTCAGGGCTCCTTGTAATCATTATTTATTAGTTAGGGCATTATCTTTTTCAATATACTTGTGTATTCACATATGCACACCTTGACAGTGTTTGATGATCTGCATTGGATGAACGGACACCAAGTCTCTAACATTTCTTGACAGAAGAACACATGAGGGTGAGGCATAAGAAGGGGCTCCCACCAAAATACTGAACAAGACTTCCCACAAATGAAAAAGGGTTCACACCTGACCACAAAACTGTGGCCAACCTGCCACTAGGAGCCTTTCCAAGTCATCGAATCATCGAATCATCAGGGTTGGAAAAGACCTTCAAGATCATCAAGTCCAATTGTCCGCCCTACAGCCTAAACCACTAACCCATCTCCTGAAACACACTGTCTGCCCATTGATTGAACCCCTCAACAGATGGTGCCTTCACCACAGTACAGAGCAGATCTGTGTATATAGTAGGGTTCACCTAAGTAAACAGTCATGTTCAAGTGAGCATAGACTCCAGTCTGGCCCAGTACCAAGTATCAGCCCAGGAGAGCAAGCAGAGCATAAGCTCTCCCCAGGTCAGCGGCCAATCACCAAATCCAGGACACTACTGCAGAGCTTGACTCAGAGTACACTGTTACATGTGATGTTTCTTGTGGTCAACGTGACAGTCAAAGGAGCAGACCTACACAGTGAGCTGCAGGAGCTCTGTTCCTTCACAGAAGCATCCTTTGCTCATCAGTCACTGCTGTAAGGATGAGAAGCCAACTCCTGAACCTGAAAATGGACAACTGCTGTCATAAATATCATGGAAGATAGTCTGAGAGACACCTAGAGCTGTCCTGCTTTTCAATCCAGACTACAGCAAGATGGTTATTGCTCAAACGTGTCAAGCTGCAATTTACAACTAAGCACACTGCCGATAGAATTACTCAAAGTGCAGTCTAGTAGTTAATGTCACTGTTATGTTCGACAAAGCGTTCAGCATCCTGTCACAGTTACACGTGAGGCTTCATCTCCTCTTTCACTTTGCCAGTGCAGAATAGTTTCATGAAAACACCTGAAAGAAAATTCCTTGAGTGATCTCGTTGACTTAGAGTGCAGCTGCCTCTTACTGACGCAGGCTCTCTTGGAAAAAATACCTGGACGGGTGAACTTTAAGGCAGCAGAAATCCATCCTTTAACAGCTCAAGAGGATGTTCCAGCAGGCAGGTGTCTGAGAGCCCAGCTCACATTCACACATGAGGAAATGTCTGTGTGCTCCAAAGCTCACTTCCCCCCCCCCACCCCCCGCATCTTATCTGAGGAAACACAATCACCTGAAGCAAGCAGTTTGTTCAATATCAGGTGTTGGTATCAGGATACAGATCCCAGTACCTCACCACAGTGTTCAGCAGGCTGTGTGGGTGGGTGAAAGAATAATGTGCTTGCCAGAAAAGACATGGCACGGTTGTTTAGAATATCCTTGGGGTGTCAGCAGGGGATACTGCAACAGGGTGGTTGGGAAGAACATCAAAACCCACACGTACGAGCTGAGGGTGCCTGTCCTTCCCTCACACACAAGCAGTGGATGAAGCAATGACTGCCAAGGCTTCTGGGCCGAGAGCAATATGGCACTGTTCATCTTTATAGCCCCCAGATGGGCTAGCGTAGGCTACGGCAAAATATCTATCAAGCTTGGAACAGGATTCTGAAAGAACAAGAAAAATCAGCCTCCTTTTTTTTCTTAGCAACTACGTACTCTGACAGCTCTGTCAACTCTGAGGGCAAGATTTCTCCTCAAGAGAGCCCATTAATTATCATCTGTTGAGCACAGGCATCAAGAACGTTGCTTCACAGCAGCTTTGCGACATTTGAAGTTACCATGTCTTGTTCATCCTGCCACTCTTCTTTCGTTGGAACCAAAACAGCTCCAGACCTTTCAACCTCTCTTCTTAGGCCTTATGTTCTAAATCTTTAATTATTTTAAATCCTGTCCTCTGGGTTTTCCCCAGTGCATCTGCATCTTCTTTGAGGTGCACAGCCCATCTGGGCATGGTGTTACAGCCCAGAAGAGTCACTGCGTGGAGTAGAACTATCACTTCTTGTGGCTTCCAGGTTGGTGTCCTGTTTGTATATCACAATGCAACGCTTATCTGATCATCAATCAGCAGCTTCTGGAGCAATTTCTACCCAATCCTTTCCTTATACAGTCAATAACTACATCTCTGTCTGTTGAGTAACTTCAGTTTACTCAGTCCATCCCTGATTAGATGCACCATCGCTGAAAATCCTCCATGCTACTCAAGATGAATAAACGTGTCATCTCTTATTTTATCTGTCACAGGTGAGTTTGTAAAAGTTGTGATATTCACAACAAATATTTACCACTACAATACTCTGAAGACAAAGCGTGGGCAGGTTTTCATAAAGACAGTAAAAATGGAGATCCCTGACAACAGGACACTGCAGAGAAGGATCTGGAGCCTAGATGCAACCCAAAGTGTCAATGACTTGGAAATTTTTTTTTAACAGGGCAAAGCAATCAGTCTAAATAATAATTAATCACTTGGCTGAGTCAGAAAGACATGGAATGAACTACAATTCACATGGGTGAAACTTGGCAGTGTTGTAAGTAACAGAGAAGGGGGTTTACAATGGGGAAGAGAGTTGTATTTTGGTGGCAGATGGTGCCACTGAAGCCAACAGTATCACTGGTACCAACAGCTACCCACAGATACAGATGCACCTAGGTTTTCATCGCTGTTTTTCTCTTCTGGGCCAAACTGTTCCACAGAGCCCTCTAATTGTACTTTTTTGGGAGGCTTTTCCAGTGCTAAAACACTTCAAACCCTTTATTAAAGGCCACGGAGACAGACGGCATGTTACTTTGAAGAACATCAACTTCCTTTGAAGAGCAACATGAAAGTCAGTATCTCATACGGTTCAGTTCAATTCTTTTCAACACACTCCCTCCACATTTCAACAATAAGAGTGATCTCTGACGTGCAGCATCCTCCCACAGAAGCCTCACCACAAATCACTGGATCGAGCTGCTTTGTGAAGCTGACTTTCAAAACATGCTGAGCAATGAAAAGAACATTCAAACAGGTCAGCAGCGTGCACAGCGTTCTGTACACCTGAGCGCTAAAGTGTGAGGAGAGCTTTTACTTACTTGGCCTGTTCTCATACTGGTTCCCTTAAGGCAATCAATGTGAAGAAGAGAAAGCTCCCACGTGTGTTTTCATTGAAATTATAAGCTAAACCCCGTTCCATGGATGTGCCACAAGTTCTCTGTGAAGCAGCAATGTGCTGTTATGGCCAAGAAGGCCAATGGAACCCTGGGATGCATCAACAAGAGTGTGTCCAGCAGATCAAGGGAGGTTCTCCTCCCCCTCTACTCTGCTCTAGTGAGGCCATATCTGGAATATTGTGTCCAGTTCTAGGCTCCCCAGTTCAAAAGGGACAGAGATCTGATTGAGAGAGTTCAATGAAGGGCCACAAGGATGATTAGGGGACTGGAGCACCTGCCTTATGAGGAGAGATTGAGAAGCCTGGGACTCTTCAGCTTGAAGAGAAGGTTATGAGGGGACTTAATCACTGTCTATAAATCCATGAGGGCTGGATGTCAAGACAAAAGAGAGAATCTCTTTTGACTTGTGCCCTGTGATTGGACAAAGGGCAATGGGTGTCAACTAGAGTACAGGAAGTTTCACCTCAATATGAGCAAGAACTTTTTTACTGTAAGGGTTACAGAGCACTAGAACAGGCTACCCAGGGAGGTTGTAGACTCTTCTTCTCTGGAGGCCCTTAAGACCCCTCTGGATGGGTTCCTATGTTACCTATTTTAGGGTTTATGATGCTGCTTGAGCAGGGGGGGGGGTCGGACTCGATGACCCCTGGACATCCCTTCCAACCCCTAATAATCTGTGTATCTGTGTCAAAGCCTGTTGAGATGTGAAGTGTTTGACCTGATTAGACCACACTTTGGTTATCATAAGTCAATGGAAACAGAAGAGTCATAACTACCCCTGCTTTGCCACATCCCTCAGCTTTATGAGTTAAATCAGCTGAAAATGATTCTATTTTCTTAAATGGCTTTGTCAGAGACATAAAGCTTATGTTCCTGCAAGGTGATATGTAGGAACGAGACACTGAACTGAGCTTTAAGATGTACTGATGTACTTCATACATTTTTAGTCGCATCTGAATCATCTTCAGTGAGTGTGTTGCGTGCTGCAGCATGAGCCACTTCCCCAGGATAACATGCAGCAAGATCTTACATCCTTCTCCCCTGAACTTAATTAACAGATGACTGTAATCCAGCCTGTGTGGCACACTGGCTCTGAAGCAGTACAAATTAAAAATTGTCTGTTACAAGTCAACGGTATTTCTTTGTCAGCCTTCATCAGTGTAAGCGTGAAGGCTGACTATCAGGTAAATCCTGCACGCTGCTGACAACACACACTTCAGTTCTGAACAAAATCGTGTGATGTGCAATGCAGAGAATCAAAAGGGGTGCAAGTCCCTTCAGGAAGTGGTGGGAAACAGTGAGATCTACAAAACGACTCATTGCTTTGTGAAGACAGAACTGTCAGGGTCTCCATGGAAACAAACATACTTTTTACCCATCACTAATTGACTTCAATTATAGATGAAAAACCAGAATTTGGCCCCTCCAGAGGAAGCAGTAATGTAATTAAAGTTATCAGTGAAGCTTTAGTTTGCCTGCTATCACATGCTTCTAAACCAAAGGATTCTATTTGAATGTGCTCCTCATACAACTGTATAAAATCTTAGTCAAATACATGGGGTCAACAACAATATAGGGGTGCTCAGAGCACCTCAGCATTTACATCACGCTGATGGAAGTCACTGTACAGCTACATTGCCCTGAGTCTGTTGACTCTGAAGAAATCAGCTGTACTTTTCTAACATGCCAATAGTAGGCTTATCCATAGCTGCTACAACTGGGCCTTCACAGAGTAAAGACTGTGCATTGATTTTGTGCGTGGAAAGCAAAATCCCTCCTAACAATCAAGAGTCAGCAATTTTCAAATACAGAATATTAAAAAAATATATATCAAGTTTTTTCTTCTCTTGGCTTGTGAGGGGAAAAAAAAAAGAGAGTCAAACCACAGCGATTTAAGCTTACCTTGTCTGTATAAAAATTCTGTTTGTGTTAGGCTTCAGTGTAAAACAACCACCAAATATATTCATATTCATAAATTCATCATCACATTTCAGTCAACACTTACTGTGTCATGTATTTCTTATCTAAAAACAGCTTACCTGACACATCTACAGGAGGAAGATATTCTAATCCCCCTCAGCTACATTACTCACACAGATATAGCAATTTTCAGTGCCTGAGATACCTGGCAAAAGAGCATCCAGAGTGACTAAGAAGCAGAAGAAACCACAAAAGTTATGTTGATTACTGTAATCAGAAGGAGGGAACTAAAAAGGCTTCTTTTATCATTAGCAATTACAATGAAACATTGCCAAAGGAGCAGTCCCTTTGAGAAACAGATCTACTGTGGATGTTAACAAAATTAAGATGTTACCTAATGCATTACCAATTCACCACCTTTGCTACTTCACAACACCCAAACCAGACCCGTAAGGAACAAACTCGGGAAAAATAGAAGGAAAAAAGCACCTCTTAGCACAGAAGACAGCAAGACATTTGGTACTTCACACCATGCTTGCTACGAGTGCACTTGAACAAATCCCGTTATACAGCACACAGGAAAAAATACTCATTGCTCCTAAGTGTGAAGCTATTCTCTCTAAAATGCAGGATTGCCCAAATGGGTGTTTGAAAAGGGCCCTTCACTGCAGAACGGAATGCTCTGGGATGCATTATCCTATTGAAGAAAAAGGACTCGATGACAACGAGCAGTAATTTCTTTGCTACGTGCCATATTTATTCATAAAGATCTCAAGGTAGATCTTGTAGCTAGCATCAATAAATGGGACATAAATAAATACACATGTAATTGTCATCTGAAGTTTCAACGCACCTCACTGTGCTAAATTCAGGCTCATTGTTGCAATGGAACATTCAAACACAACCTCTGATAGCATAAACTCATCGAAACCAAGGAAGAACTGGATTTGTCAACGTGGTGAGTTCCTGACCTGGATTCAAACCACCTAAGGTAAGTTATTTGCAGAGCTGTGTCTATTCAATACCGCCTCGATTCAATAGACATATCAATGGCTTTGTTGAAGAAGCTCACAATGACGTGTGTGCCCACTGGTTAGCGCTTAGCCGTAGTTAAAAGACTTAATTGCCTATGCAAGGTGCAATTAGAATGATTTTGGCGATGGGAATTCCTTGAGTGTGTTTTAGAAAACATCAAAGAAAACCCATACTGACTCCAACTTAACACCTTTAATCTGTTAAAATACAAGACCTGCTACATGTTACTGGGACCAGGTAGCTTAAATGGCTCCGATTCTAAGAAACAAGCTCTTCTTAAACAATTGCTAGACACCATGTAAGGTCTATACAGAAAGCCTGCTTGAGAACAAAACAAATCCTATTCTCTGCATACCTATTGCCAGCAGAATATCAGTCATTAGGCCTGTGGCTGCAAATTACTCTTCCCTTTCTCCATGCCCCATCCCCCCAGCATCAGATCACTTTCAGTGCCATTCTTGTCAGGCATATTAAATTTTCAGGATGCTCAGTGGTGGTTTCCAGGGCTCTCTTTACCCCTTGAACCGTGTTTTTCACTGGGCGTTTTTACACTTCAAACGACAGGGCAGAGACACGCTGATACATGCGTCCTACAACTACAGACAGGCACATTTTCAATCGACTGGTGGTAATGCCAGACAAAATAATTAACCCCCCCCCACCCCTTCATTCATTAAAATGACACAGAAAAGCTGCGTTACACATATTTCTGTCTACAACATTTTCCAACCAAGGAGATAGTGCAAGACAGCAATTTCCTATGAAAGCCACATTCCGTCCAGCTCACCTGCTCCGGTTCCTAAGGGAAGGGTAAGACACAGAAGCGACGTCCCACCGCCTTTCAGCCGTGAAAAGCGGCAAATTTCATAGCTCATTACAACGTGACGGCAGCTACATGATAAATGGCTCACGGGAGCACGAACAAAGCGATGCTGCTCCAGAGAAGCAGCGTGCGGAACAGAGTCATCGCCCTGACAGCTCCTGCTTCCCTGCGAGCCTGAGTGAGCGCTGCGCTGACAAAGGGAGGGCAGAGTCAGCCCGGCCGCGCAGCGCCCCGCCAGCCACCGAGCGGCACCTTCCCGAGATCTCCCGCACGCCTCCCCGCACCTTGCAGCGAACAAAGGCGGCCGCCCCTCGGGCGGGGACTACTCACGGGCATGCGGCTCTGCCTGTCCCTGCTGCGCGCTCGCCCCCGCTCCGCGCCCGCACCGCACCGCCCGGCGTAATGGCTCACGCGCAACGCGCGCCTCGGGCGGGCGGCACGAAGCGGAGCGGTGCAGGAACACCCCCCGCACGCCCCTCGCCTGCAGCACAATAGCGGGGGCACCGCACGGACGCTCCGGCAGCGGTCCGGGGGACCAGGCCGGGCTGCGAGCACCGCGACGGCGGTTGCCGGGGGTGAATGGTTGGGGTCTGGGGTGGGGTGTTGCGGGTCCGTTCCTACCTGCGCGATCGATCCGCGCTGCGGGAACGCAGAATCGGTGGCTTCCCCGTCGCCGGGTGCTGCAGCCGCCGCCCAGCCCGGGCGATGCCGCCCCATGGCAGCGCCGCGACCAGGGCCCGGAGCCTTTGACCTCCGACTAGTCGGGATGGACTCCTGTTGCGGGGAGGACAGGGATAGGTCTGAGTCAATGAGTCTCCACTACCCGAGCAGGAGAGACCCGCAGCTCCAGCTGCACCTTGGCTCCCAATCCCAATTTGTTCTCATCTCACAGGACCAAAGGCAGGATGCAGCACCTGGCTGGTGTGAGAACCAATTATCCCTTCATTTACTGCAAAACAAACTGCCAGACAAGAACAATGAAATCAACTGTTGCCCAACAGCAGCTCCCTGCTGTCCCATCCTACCTCCTTACACCTGGTATTACTTACAGCTCTTCCAATCCAGCTACCTACACCAAGACTTCCTCCAGTTTCTCAGGAATTGCTCAGCAAAACCAGGTGCTTCCATTCAGGCTCTGTGAACCCAAACTGATGATGTGATTGTATGACCTTCCACTGCTGAGGAAGATGTTTTGTTAGCCAGCTCAGGATTCTGAACTTGCTGGCCTGCCCAGAAGTGGTTCCTCTGCTGTTCTTAAAAGGAACTGGGTCTTACACAAAAATAGCACCTGTGCTGGCTCAGACCAAAGAGCCATCTCACACAACTGCCCATGCCATACTGGGTGTTTAGAAGAATGGAAGCTCAGGCCAGCATTTACTGATAGTTGCCCATTGCTTAGTACCTTCAGCTCAGCTAATTCCTCAGTCAAGAACTATCTGTATGACTCTGGAACAAAAATTAGTTGCTAGAAATCACTTTTTCCATCTGCAGAGTTCTAGAAATGTTACACAAGGCTTGGGAGGTGCAGTCTGTTTCATGACTAAAGCTGCAGTGTACAGGGCACAGGAGACTCAGAAATTAAGTTCATGCACCACATGCTAGCTTTACATCAGCAATCACTTCTATTCCTGTGTGTTTCTGTCCCGAACACACAGACACAGACCATCTCAGTTACCAGACTGAAATTTGGCAGGACTCCTCTAAGAGTTTGCCATTCCTTCCAGTCGTTCAAACCGCTCAATTACCCTGTGTCTTTCAAACATCGTTTTTACTTTCCTGGAGAAGAAAATAACCTTCAATTCAGTCTTTTTAACTGAGAACCAACAATTTCTGGGGAGTGATGCAGTCACACACCTCAGTCGCAAGCGATGGATGTTCCTTGGGAGCACATGGCTTTACTAGCTGTAGTCTCCCTGTATCGGCTGTCTAGGATTTCTGTGTAGAACCCTGAACCTGTTGAGTACGAGAAGGCACGGGCCCACTAGGTGGCACAAAAGCACCGCTGAACAGCAAGGAGCAAGCCCGTGCTGGTGGGGGGAGAGTGTCTACTATTGGACCTGTTTTACCTCTGCATTTACACAGAGCAGATGGGTCATTTCCCCCAGTTTCTTTCATCTCCCATCATGCCATTCCAGTTAGTGCAAGCAAACGGTCTAATCCGTGTCCCGGCACCTCAGAGTGGTGGAAGACACTCCAATGGCAAACCTGGAGTAGCAACTCTGCTGGGACCATGCTGAGTCAGCAGCACACACACGTGGGACAAGAAACTGTCATGGGATAAATCTCAAAACTTGCCACATACCTGAGCTCTAATGTAGATAAAACGGAGACCAAAGAGCAGCAACACAACTATTTGTATGCTCGTTGCTGCTGTGCTCCCACATCTCACGCTTTAACGCGCTAGAAAAACTAAACCCTACAATGTTCAAGGAGCTAACGGCATCTAAAGGCTACTAGGCTGAACTACAGCACCCAGCCACTGCCCTTGTAGGCAGACACACTGCATCTAACTGTTGCGGATCTTCACTCCCTGCTACTGAGAACAGCAAAGGCAACAGAAGGCTTCAGATGGAACGGGTAAAATCTGCCTGTACTCAGGCAGATCGTCTCACGTGAAATTCATCTCTATATTTGTCCACACAGTGCTTATCTTCTAATTCATCCCCAGAGCTGCATCAGCAACATCATTTATCCTGATTTTATTTGTACTTCACTGCACTTGCTTTGATAAGTTCATACCCCTGTATGAACTGCTGCCCATTTCAAAACATGTCAGAGGTAAAAAAATTCATATTCTGCACCAATAGTAGAGATTTACGCTTTTGAATTGTATCTCACAGAATCACAGAACATTAGGGATTGGAAGGCACCTTGAAAGATCATCTAGTCCAATCCCCCCTCCACAGCAGGATCACCTAGTTCTCTTAACTCTGTCAATAGACAGGCTCCTCCAATCATGAACAGCCTTGATGGTTGAACTCAGTGATCCCAGGGGTCTTTTCCAACCTCAATGATTCTGTGATTCTTAAATGTGCGGGAAAGTAGCTGCTTTCTAGAAGATTCTACCTGGGTCAAAATGGGTAAGAAACTGTATGCTTACACAAATGAGCCCAAACCCAAGTAGCGAGGACATGTCAGAACACAGGTATTGATGGGCAACCAGTTTTACCAGGGAAAAATTTACTATGGAAGAATTAAACTAAAACTTTGAACATGGTGTTCAGATCAGGTAACAGGGGTTTGGGACAAGTCTAACACCTTTGGCCTCTCAGAAGTTTGATAAGCACTGTACTAGCTCCACAACTTACCATCACTTCATCATCTGCGCCTTCCTTCCTGCCTTCTTTCCCTGGGCCAGTGGAAATGGCTTGCAGATCTGATCTCACTGAAAACTACCTGGTTGCCAGCCAGGTGAGTTTTCTCAGTGCTTCACTGGCCACTCTAACTGTGGAAACCTAGGACCAAACAGGGATAGATGAGCAGGTTGGTTTTTAACTGACTGTTAACCCTGATGGCTGAGATAACCTCACACTCTACTCCAACCCAAACCAGTCACTTCAGACAAAGACAAAGCTCTCACAAAGGACGACTAAGGCAACAGGCATCGTGAAAATGTTTTTCGTAGCCAAACCATACTTCTGGTTTTATTTTTTTATACTGTGTCCAAGATTTAAGCACCAGGCTTTACCGCCACCATTAAAATTGATGCTTACATTACATTAATTGTGTTATTTATTAGCACCCCCCCAACCCAATACTTTGACTTGAGGGATGATTTTCCTGAATAAGCATTAAAAAATCTATTTGTCACGAGAAAAAAAAAACCCCACCGTCTCAGAAACGCTTCGCACAGCACCGCACGGCTGGAGGGGATTTAAACCGAGGCAGAGGCCAGGACCCTGAGGCGGCAACACCCTTCTTGCCCTCACGCACCCCTCCCGCCCTTCGCGGAGGTGGGAACCAGCGTTGGGACCCGCCTGAGGCGGGGAGGAGCCGCTCCGGGCTCTACCATTGCTTGTCCCCGGTGGGGAAAGGCCTGTTACTCACACAAGGGGCGGCGGCCGCTTGCCTGGGCACCCTCCGGCTCTCTGAGGCCTCCCAGAACCGAGGGCGGGAAGGCAGCTCCGCGCCAAACGCCGCTGCCTCCTGCGGCCCCTGAGCCTCCCCGTCCCGCCCGAACTCCCCCGTGCGGGGAATGGTTCGAGCCGCAGCAGGCGGACAGGTGTGGCCGGTGGGACATACCAAGAGCGGCCGGGGGGGTGGTGAGGAGGGATGAGAGGCGGCGAGGCGGGAGGGCGGGAGCGGGTCGGGGCCAGCAGCGGCCGCATCATCGGGCAGCGACGGGAACAGAGCGGCCGCCGCGGGAGATTGAAGTGGCCGGGGAGAGGAGGGGGCGGCGCTGCTGCCGCTGCTGCTCGGGAGGAGGAGGTAAGCGTGGCCGGTCCGCGGAGAGGGGGGCAGCGCGGGCCCCGCCGTGTGACCGGGCCGGGAGGGCCCTCGCGGCTCCGCTCCTGCGCGGGGAGGCCGCCGGGCCGGAGGCTGAGGGGCCGCCCCGGCCACGGGCCCGTTCCCAGCCCTCGCACAGCCGCCAGCGCCGGGCTGAGGCGGGAAAGGGCGCGCGCGATGCCGGGCCAGAGCTGGGCTCCCCTCCTAGGGTCGCAGTTTGGTATCGGAGTACAGGCAGCCCTCCTCCTGCCCCGCTGGCCCAGGCAGGCCGTGAACTGAATCACCAAGCCGATCCTGGTGCAAAAATAAAGTCGGTTTTCTCCATTTTTTGTATCGGCTTGAGTCAGCTTCCTGAGCTGATTCAGTGCAGAGGCAGCAGCATATGAAGAGTCAAGTCACATAGGTGGCAGTTTCCTAAGAGCCTGCTCTCGCATCCCACTCCTGAAGCTGGTGACCCACGATTTATTTTTCCCAAGGGCTATCAGAGACTCATGGAATGGTTCAGGTTGGAAGGGAACTCGGAGATCATTTAATTCCAACCTTCCTTCCCCGGACACTTCTCACTGCAGCCGAACCCCATCCAACCTTGCCTGGAAAGAAGAATCTTGTCGAAGAAGAAAGGGGCAGTCTATTGTTAAAGAAAATGAGATTTTTCACGTGAGGAATTACGTGCTAGATTTAGCCTGTATGTGCACAGTTTCTCAGGCATGAGGAGAAATGCACCCACTGTCAGAGGAGGTTGCTTAGTCTCTGGTGCGTGGGCACCAGAGGTTGGTTGTGGGGGCGGAAGTGGTGGCTGGAGCTGCTGCTTGAGGTAGAAGTACTGGTTGAGAGTGTAATAGGCCTGCTTGCTAATTAGAGCATCTGCAGTAACTCTCAACTTATAATTTGGCCTTTCTAATCTTGCTGGGGCATTTATTTGAATGTTGAGGCATTTCAGCTCTTTTGGTGGATGCAGTTCTCCTCGTGCCTTAAACTGTGTGCTCAGGCTGGATTTCTTCAGTGGAAACTTGACAGTTTTAGAAACTGCTGCTGGTGTAGTTGCAATTGAAAAAGAATGGTATTTGTGAGTCACCTAGTTAAGCAAGATGTGGAGGGATGTGGAGCTGCTGGAGGGAGTCCAGTGTAGAGCGATGAGGATGATGAAGGAAGTGGAGTACCTCCCTTAGGAGGAGAGGCTGAGGGAGCTGGGTCTTTTGAGCTTGGAGAAGAGGAGACTGAGAGGTGACCTCAGTAACGTCTATAAATATTTGAAGGGGGTTCAGGAGGATGGAGCCAGGCTCTTCTCAATGTCATCTAGTGATAGGATGAGGAGCAATGGTTGTAAGCTGGAAAATAGGAGGTTCCACAACAATCTGAGAAGGAACTTCTTCACAATGAGGGTAACAGAGCACTGGAACAGGCTGCCCAAGGGAGTTGTGGAGTCTCCTTCACTGGAGACATTTAAGACCCACCTGGATATGTTCCTGTGTGACTTGGTCTAGGTGATCCTGCTGTGGCAGGGGGATTGGGCTAGATGATCTTTTGAGGTTCCCTCCAATCCCTAATGATTCTGTGATTTTCACAGCGTATTCAGAACTCCATTTATGTTCTGTCTCATCCTGTGTGACTTCAAGTGTACTGGCATTCTTTTGTGTAACAGGTGGGGTGAAAGGGATTTGCCCTTCCTTCTAAAGCCTTTAGAATCAGAATGTCAAAAGGCCTGAACATAAGAGAAAGCAAATTTGTGAGTGTCAGGATATCTGAGGATAGCTGGAGCACCTTTGCTCTGGGGACAGGCTGAGGGAATAGGGGCTGTTTGGCCTGGAGAAGAGAAGGGTCTGAGGGGACCTTGTAGCAGCTTCCAGTATCTGAAGAGGTTACAGGAAAGCTGGAGAGGGACTTCTTGTGAGGGACTCTAGTGATAGGACAAGGGGCATGTTTTCAAGGTAAAAGAGAGCAGATTTAAGCTGAGATCTGAAGCAGATACTCTTCCCTGTGAGAGTGCTGAGGGCCTAGAACAGGCTGCCCAGGGAGGTTTTGGCTGCTACATCCCTGGCAGTGTCCGAGGCCAGGATGGATGGGGCTCGGCACCCTGGTCTGGTGAGAGGTGGTGTTGCCCACGGCAGGGGCTTGGCACTGGGTGAGCACTGGGATTCCTTCCAACCTCAGCCATGCTAGGAGTGGTATGCAAAAAGAGAAAGAATTTAAAGCCTTGAACGGCCATGGCTTTTTAAAATCCCTTTTTAAAGTAACCCTCCTTTTAGTATCCCCGTTTTATTTCCGTTTTCTTCCCTGCAAGGCGGGGGGGGTGGGGTGGGGGGTGTGGAAGATAACCTTAAGTGGAATCTGCTGGGTGGCTCCGGCTGCTTCCTCCTCAGGGACTACCGCTCCCAGAAGCGCCCGGGCCGAAAGTGAAAACACAGGGCAGGTTGCCTCCCCTCCCCTCCCCTCCCCTCCCTCCCGCTGGCCCTGGCGCGCTCGCACATGTCTTCTCTCTTTTGTTTTCCCCCGGCAGCGCTGCGGGACCCCCCGAGGAGACGCGGGAGCAGGCCCCCACAGCAGCCGAGCCCGGGCGCTGCTGCCAGACCCTCTGCACAGGAGCCCGGGAGCGGCGGGGCTCATGGAGCCGCGGGGGCTGGCCGCCCAGTAAAACTTTGCGGTTTCTCTCGGCGATTCCCACATGCTCGTTGGTAACGTGAGAGCGGCTGCTGTTCCTCTTGCTGCTGCTGCTGCTGGTGCTACCGCGAGTGCTGGGGAGGCGGCGGTGTTCCCCCGCAACCCCGCTGCTGTTCCCTTCACCTGGCCCTGGAGCTGCTCCGTGGGTTCTGCTCGCCATGCGGGACTAGGATCGGTGCGGGGGTTTTCCGGCGCTAAACATGGAGGCGGCGGGCAGAGCCGAGGGCGAGGAGCAAAGCCAGCGGGGAGGCAGCAGCATGGACACTCCCGGGGACGCCTCTATGGACTCCTACCTGCGATCTCAGGGCTTGTACAGAAAGAGAGTTGCCAAGGATGGATCGTGTCTTTTCAGGGCCGTGGCCGAGCAGGTAATTGCTGCTTCGTGTGAAGCTTGGGAAGCGGTTCTTGGTAGTGGGTGATGATTAAAGTGCAGACAAGTGTAGGTTAAGGCAGCACGGGGAAAGAAAAAAATGTGCTATGGAGGAAGAAGATTATCTCAGAGTTGTGTGTACAGCCACCATCTGTCCTCAGGAAACTGTTACCTGTTCTGACCTTCCCCTGCCTCCTCAGAGTCTTTTTTTCAGCGTTACATGGTGGGTGCAGCTGCTTCCTATGAGACTGCGTGAGAAGGAATTCCATGGAAAGGGCTGAAAAGCCTCGTTCTTAGCTTTGTTAATTAGTTTAGTATAAAATTAGAGAAAGCCAGTAATTTATTTTCAGTTCTTCCTGTTGAATTCCCCTCCCCCATTTCAGTGTTAAAGGAAAAAAGTGACAGCGTCATCTTGTCTTAAGTACAAACAAACAGCAGTGGGAGCTCTGGTGCTTCTGATTGTGGGAGCCCAGATTACTCTGCTGGTTATACACAGCTCACTCTCGAAAAATTACTTTCCCCACTGACTTTGAGTTCCGTCAAGCACTGTTTGTCTGGAGTAAGCTTGGTAGGTTGTTTTTTGTTCTTTAAGGGAATAATAAATGGTTATGCTTTGAGATTCTGGTGTTTTTAGTTCGTGTATAGAGAGATCTTCACACACAACAGCGTATGTGGAACTCTTTTCCCAACTGTTAATTAAATTTTTAACATCCCATTTTTATTTTATTGAAGGGAAGGTCTTTAATTCAGACTTACTAGGTGTTTAGCCACAAAGTTGTGGCTAAATCTCGGTACCCTTCATGCAGGAGAAAATGAACAGTTTGGAAGTGTTTTGAGGGTAATGCATAAGGACTGCAGGAGAGGCTGCAACTTACAACTGACTGGACCCTTCCCTGTGTTGTAATGAGGATCTGGCCACAGATAACTCTGAGCCTATGGTGAAAGCAGTATTTAGACAGTAGAGATTTGAACAGGTGGTAGAATGCAGGTGTTCTACTGAGATGCAAATTCCTGGCTTCCAAATCCATGTTTAGTCAACAGACCACCTCTTAAGGTCAAGTGAACCTGTGAGCTCTCAGATTGGGCTGGGTTTCGTTTGAGCAGGAGTATGCTGGTAGTTCATTTCCTCACCCAGTCCTGTGGTGAGTGACTTCCTCGGTTATTGAAGTCCTTTACAAAGGAGGTGGTTAAAGCAAATTCATCAGTCAAATCCTCGTGCAGCTTAGTAAAGGCATGAACTCTGCAGTTACTTAATTATTTTTATTAAGTAGCTGAACTTTAACCTGCATAAGGGTACTGTTACTGAGTGAACATGCATTTTTAATATTCTTAAAAGCAAGGCTACAGTATTTGCAAACCTGTATTTAGACAAGGGTCATTAATTATTTGTGCCCTGCCATCAAAGCTCCCAAGAACCAGTGTGGCTGTCTTTGTTTTCTCCCTCTGTAGGTGTTGCACTCTCAGTCTCGCCATATTGACGTGAGAATGGCTTGTGTAGACTACCTTCGGAAAAATAGGGAGAAATTTGAAGCAGTAAGTACTTCTATTTCCTTGGTGAGCACCTAAAAGCTGTTTCTTAGGCCTTCCACTTCTCTAAGAGATGTTGTTTGTGACAGGATTTGTCACAGCTGTGTACTGGCTCATACTTTTTAAGTGAGTGCACTTGAAATTAATTCACGTCTGTGTGGAGGGAGCTGATTTTTGTAAGTCTAGAGGAAGACCTATGTGTACTGCTTGGACTGGAAAGGCTTTTCATGATCATTAGCAAACAACAAACTTTCTTCAGTAGTCTGTAGCAGAGCTACTGGAGTCTGGATTTTGTTTTAGTCCAATGCCTGTTTTAATTCAGGTTGGGATAGTTTGCTATTTAAAATCTTTTAGAACATTCAAGCACTTTGAGATTAGTGGTAGCTTTTTTAGGGTCTTCAGTTTAATATTCGTGGCTGCTGTGGTTGGCGTTTTTTCTAAACATCTATAATCAGGTTCTCCATCAGCCATGGACTTAAAATATTTTGAGGTAGATCTATATTTGGCCGGTGTTAATGGTATGAAATTGTCTTCTCCTTCCTTCTAAAAGAACAATAATAAATACCAGTGCACCTGTTTGGGTTTGCTTGTGTTCTAGCGTCTGTCCATCTAGCTAATTTCCAGGACAGCCAGAGCCAGGAGTGTGTGTGTAAATGTTTGTTACCAGAGGATTTTTACTTAGTTCTTTTTTCTCTTGTTCTAAATTTACCGAGACCTAAACTAAAAAGGCTGCTTTAGGTGCACGTTGGTGCAGAGAAGAGCAGAAAAGCAGGAAATAAGAGCATGTGTGTTTGTTAGAATTCCAGACAGGTGTCCTGTGCTTCAGGGTGCCTGACTTTTAATGTGGAGGCTGTTAATGGATGACATCAAATACAGGGAATCTCTGGGAGAATGCACCTCAGATCTGGCTGTTTCCATTTTCCTGGAAATTGCCATAATTTTCCTGTCCTGTGTCTTACTGCTGCTTTGTGCTTGGGTTGAAAGCTCTGAGGGCAGAGCTTTCTACTGGTACAGTGGGTTGCAGATTGGGGATTCTGTGTGCTGCACTAATCAAGAGAACTAATTATTACTCTGTTTTTATGCAAAACAGTTTATAGAGGGGCCATATGAAGAGTATTTAAAATGTTTGGAAAATCCACAGGTAAGCCAAACTTCCTTTGAGCAAGCGTTAGTGTCACTTTGACATGGTCAGAGCAATATTGAAGTTATTCCTGATTCTCAAGTTGTCGTGAGAATGTTAGAAATGGTTTTTACAAAGTCAGGTGGCAACAACTCCTGACCCCAAATTGGAGTTATCATTGAATAAAAATTTAAACAAAACCGAACTCACCCCAAAACCAACAAACCCAAAGCCCAAGAGCTACCTTTCACAGTAAGGCTGTTAGGCTGTAGGTTTCTATGACTTCAGCCTGGGTTGTGGTGTGTTGCTGTTGAACAGCTTTAAAGGTGGATTTGTGGTCTGTCTTCAGGTGTGGATGTACAACTGCCACAAGTTTATTTGCGCTGTTGGGAAGTGCTCTGTCTGCTTTGTGTTGGAGCACTTCAGGAGACCATGGCAGGATCCTTGTATGGAAGTCATCGGGCCTCGAGGCTCTTTTTTGAGTTCGTCTGTGGCTAAAGGCCCGCAAATCCAGACAGTTTTGAAGGTAGAGAGTAACAATTTAAAAAGCACTTGGTAAACCATCTGACAGACTTCTTTCAAAAGTAACACTGGAAAAGCTAGGCTGACAGTTGCTTAAGTTTAAGGAAAAAAACAAAACCCCATTATATCACCTTTAAATTTATGCTCTTCAATGCTTGGCATAGATCAGTGTGATTATTTTGAGCTCTGTTTTCTAGTTTTGGAGAAGTTCTAGCTTGTACTCTGTAAACTCCCTAAACTACCTTACCACAAGAGTTATATCAAAAACCCCTTCAAGTGTAGTCATACTCAGTGTTAATGTGTTTGTTTTCCACAATGATTTCTTGTTTCTCCTGATCTGCCCATCAGGAAGTAGAGTTGTTTGTTTAAACATAATCCTCTTTTTCTCCCTGCAGGAATGGGTTGGACAAGTGGAAATAAGTGCCCTTTCTCTTATGTACAAGTAAGACAACCTTTAAACGTGTTTATTGGCTTCTGTTGTTGCTAAGCTGTGGGCTGTACCCGTGTCTGTTGTCTCTGATGTAGCTTGGCAGTGCAAGTATTGTAGACTGCTGTTAGAAAGCTGATCCCACCCCTCCCCTGGTACAAAGGTGTCTGTTCAGAAGTAAGGCTGCTCACACTTACTCCTGTGCCGTGTTCCAATGTTCCACTCTGTCAGTCCCAATGAAATAGTACGAGCGTGTCAAGGGCCATAGCTTGAGCTGTGCTTGAGCGTTGTTGTGGGATTTGTGTGGTGACAAACTCCTCTTGGTGCTGAAGGGTTTTGCAGGTGTGTTCTAATTGAGCGGGATCTGTGTGTTAATCATTCTTCACAAAGAAAACAAAATTAAACAACAGGCTGAATGTTTGTAACCGCTTCCTAATTACTGCGCGAGGGGGCGAGCAATGAGCAGCATCTTCTCTTTGAGCTGCTTGTTAACCAGTTGAAAAAACTGGTATTTCAAAATGCTGGCTGTAAATTAATGACTGTTATCTCTGACAGTTGGTAAGAGGAGAGATACTCTGTGGGAAGTTACCTGAAATTCCCTCTCTGCATTGTGTGTGGTTGGTGGGACAGTCTGGAGTTGCCTGTGCTGTGGAAGAGGACTGAACTGTAGGTCAGAGGAACGCTTGGCCTCAGAGGCTCAGGGAGAAGGTCTGGTGGTTAGATTGAACCAGGGTGTAGAGGGATGCAACTTCTTTTTTGAGTCACTGAAGTCCTGTGCCTGACGACATCAGAAACGCATGATTGTGATCTTCTGTTTGTGCATTTCTATCCGTGAGAAACATCTCGTGAAGTAGAAGCTGTTTATTTTGAAGTCGTGATACTGGTGTCCAGAACCACAGCTGATAGTTGAATATAGAGACAAATCCTAGTCAATAGTAGTTTTTCATTTCATTTGGAAGCCTGAGGAGGCTTGTGGCATAATTGCAATGCAGGCAGTATTTCGCAGCAGAGCTGCGCTCAAGAATTGTTACTGCCCTACTTGCTTTGGGAAGACTGGCTTCTACTAAACAGTTGATTCAGAGCCTCTGGGAAATCAGGGTGGAGGTGAGGGGAGAGAGTTGCTTCCCATCCTATGTGCTGGCAGGCTGAAGGAAAGCAGAAGTACGAACGTCCTGTTCTGATCCTGCTGAAGTGAGAGTGTTTCAGATTGTTCAAGAGTCAGACAGAGACACGGTAGGAAAAGGCCTGGTTTCACTTTCATTTCTTGGGCTTCCAGCTGACTTTTCCTTGCTTCCCTGGAGCGAGCGGGCGTCTTAGCGATGAAATTCTTTGCTTCTCAGAACTGCTTTTTCCGAGTCGTTGTAGAAAGTTTTCCTTTTATCTTTCCAACCTAAACCCACCCCTGTGAACACACTGTAGTCACTCTGCAAGACTAACAAAACCTGCTTGTGTGTGAGCAGGGATAGATTGCTGCGTAAAGAATTCAGAGGGAGTATTGTGGATGAGGGAGAGAAAACGAAGTTAAGATCGTGACAGAGATGGATTGCAGCCGAGAACCAAACCAAATAGCAACCATTGATAGTCTTTCAGTTTTAAGAACATTAAAACACCCAGCCTGCTGCGTCAGTGTCTGTTTTCCTGCTTGGGTCACTTTATATCCTTTTAGTGTGTTTTAATCTAACAAAATGTGAGGAATCTAAATTCTGATGTCGTTTAGCTGTGTGATGTTCGTACAGCTAACAGCATGGCATTCAGAGGTGCTGGAGATGTCGTTACAGTACCTGATCCTGGGACAGTACCTGCTGATGTGTTGGGCTTTTTGGCCTGCCTCTTGGCACGCTGTGGCCACCGGGCCAACCTTTGGGAACAGTGTGTTCTGTGAACCCTTCTGAGTGTGAGAACTTGGTTTGGCAGATGTGTTTCTCAGCACAGACACAGGAGTCTTTCTGTTAACCGGCCTCCATGCCCAGAAGGGTTCGTGCGTGCGTGCTAACATAGGTTTAACCTAAACCGTTGCTCCTCTTCTGGAAACTTTGCACCATTTTTTCTCTCTGTTCAGAAGACCGACCTCCTCTTTGTTCTGGTGGGTTTCCAAGTGGCAAAGCTGAAATAATGTCTCCAGGACTGGGGAGCTGTCATCTTTGTAAACACAGCTCCAGAAGGTGGTGCTGGAGACTTGCTTAACTTGCCCCTGGCCCTGGCGGTGTGTCTGGTTCTAGTGCATCTAGTGCATCTGGTTCTGTGGTCGCATGTGTTCCTTGGACTGGACTGGAACGTTCCAAGTTTTATCGCTGACTAATTTCTAAATGAGTTCTGAACTGCTACTCTTCTTCCCCCCTCAGGAAAGATTTCATAATATACCGGGAACCAAATGCTTCTCCTTCACACGTGACTGAAAATGGCTTTTCAGATAAGGTAAAAAACCTAGTTAAGACACTTCCAAAGAGCTAAACTAAGATCACTTTACAAACAGCATGTGGGTTCATGTGAGTCTTGTTATTCATCACAGCAAAACGCTCTGAGAGTTCCATTCTGACCATTGGTTTAGTACGTGTTTGAGGCAGCTGTTCTGCTAACACATGTAGCTCCCATTTGTAAATGGTGGGGGAGTGGTACATCTTCATGTTGTCTCAAATCCTGTAAAAGTGAGTTTACAAGGTCTAACAAATTCTTTTTGACTTCCAGTGAAAACCTTTTTGTTTTATAGGACATCCACTAAACGCTTTTATTGTTGATACTTGGAGGTGCTGAGAGAGCAAAGCTCATTAAACGGAATGTAAGGGGAGTAGTACTCATATGAAAAAATCAAGTGAGATATAAACCCTAGCATGTCTTTTCTTTGTAGGTGTTGCTGTGCTTCTCGAATGGAAACCACTATGACATTGTGTATCCCATAGAATACTCAGAAAAGGCTGCTCTGTGCCAGTGTAAGTACAGCGCTGTGGAAAGCACGGGTTGTTAACAGGAGTCCTAGTTCTCAAATTTGTTTATATTCCCTTCCTGTGTTGGTGGGAGGGGAATCTGACAATCTGTTCTGGAGGGTTCCGCCTTTAACCCTCAGACCATCGCACAGATTCTTAACAGGAATCTTAGAACTGTCAGAGTCAGGTTTCAGGAAGAGGCTCTGCAACCGCTTGGTTCTCCGCTGGATTGTCAGTGGCTGTGTGGCTGTGCGACAGCGTGGAGACTTGCTGTGTCCTGAGTGTTGGCAGAGCAGATGATCGCCGAGGGGAGGAGATGTGTTTTTGTCTGCTGCTTGGAATCTGGGTGATCTGATCTAGATAGAAAATGTTAATAGAATCATTAGGGATTGGAAGGGACCTCAAAAGATCATCTAGTCCAATCCCTCTGTCAGAGCAGGATTACCTAGACCAAGTTGCACAGGAACATGTCCAGGTGGGTTTTAAATGTCTCCAAAGAGGGAGACTCCACAACCCCCCTGGGCAGTCCCTTCCAGGGCTCTGTCACCCTCACTGGGAAGAAGTTCCTTGGGGAACTAATTTCTAACATGTTGCATAGCTTTTGGTCAGCTGCTTTTGAGTTTGTTTCAGACTGTTGGGTACTCTCTGTGTGTAAGTTGTTGCAGAAACTGGGGGGGTTGGCTGCGCATAAAGTAACGGAGGACATGGATGGCTGTTGTGTGCACTAGGCTGTGGAGATGCCAGGGTTTCATGGGTCGCTGTGACAACTCCTACAAGGATTCCAGTTCTTTGCAAATCGTCTGCCTGTTTGCAGTTAAAAAGCTAAGGCCAAGTTTGTCAGGAGACCCGGTGGTTTCAAACATACCTGTTCAGCTGGAGTTGCTGGCTTTGCTCGTGATGTCTCTGCTGTTTAACTCGCAGAAGTGCTTGCTTGCCGTGCTGGGAGTGATCTGAAATGCGTCTGTAAGGGCTGTATGAAACCTCATTTACCTTGTGACTTATTTTGCTCTTCCACCCTTCTTCCCCAGCTCTGCTGTACGAGTTGCTCTATGAGAAGGTCTTTGATACAGATGTGAAGAAAGTCATAGCAGAACTTAGTGCTGGCGGTGTGACAGAGGAGAGCAATGGTAGCAGCGACGTGTCTGCTTCAGATTCAGACGATGACAGCTACAGGTAAGTGGGATTTAAAGGTGAGCGTGAGATGCCTGTAAGCAATGCGTGTTAAAGGAGTTCTGGGTTTGTGGTGTGTGGTAGAATCTAACAGCTGGGGTTGAAAACCTTTACAGATGACTAAGGAAAGAAACACAGAGGGTGCAGTTAGAACTCTGAAAGAATGAAATGCGTGGTCTTTGCGGTACCTAAGAGCAGGGTTGTGGTTCCTCTGTGTTTCCTCCAGCCTAGCTTTGAGTCTCGTTCCGTAATGGAATATTGCCCTTGCAGTGTGACCTTGTTCTTGCCGAAATCAGGAGAATCTCCTGGGAGCACTGTCAGTGTGCCAGTCTAGCAGGGTGAACTCCTTCAGTTACTTGGCTCACTCTTGCAACTGAGTAGTGTTACAGGAATCTAATCCAGCGTGTGTTGCTCCCACATCTGGGGGATGAACTGCCTGCTTGATTGAGATGTAGCTGCTGGAGAAATACAGACGTAGCTTGCTCTGTTTCGCTGTGTGGTTTCTCTGAAGTGATAGTATGTGCAGGTTTGTAGTCCTTTTGCTGGATCTGCAGCCTCTAGCTGGCTTTGAGACTTTGATCTACTGATTACTTTTGCTAAGTAAGTCTCTTACAGCATCAGCTTTGTGTTTACATCGTGACAGTTCTTCTGTTCAATACTGTTGTGGAAACCCTGGCTTGTGTGGGGTTCCACTGAAGCCGTGGAGACTGTGCTAGAGCAGTGCATCACATCCCCTTGTCCTGCTGAGTGTTATTGAAGTCCTTTCTGGGGACTCTGCTGTAGTCAGTGTGACATGTGGCAGAAGAAATCTTTTGAGCCTTCACAAGCTGATCGTTATCTCAGGCTGAAAACAACAGAAGGGAAGGTGATGGCAGTCAGCACAGAAAGAAAACCAAGTTCTGGAAAAGGGATTAGCTTCCTTCCTTGCCTTGGGGGGAAAAAGCCGACCTAGAGAATATTTCAAACTAAAATACAAAGTATTTCTGCCTCTGGGAACAGTTACTGTAGTCAAGTGTCGGGGTGGAAACCTTTATTCCTGACTGGTTTTGGAGCTTTCCTGGCCTTCCTGTGCAGCAGCATGACCCTGTTCCTTTGAGACTGTGAACCTCCACAGCACCTCTGTGAGTGAAGGTCATGTACTCCCTTGAGCCTCTCCAACCCAAGGCCTTGGAGTTAAACCACGTGTCTTAGGACGCAGTGGCTCTGCACCTAGTTAACCGAAGTACACGTGTATGGGTGGAGTCTTGGCAGTGTTTTGTCCTAAAGTTCAGCTTGTTTCGTTACCTAGTTTTCTAGAAGCTCTTCAGCTAATGAAAGTAAATGTTTCAGTTGTGCTGACAGATTGTGATGCCAAGTAAGAGGACAGTGCCCGATGCCAGTTAACTAACAGAGTGGCATTTGGGCTTGAGGCACTGCTTATTCTTTTTAACATCTGCTTTTGTGATGTTTTCTTTGTGTGGTTGCAAAAGTGAGATGTTTCCTTGCTTCCCTTGCCTGCCTCTCCTTTTTCCCCCCCAGGTGATGGCTAATTCAGGGCACCTAAGTTACACCTCCTGAAACTTGTACTTGGAAACAAAGATCTTTTTATCTTTCTATGATGTAGAAATGTATTTCAGGCTTGAGCTTTTTTGTTTCAATGGGTGAAGATGTTCTGGAGTTATGCTGATGTTAGAAAAACAAGTGGAAATGGGTAGTTTTGGTGTTTTCATCCACTTCCATGGTTCTTCTTGCCCCCTGCTGTGGCGGGAGGATGGGACTGGATGACCTTTCTCAAGGTCCTTTCCAATCCCTAATGTTCTGTGGTTCTGTCCTTTTGCAGAAGTAAAGCAAGCACACTCAGTGATATGAATGGGTTGAAGTCTGCTGCTGGCGACAAGGTATTTCTCTTCTGAGATTTATTTTCCTCCTAATCACTTGTTTAATCTTTTGTCTGCTGTAGTTCTCAGTGTTTAATGCTCACAAGAGAATCCTGAGCTTTTAGTTTTCTTAATACCTTAAGTCCCTAGGTCTTTGAAAGTGAGTGTTGGCTTTTGCTGTGCCCTGAGGTGGACAGTGTCCTTCACAGTGCTGCTCCGTTCCCGTTTTGTTCTGAGGTGCTTAAAAGAGCATCACGGAACTGTTACCGTTCTTAAATCAACGCATTTTCGGCTTCACTTGTGAGTTTCCAGTCTGAGCGCTGCAGCTGGATAATGGGAACTCCGCATCGTTCATGTAGCTGACCTTTCACGTTGTTCTGTTTCGTACAGCACCTTAAGAGCAACGAGAATCCTGCTTCGTTGGTCCTCCCTAAGAAGGTTCTGAAGTCGCTCAATCCCTCGGTTTACAGGAACGTTGAGTATGATGTCTGGCTCCAGTCCAAGTGGGGTAAGTAGCGGCGCGCTCGCGAGCTGTGGTTTTTCCCAGCTGATGGACGAGGTGGAGCCCTTCTGAAGGGCAGCGATGCAGATGGACGCTTGGGTTTTAGGCAGCGGTCTTCCTCCCGTGGGTTGGCGTGCAGGTGCAGGGCCTGAACCTACGGCTTGTGTTTTCAATGCGTCGAGGAAGGAAGGAATTCTTGGGGCCCGTTTAAGCTAACGGGGTGCTACTGCCGATGTCTTTACAGATCAGCAGAAACAAGATTTCTCTATTGCTGCTGGCATGCAATACTCAGTGGGAGACAAATGCAAAGTAAGTACTGAATTTCATAGAGAAAATACAGTTTGGCTCAAGATACCTGTTTTCTCTCCCTGGTAACTGTTTTGTAAATATCTATTTTCTAAATTTTCTGTTGATTTCTAAGTGTGTTTGTGTGTGTCTCCAGCCGTGCATGTGCTCGTGATATACGTGACTCGGTGTGCACAGAGTCGCAGGACATTAGGGATTGGAACCTGCACAAAACAAACGAGAACCTGAGTGTAGAGTTCACAGAATCAGAATTGCAGAATCACTCTGATGGGAAAAGACCTCTAGGATCATGGAGTCCACCCATCTGCCCTATCTTCACCCCTAAACCATATCCCTCAACACCTCAAGTTATTACCTAATAGTACGGGCTTACAAGTTGTGTTTAGCACTCTAAGGCTGTCTTGTGTAGTGTAGTTACTGCAGGGTGCAGGTATTTGTACAGCACCCTCTGGTAGTTAACAGAGTCACTCAGTCAAACCTAAATGTGCTGCAAGACTGGGATGGAAATGTGGGAAGGGCAGGTGCAGCAAGTAGTGAAAAGTGGGGTTTTGAATACAACTGGAAAACCAAACGTTGGGTGGAATGTGGAGGAATTTGTATCTGAAAGAGAGGTTTGAGGAGGCGAGTGCGAGCTGGATCGCTAACACCATGGTCACGTGCAAACGGCTTCTGGAGAGTAACGACAGCAGTCATTTGGGTTCGTGTTGTTCTGAAGTTCAGACATTAGTTCTAAGCTTTTCTGGATGTGGTTTTTCAGAAGCTTTGGGGTTAATTCTGAGGTGAGGTGGTTTAAGTGAAGCCGAAAAGCCCTGATACGTTCTATTTCTGACTGTGGGGTTTCAGGAAGTGTTGTTGTCTGGCAAGTTCTCAGCTGTGTTGTACTGCTGGTGGTTGGGTTTTTTTTTATAGTGTTTTGTTTTTGAGGAAGCGATGAGGATCCAAGGTTTGCTTGCGATACGCTCGCTGAATGCTGTGATCCGTTTTTTTCAGCTCTTGTGTTCCCTGAGGTCAAGTTCCATTTTGAATGTTGCTGAGTTACCCCCTCTCGTTGTGTCTCTGGAGCTAATGCTCTGCTTTTCCCCTCCCGTGTCCGTGCAGGTGCGCTTAGACCATAACGGCAAGTTCTACAACGCCCACATTCAAGAAGTTTGTTCAGAGAACGGGCCTGTCGTCGTGTTTGTTGAAGAGCTTGGAGCAAAGTGAGTGCTTAATCTTCCCTCCAAAAGAGGGCCAAGCTGCCCCTTGGTGATGACAGCATCACTGAGCAAAGTCACAGTTAATTCTTCCAGCCCCTGAAGTGTACCTGCTGCTTAAGAAAACAACAGGGCACCAGGTTTCTGCATCATCATCTCTTTTCTGAAGCTAACAATTTGGGCTTTTGCACAACAGTCAGTCCTAAACGGGTTGACACCATCGTAGTGAGCTGTTGCTTGTAGTGCATAATGGTGTGAGCAGCTGTTTGTGTTAAACTGCCCATCAGTGTACTGAGGTTCCACTTGCTGAGTAGCTCAGCCTGACTCCCTAGAGTGCCAAGTGCCTGTTCAGACGGGCATCACCCTTCTCTACCTTGGGGCCACCTCCTCCTGTTAAACAGAAATGACCGGTCAGACAACGTGAAGCTTGTCCTGTAGTTCGTTCCCTTTTAACATGGAGGTTAAACTCGATTTGAGCAGTCTGCCGTTGGAGAGGTTTTAGTGTCTTCCTTCAAATGATGCAGAGCTGCTTGGACATCCTACAGCATCCTCTGTTGAAACCACAGTAACTGCTCTGGGATGTAAACCCCACTGCAGTAGTACCTGGCCGGCTGTTGCAGTGTCTGTGATGAGGTTTATCTGGCTAGGTTGCTTTGTCTCATCATTTTCCTGTTCTGTCTGCCCTGAAGACTTTCCAGTGCTCACTCCACAGAAGGCCGGTCGTTCTGTACTGGATAAGTTCACCCCAGCTTACCAGCTTCATTTTAAAAGCAGTAGAACTGTTTCTGAAGTGTGATCATACAGAACAGTGGTTTCAGAAATGGAAAGATGCTGTTAACTTTAAGTGGTGCTGCTAACTTGAGTAGCCTGCAGCGTGGTCGTTAAGATGTTTGCCGCCGTAACTCCTTGTTTTGCAGGCATGCTGTCTCACTGAAGAGCCTTAAACCTCTTCCACAAGCCTCTCCCATGGAGGGCTGGAACACTGTGCCAGGGAAGAAGATAAAGAAGTTTTTCCCGACGTGGGGGCAGAACGCTCAGCCCGGTAGGACTGTACCTGTCTGCGTGTGGCAGATTGTTCCAAAGAGCTGAAGGATTTGAAATAAATCTGTTCTTGTCTCTGTGCTGCAGATGCAGATTGCAGAGGGCTGAAGAACCAGAGCAAGTCAATAAAACCCCAGTCAGCACTACCTCCTCGACTCCAGCATACTGTGGGAGCCAGGCAGCATCAGTTCTTGTGTTCTGGACCCCAGTCTCATCAGACCTCAACTGAGCAAAAAGCTCCAGGCAGGAATCCTTCCCAGACAGCAAGGTAATAAAGCTGCAGCTAACCCATGTCCTGAACTCCGGTTGAGCTGCTCAGAGCCCTGGTGCTGCTCGAGGTTCTTGAAAGGCCTGTTCACTGGGTCTGCAGAAGCGTTCCAGATTAAGGACGCACCAGCAGAGGACAATTACCTAGTTAAAAATCTTAACGTGAAACCCTTTTTTCAGAAGCTGGTGTTGCTGCTCTTCTGCCACTCTTCTGTGCTGTGACTTCGTGTGGAGTCAGTGGGGCTGGGGTGTCTTGGAGTTGGCCACGTGCAACATTTTAAGGCTGTTTTTCTGCCATCTCTAAGCTAAATACATGAATGTCCTAAAATGTTTAGGTAAACGATTTGCACAGCTGAAACAGGGCCGTGAATTTTCTGTAGTAGTGGTTCAGACACTGCAAACTCTAAAGTATTTCCCCTCTGATGGTGTTTGTAAACATCAGCTTCCCCAGCTTTCTGTTTCAGGTTTGTAGGTAACAGATGGGGGTGGCCTGATGTAACAGCTGTGGTTTGATAGGAAGTCTGAGGATTGTACCCAAGTGAATAAACCACGGACAAAATGTCTTCTTTCCCTTCCTCATGGGTGCCTTGTGGTGGGCAGGAGGGGATCCCAGTTCAAGCAGTGCTCTACAATCGTCTTCCTTCCAAACCGCGAGGTTGTGTTGTGTTTGCTGCTGCTGAATTCCCTTCTCACTGATCCCATTTTGTGTTTCTCTTCTCAGAAAACCAGAGTGGGAGAGAGCTGAGGATCTGAACCACAGCACCAGAGACAGTAACTACTTTGGGCTGTCCCCCGAGGAGCGCTGGGAGAAGCAGGCGATAGAGGAATCTCGTTCGCTGTATGAGATCCAGCAGAGGGACGAGCAGGCGTTCCCTGCTCTCTCCAATGTAGGGTGGTTTCCACTAACAGTGTGTCTTTCCAGACTTGTCTGTGAGCCTTTAATTGGCAGTTGCTTTGCTGGCCTTGTGTTCCCATGCAGCTTGAGAGTTCATTTTCTTCACACTGGCTTTCTGTATACAAACACATGACTCTACAGTGCTTTACGAACTGAGGGTGAGACGCGCAGGTAGAGCATGTTCCTCTTGGGGAGATGTTTAAAACCAGCTGGCTGCGTTCCTGTGCGACTTGATCTAGGTGATCCTGCTGTGGTGGGGGACTGGACTGGCTGATCTTTCAGGGTCCCTTCCAATCCTTGGTGTCCTGTGATTCTGTGGATAGTTGCTATCCAACACCCCCCTCTTTGGGCAGCCATGAGCTGCTGAGGCTGTGGGCTGCTTTGTACTCCCTTGCAGTTACTCAGGTGGTTGTCTTGGATGTTGGGATCAGACTTGAAAGTGAGGACAGAACTTGCTCTGAAGTGGTTTAGGTGAGAAGTCACTCAGTAATGTGACACTGTGGGGCCTGAGTTAGTGTCAGAGGTAACTGGGTGGTTGTTTCTGATTCAGCTCACATAAAACCTTTGTTAAGTGACTTTTCTTTTTAGCCTGAGAAGCCTGTCACAGGCTTAATCCTGTCAGAGCAGGTGATGGTAAGGGATCATCAGACTGCTTAGGAAACCTCCTCTTACAAGATTTAATGTTTGTGCCTTCCTACACTCCTTTAGAGTCCTTCAGTGTGCCAGGCTGCTACGCAGACGGTGGATAATTTAAACCAGAAAAAGCTCTCAGGTAACGAGAGAAGAAACAGCAAGTGGACAGCAGAAGTGGAGGAGCAGAAGGAGAAAGGTAGAAACAAATGCTTGTAGATTTAGATGTTTTTGCTTGCTCTTACTACCAGCCTCTGTTCAGGATGGGGCATCTGTTGGGACAGAGGGAAGATGAGCTGTGGTTTTGGGAGGAAGTAGGTGATTTCTTGCTTTGTGAATGAGGTTGAGAGAGCAGGCTCCTTGCTGCAAGTGGGAAGAGGAGTGAAATAAACTAGAAGACTGTCAGAGCTTCCTAAATGAGATCCTGCTGGAACAGGAGGGGTATTGAAAGTGCTTTCTGGAGCCAGAGCAGCAGGTGAGAGCTGGCATGCCGTCGCACAGAGGCGAGAAGGTGCTGTACAAGAGCTGAAACCCGCCGCGGCAGACGCGTTGGTGAATGATGAGTACACGGCGCTGGTGCTCCATACTCCTCCTGGCAACAAGTGCTGCCCTGAACGGCCTCTTAAGGACTGGTGTCATGTTTTCTCAAGCACATGAAAACTTGTCCCATCAGCAGTGCCAGAGTGTTTGTGTAGAGAAGGCTCTTTACCGCAGCAGGGCTTCGCTGAGGTGCATCACATGTACAGCTTTCTCGCTGGGGTTCTTCGTGTGATGCTCTGGCTCGTGTTGCCTCTTCTGAAACGAGATGAAAAAGCCTGTGGGAATGAACTGTACTTCCCTCTGAGTATTTAGAGATTCCTTTTGGTGCTCGGGGAGCTGGCAGCAGCTCTCACAATCAATATTGTTTGAATTTACGTTGTCTGTTATGAGGGTGCACGCACCAAGCTCTTAAATACAGCTCCAGCTGTGTAGCAGCTACTGTTAAACTCCACGTGTGACCTTGATGGACAGGAAGTGCTAGTGGATTTGGACATAAGCTACAACGTGAGGAACTTGTACAGAGCTGATTGAGAGAGGATCAGGCCGTGGCTTTTGCAGCACCACTAGGAGTTTGCTGCTGCTGAAGACATAAAACTCCTCTGCATCAGTCTGAAAATTTTCTAGATCTCTTGAACCACTGAGGCCTCCTAAACTTAACCTTTTCTCACCAAAAGCAGACAAGGCTTGAAGCTGCTGTTACTTCAACCCTTCAGGCAATGTACAGACTTGCTCCTGTTTCCTTAACTGGATGATCTTTCGAGGTCCCTTGCAATCCCTAATGATTCTATGATTCCCTAGGAAGGACTGAGATAGGTGATAATGTTTTTGAAGAGGGAGCTACATCTCTTTCCTCCTTCCCTCGAGCATCAAGGTCACTAACAAACCATAGGAAAGGTGTGTAGAGTTCTCTATGCTCTGCAGAGAGCATACAACTGTAGGGTTCTAAACCCAGGCCGAAGTAGCTGCTGCGTTACTTCTGCAGCAGCTGTTTGGTTTTGGATGCTTTGGTAAGAAGCGCAGTGTTTCTGCGGTGGTGTGTGCTGAGGTGGGCCTGCCTTGTTTGGAAGGTCTCATTTTGGAAAGAGAAGCTTTAACTTGCTCAAGTTGTGATGGCCGTGAGTGATGTGCTGGTTCACTTACTGGGTTGTGTCTTGCTGTTACAGAGTCGAATTCCAGGCAGATCCACTTAAGTCAGAAGCTTGAGCCGAATTCATCTGAGGTAATCTTGGGTCTTGTGAGTGTTAACTGCTGCTCTGATGGGTGGTTCACAGAGAAATAGCTGCTTCTAGAGCTGTGACTGCTGCTGCTCCTTTACAGCTTTCTGAGGGCAGGAGCTTGTACTGCTGTTGGCTTTCCTCTGCCCCCTGTAGCCAACACTTTGTCCTCTGTAATCTGGGCTATCGAGAGCACTTACGAATCTGAATTTGTAGTGGCAAGTATGTTCTGTATTGGTATATGGTGGGGCCACAGAAGATGTGATGTTTGCTTGTAGCCTCTGTGCCAACAGACCATGGTCTCTGACGTTCAGTGAAGATCTGTGGCCTCTTGTTGGCTTTTAACTCCTGCTGTCCTTCCAGTGAGTGCTAGTGGCCAGGTGCTTTCCTGGTTTGAGATCTTTGAATGCCTCTATGAAAAGTGCATCTCGCTGCTAGACCAGCTGTGTCTGTTCTAACTTTGCTTTAGAAGAGCAGTCAAGATGAGAGTTACCCAAAAGCTTCACCTCCTTTGGAACGAGTGAAAACAGATTCTCCGGTTCTTGCCGAGCAAGTAAGAAATGTTTGTTTGATTCCCAAGTTTTCCGGTCAGGAGACTTCGGACAAAGGAGAGCTTCATCACAGCCACGTACGTATCGTCATACCTGGCCATTGCTGTGGCGATGAGGCCAGAACCTGTCTCCTCAGATTACAGTGCTTTTTGCTTGAAGATCTTTGCTCTTTCAGGCTTCTCCAGGGTTGTTGGTAGTGGCTTGTGGGGGTGGCTTTTCTGTTGGGTGGGAGATACTTGCGTGTAAAGCTCGTGGAGGTGATCATAACATAGTAAGTTGATGACTGCCTGTGGTACGAGCGTGTTCTGGGTAGAGCTCAGCGCAGCGTTCCTCACGCAGTGCTGTGGCCAGCACAGCCTGGTGAGGTGCTGGTCACTGTTGGGTGGTGGTGGTAGTCTAGAGGTCAGTGAGTCATCCGGCCTGTTTTGGTAGAAGTCAGACACACGAGGGCTCTTCAGTGGTGATTTAGAGTAACAGCTGGTCTGTTTGTGTTCACAGAACCTGACGGAATGCCTACCCAGCGTCACTCCGACCCCCCCACCAGTCTTCTCTGAGGTGCATTTACCTCCAGCAGTGCCTTCTGTACCAGCCATTGTGCCGGCTTGGCCCAGTGAGCCAACACCTTACGGACCAGCAGGTTTGCAGAACTCCTAACCAAAATCAGAAATGGCTAACCCTGAAAAATACTTCAGCTCTCTTGCGTGGAGGGAACGTGTCTCCAGGAGACACTGTGTTCATGTAACTTCACCCGGAGGCAGTCGGTCATGGGAATGTGTTTCCTTACTGCTGAAAGCCAGCTGAGAGTTCCGGTGGGTCTGTGCTTGCCCACAGGGCTAGCCTGCTTTCCTCTCTGCCTGAAGGAGGAAGGCAGGGGTGTACTCAGTCCCCTGGTTTTCTCCTAAGTGGGATAGCTCGGAGTTCTGAGGGGGCTTGCTGTGAGCATCTACGTAAAGTAGAACACGTTGTCGGTGTGTTCGGTCTGGGTACGTTTGAGCCGTGTCCCAAGTAACAGTCTGACTCCCTAAGGGTGCGGAATGACTAGTCAGAGTGCGGACGTTCGCGTACGGGTCTCGGTGCACACCTCCTTTTCTCCCCTCCCTGTTTCCTTCTGGTAGTCATCATTTCACAAATAAATGTGGGGAGGGTGTAACAACTACTAGAAAACTGCTTCACTCGTTCTGAACACTAGTCTCTGCGTTTAGACAAACCTTGTGTCTGGAACTTGCTGAAGAGAATTCCCTCCCGTGTCTTTCTGAAAACCTTTGCTTGTTCTTGCTGGTTTTCCTCTTGGAAATGTGCTTTCCTGCTGTCAGTGTCTTCTGTGACTGTACGTGCATACACAGAGACGTTTCTTTCCCTTAGGTATTCCAGCCCAAATACCTGCTTCTTCACTGATGCCAGCCCCAGCAGCGGGACCTGACTCTATTGTATCGCAGGCTCAGGTAACATCTGCTCCAGTTGCTGGAGTTCCTGTGTCGCTGCAAGCGGTTAACCAGCCTTTAATGCCTTTGCCTCAGACTCTGAACCCTTACCAGGACCCACTGTACCCTGGATTCCCTTTCAGTGAGAAGGGGGAAAGAGCTGTTGCGCCCTCTTACTCCCTGTGCAATACTGGGGAAGACTTGCCTAAAGGTGAGAAGCCACGGCTGTGCGTTTGGTACCGTGTTTCCTGACAGGTTTTTGTCTCTTAAATGTAGGTACAAGCCACTCCTCAGGTCCTGTTGTTAGCCTGTGCCAGAAGATCTAGGTGTTCTCGGGCCGTGGTTTAAGGTGTGGGAGGGAACACTGAGCAGGGTTGTAACTGCTCCGTTTGCATTGCTGCGGGTGCTGCTGTTTTCAGTGGTTACACCTGGAAATCTGGTGGGATGATTGTGGCTCTGAGCTTGACCCACCATAGCTTGTGGGTTTGTGATTGTGAAGGATTGTCCTTGGAGAACTGTTGCCCTTCACTGGGCCTTTTTCTTGGAACCAAGCCTTGGGAGTGGTACGAGTGGGAAGTGCAGGTTGGGGCGTGCTGTGGGTCTGCAGTGTGCCTGTGGAGAACCCCTGCCTGACTGTGGGGCTCAGTGCTAGCCCAGCTGCTGCTCTAACCACCACACGTTGTGCAGTCTTGGCACTGCAATCTGCCCTGCAGCTGTGTTCCAGAGACCTCACTGTAACAACACCCCATCCAGAGAGCAATCAGATTGTGGCAGCTTGACACCAGTGTTTCCCTATGGAAAGGGCACTGTATGCAGGAACTGGGGTTTGGATCTGATGAAGTTTGAACATTCCAGGTCCTCATGGGTATTTTTCTCTTATTTTTTTTCTAGATAAGAATATCCTTAGATTTTTCTTCAATCTTGGTGTGAAGGTAACTCCTCAAACATACTTTGTGTGTGTGTTGTTCCATACACTGTGCTTGCGCTCGGGGGTACCTAGAGCACGGGAGCTCGGTTGTGGCAGCTGAACGCTTCATGCTGGCACTTGAAATGCTCGTGTGGTCCATCACCTGGGACCCCGGCAGCCACTCACGTTGCAGTTCAAGTACACGGAAACAAGTTCTGTCTCAGCAGTGATGATGGGAACTGTTGGCTTCCAGCTGTGGCCGTGCTCTCAGCAGACTGTGCTTTAGATTCACAGGGAAGCCTTTGATTTGAAGGTGGACTTGCAGCATGTATAGGAAACAAGGCCCTGTGGCTAGGACCATGTTTCTGTACTGGCCAGGCCGCTGCAGTACGGATTTCTGTGGACACTGCCCTAAGTAGCCTCCACATCTGGCCTTTGTACTCAGGTTAAAGACAACAGTATTTTACCCTTCTCAGTATTTGTAACAGTGGTGGGATGTGTACGTGGTGCCCACCTGTGTGGGTGGGTGGAAAAGGCTCATTCAGAGAGGAACAGTGTTCTGTTTCTTGTTGCACACTACTTGCTTGCATAGTGTCTTTGCGTAGCAGAACATCCCAAAGTCACTAGCAAGTGTCACTGCAGCAAAAGTAAACTGCCTTTGCTTTGTAAGTGTCTCTGAGGCTCTCTAGTGGCGCTTGTGCTGTTTCTGATGTGGTCTGGTCTGTCGTTGTGCTGCTTCAGCACCATCTGCTGGTTGAAGGACCACGCTCTAGTAGCTGGGCTCTTCTTCAGCTGGTCACCAAGTGCCGTGGGCAACCTGGGAACTGTTTTCTCTATTACTTCCCAGCCCGCTGCAGAGGGAACTAACTGGTTGCTGTTGAGAGATGTGGGTAGGCCCCTCACGATGGTTTGCTCTAGAGACAGCAGCAGGTGTCTCTGACATCCACACATGGCGCAGATGAGACCAAGACAGTGCCAGAGTTTGGGCTCTGCCCCCTACCCGCTGTTTTTTTGGATGGCCTGGTGCTCTGGCAGCCTGTACAGAAGTTGTCATCAGCTTTTCATACTGGTCACAAACTGGCCCACTACCTTCCACTGGAATGAAAACACACCGTGAGAACATCATGGTGGAGCCCTAGGTATTGAGAATTGAGGGCAGTCATTGTAAACAGAACTCATGTTTGCTTCCTGTAATTAACTGTTTCGGGACGGTCAGTGACCCGTGTGCCGTTACTTCTGTCTGACCATCAGAAAGACCAAATACTCATCTCCTTCCCCTCTCTTGCAGGCATACAGCTGTCCCATGTGGGCACCCCATTCTTACTTGTACCCCCTGCACCAGGCCTACTTAGCTGCTTGCAGAATGTACCCAAATGTGTCCCTTCCCGTGTATCCGCACAACCCCTGGTTCCAAGAGGCTCCGCCAGCTCTGAACGAAAACGAAACGGCACGAGCAACCAGGCACTTTCCTGTCCAGAGCGAGGCCAGAGCCAACGGTCAAATTCCACAGCTCGACAGCAGATCTCCATCGCTGCCTCTGATGATACCTACAGCTCAGGTGTCAGAAGGCCAAGGGCAGGTCTGCGTAGAGTCGGAGAACCCCGTGCAAGCTCTCCATGCAGGCTACGAGGAGTCCTTGAGAGGGAAAACCGTGTTCCCACAGCCGCCCTTCGGACACAACCACTTTCTGGGAGCTGTTCCGATAGCCCCTCCTTTCTTCCCTCACTTCTGGTATGGGTACCCAGTTCAAGGTTTCATTGAGAATTCAGTAGCGAGACCTAATGTTATCCTGTCGCCTGAGGACAAAGAGGCAGCAGCGAACACCTCTGCCGGCCTCTACGTGGCTAAAGAGTGCAGCCCTCCAGTGAACTGTGCAGAACAGCTTCAGAAGACAAACAGCAGCGGCGACTCGAATGCCGCACTCGTCCCCGGGGCTGGGACGAGCGGCGAATGCAGTGCCCCGAGAGAAGCCTCCGTGCGGGCACCTCCGCTGCAGCAGGCCTGTCCTTCTGCTTCTCCCGCGAAGCAAAAGGCCGCCGGGCAGCAGAATCGATCTCCACAAATACAGGGGACTGAGAGGCAGTCAGCAGCGCCCAACGCTCCCCCGCTGCTGGCAGAACCGCTGAGAAACGAACTGAAAACCGGCCCTGCCGGCCGTAAGGAGAAGCCTGATAAAGGGCGAGATCCCAAGAGCGCTGGCAACCTGCAGGCAGAAAGCAGGGCGCCGAGGATGAAGGAAGAGAGCTCTGAGGATGAAGGTGAAGTTTCTGACATGCTGAGGAGTGGCAGATCCAAGCAGTTTTATAACCAGACTTACGGAGGAGGCAGAAGGCCCAGACTCGAGTGGGGTTATTCCAGTAGGGGAGGATACCAGTTCCAAAGAAACGAGGAAGCCTGGAAAGGACCACCCAGCAGAGGCAGAGATGACGGCTACCAGTACCAGCGGAACTTTAGAGGGAGGCCGTACAGGAACGACAGGAGAAGGGCAGCGCTGGGAGATAATCACAGGGGGCATCAAGCATAGAATTAATAACTGCAACTTTTAAAGTGGAAGAAGTAATTTGAAGTAGCGGTTTAAAATCTTAATCTTTGTTTTTAGTGAAGTTTAAGGATCTGTTTAACTTTTGACAAATAAAGTCTAGGAGGATGTGAACTCCTTACCTACCGTATGGTGTCTGGGAGATGATAGAGTGAGTTTGGCTTAGTGTTTTGTTTTTTTTTTTTCCCCCCATGGTGTCAAATTAGGAAAAATAAAATAGGTTTAGCATTTGGTAATTTCCCCCCCCCCAAGGTTTGGGTTTGTGCTAGGAGATGGATCCGGACGTTCACTGGAGCGGCAGACGCTAGCATTTGACGCGCTCGACACCCCGAAATCGCTGGTAACGTTGCACCAAATACAGATGTCTATTTTCTCATCCGATGCCTTAGTTCGGAACTGAGCTAAAGGACCTCTCAGCCTACTGCACTGTTGTCTTTGATACGCTTCCAACCCAAAGGCCTTTCATCTCAAACAGAACAACCGATCTGGCAGACTTGAATGTTACACGTACGGACGGCAGCCAGCTAACCCCGTGTCCTAGGTATGTTGTATATAGTTCTTTTAATATTCATAGGGTATATTTTTGAATTCTAAAGAGAAGCATTTATTTGTGGAAATCAAAATCGAGCCGAGCAGTCGAGAAGAGCTGTGTAGGGACTGGTGAGAATGGCTGTTTCCACCACGAGTTCTTCATGCTGGTGTGACTAGAATGGTGCCTATGCCAACTGAATAATTACAAAGACAATAAAAATGTAGATGCTATGCATTTCCAGAATAATTCTGCATCTGTTGTAATAGCAGAAGTTTTTTTAATGCCACTTTAACACTAATGCACTGACAAATCCTAGATATTTTGTGAGGAGAGACGCATAAAGTACCTGTTAGGTTTTTTTAAGTTTGTATGATGGAGCTACTGTTCAGTATTCCTTTGTCGTTGCACTGTTGATGCAAATCTGTGTTTGGCCCGGACAACTCCTTGCTGGAACTCCTTTTAAAAGCAAGACGGACAGTCTCTGTGTGCTCTGTTCTTCCCTCCAACTCAGAAGAAAGTGGCTTCTGCCTTATATTTTTACACTGTGTCAGAGTTCTGATGCTGTTTCTTCTGACCCCGATATCCATCTCTGTCGTGTTCCTGTTGCCTTTGCAGTTTGGACGTTCAGCTGTCCAGACTGGGAGCGTGCGGTGCGCACAGTGTCCACTCAGCTCTGTTGCTCTGTAAAGTTCCCTGTTGTGTATATTTTTATATCTCTGTATATATTAGCGTAGGTGATGGTACCTTCTCTTCCAGGTCCGAGACTGTACAACCCTCCTTGATCAGGAAACTTGAGTGATAGTTACGCGATAAAGAATTTCTTTTGAGATGCATGCCATGTGTAAACCCTACTTAAATAAATGTTGGTCTTTTCACTTAGCTTCTAAATGGCATTTTACATCTCCCAGACAGCTGCTGAGACATTAAATGCATGGCTTTGCTCTGAGAGATCTGCTGCTGCTGCTGGCTGTGTTTGCCCTTTGGTGACAGCCAGCACGGCTTCACAGAACATGAGGGATTGCGAGGGACCTCGGAAGATCATCTAGTCCAATCCCTCTGCCACAGCAGGACCACCTACGTTCAGTCACTATCACCTTTGCCCTGTGCTTTAGTAGTTTCCAGCTGTTCCCAGGAGAGTCTGCTCTGCAACCTTGCCAGGTGCAGAGGTGACACTGACTGCGCTGTAGTTCCTCCCAGTTGGTCTTCCCCCTTTTTTACAAATGGGGGTTATGTGCCCTCTTTCCCAGTTGGCAGTAACTTCACCAGACTGCCAGGACTTATTAAATCGGACTGATAGTGGCCCAGCAATTTCTTCCACCAGATCCCTCTGGACTAGTGGATGTATTTAATCACATCCCGTGGACTTGTGAACTTCCAAGTTCTTTATATTGTCCCAAACATTATCTGCTCATTGCCCTCAGGGTGACCTGCTAGTACTCTGGGTGGCTCTTCCTTCTGCCCCTGTTAGCCTTGGCAGGTTTGGGTCAGAACATGCGGTGGTGTGAGGCTGTTTATTACCTGTATTTCTCAAAGTAAGAACTTCATGGGGTCAGCACCACAGATGGATTTGTGTGGTCAAACGTGGCAAGAGTGTGTAACACCCAGTGCTACTCCTTATAAGATAGCCCTGTTCCTGAAACACAACAGCTGAAAAAGACAAACCCCCTGCAAGGTTTCTGTTACCACTTGTGTAGGAACCCTCAAAGGGCGTTTTCCCTCTGTCTCTCTTTTCTTTGTGTAGAAAGTCATTTTTAGATGCTTTTTATAAAATTTAGCTTCATTGTTGTCTATAGTAAGGATCAAAGCTTTCACTTTGAACAGAACGACTCCCTGCATCTTCACTTCCACCCCCCACAGCCAAACTGTCACAAAGCAGGGCTGGAGTGTTCAGGGGAACTCTGCAGAAATGGTGCTTTCTTAGACACACTGACCAGCTGTCTCCTGAATCAGTGTCTCTCATGTCAGCTCTGAAACATCCAGCTGGGTTTTGTCTGACAAAGGCAGGTGTTGCTACATAAAGACAATCTCTCTCTGTTCAGCTCTGTAGAGAACACCTGCATCTCAGGTACAGCCTGTGAGGTGCCACAACCTCTTTAACCTGTAACAAAGCTGCACCTAGATGCTACAGCTCTCTTCAGCTCAGAAGGGCTCTGTCAGAGCACAGGGCTTGGCTAGCAGCAGGGGCTCTGTGAACTCAAGCCCATACTGCTGAGGTGGTGAAACAGGCAGCTGGGACAAACAGCCACTAACCTACCTTGAACTTTCATAGTCAAGAAAACCCTAAAATCCTTTCAATCCACAAGGCTTTCACTGGCTCTTTCCCTGTGCACAGGGGCAGATGACTAATGGTGTACATCTCTTCCTTTGTAGTGTTGGAGGTAGCTTGTTCTCCCTCTTCTGTGTGTTTGAGGTATGAGGTGTGCATGGCCAACATCACAAACACTTCTGAATTGGTACTGCAAGAACTTTTGCACTGTGTCACTGTCAGTTAGGAGGATACTGATTTGTGAAACCCTCAGCCAGAGAGATTAACTTGTTTAGAATGGTTGGGGTGGTGGTGGTGGACAGTGTTGGCAAGGCTCCCTGTTCAGGGACAGCTTCGTGATGTTTAGAAAGGAGGGAGTGCAGCCAGATGCACTGAACTGAGAACCTCCCTTGTGCGTTGGAGAAGCTGTCCCATGCTGAGGGGGTCTGTTTTGAAATCATTACACTGGAAACAGGGCTGTCATCAAAATTTAGAAAGTGGCAGTTTTACTCACACTAGGATTTACACTGCTACTGATCTCAGATGTTACACGCAGCAAGAGATTTCAAGCTCCAAAAGATGAAGTGTTCTAAAACCTGGCTGAGCCTTCTCCTCAGCAGAGGTGCAGGTTCAGCTATGCATTTCTATGCGCTGCTTACAGAGATGCTCAGATTCCATGTTTAATCATCCAGAAAGAAGTAGTTTCCACTCTTCTTTTGTTCCACATCCTTGGGGAGAGAAAAATGTCAATGTTATTTCCTTGCACTGCCTGTTTAACTTGCTGCTTTCCAGCACAGCACAACTACCAGGTTGGCTTAACATTAACCACTTAGGGCTGCTTTATGGTAAAGGTGCTTCTCTTACCTTGATGGAATTGAGTTTGTTTATCCTTGGTCTGTAATTGTTGGGGTCTCTTCTAAAAGTGATTTCAAGTTGAGATAAAAACTTATTCATTCCAGCCAAAAGAGTCTGTGGACTGTCAAGAGAGAAGAACATTTCATAACTACCTTCTCTTCACCTCCCAGCCGTGCGTCTGCTCGCAGCTCCAGCCTGAGCTCATTCAGCCTGGCAACACAAGCCTGAGCTGCACTCGACAGACCAGGCTGGGCTACATGTTCAGTGGAGTCACCCCTCTGACAACAGTTCAAGCATTTTACTCAGACACGTAGATAACTACAGTCATCCTTCAGCAGTGCCTCAGCACGACAGTTTTCAGACTGCTACCTTCACATTCTCTTCACTCAACCAGGTGTGCCAGCCCGCGTAGGCACTACGCCCACCCCCATAAGAAAAGCCCTCAGTGGCACCGTTAGCAGGCTCTAACCAAGATCACAGCAAATGCTGATGCCGAGAAGCACAGGCTCAGGACTGGCTGTGGCCTCCTTTACCCTGTTCAGTAATCCAGACACTCCTCTTACCTGTTTGCAAGTGTGTTCTTGGAAGGAATGCCATCAAAAACAATCACACGGTCAGCAAGGTAGGTAGCCATGATAAAGTCATGTTCCACCACAAAGGCTGTTTTTTTAGCGTGGAGAATGAAACTGAAATAGAAACGAAAGAAGGTTGAATGTCAGAGCTGAATGTACTGTTGAACAACTGCAGGGGTGTGTGACCATCGCCTACACTTTACCGTTTAATGACTCTAGCGGCCATCAGACGTTGCTCGGAGTCCAAATACGCCGAAGGTTCATCGATTAGGTAGACATCTGCAGGTTTGCCGAGACACAGGGCTAATGCAACGCGCTGCAGCTCGCCCCCAGACAGCGTCTGAACCTATTGGGGCAGGGGGAGTAAGGCCAGAGTCAGTTCAGGTACAGGCAGAGTGTTACAGAAGAACAGCTGGGGTGTTGTCTCGGGGAACGAATACCTCTTGGTCAATGATGTTTTCTATCTGAAGAGGTTTCATTACGTCAGTGACAAACTGGGGGTGCGTGTAGGCATCTCTGATCTTCTCGTGCAGTAGCTGACGGACGCTTCCCTATTAAAATGAAAACCTTTCATTCAGTTTCATGCACTGCAGCACAGGAAAAGGGGAAGAGAATGAAATTCTACCTGTGTACCAAGAACATGCTTTTTGCAGCAAACAATACTTATTAAGTAAGGCTGAAACGTACTGTAGATTTAGGACTGATCTTCTGTGGTTTGTAGCTGACATTTAGAACTGGGACCTCACCTATAAAAAGACAAAATTCAGAATGAAAACAAGAGCCTCAGCAGTACCTTCAAGACAGGTTTCAACTAAGGTATGGAGCACTACCTCCTTCGTCAGGTGTAAGTCTTCCTGCGAGCATCCGGATAAATGTCGTTTTGCCGGTTCCTAAAATAAAATCAAGTGACATTTTACTTCCAAATTTTCATTAAGACTTCTAACAGTGAAGTTACTGATACAAGAAAAAACCCCAAACAAAACAACTTAGTAAAGAACAGACTGTAAAATGCGGCTGTTTTGAGAATTCCTGGACTCACTTGCAGCAAGTGGCACCTGCAATTCTTGCTTTTTCACGTGTCAAGAGACGTCTAGAGCTACCACAGGGTAGCCTTGTGGCTCAGCTCACCAGGTCAGTCACCACCCTGCCTGTCTGACTTACTGAACGTGGGGTAACAGACCAACAGGCATCACCAGTCAAGCTCCTGCTATTCAGAGAGCAAGCTCATCTCTGCTAGGAACCGAGCGGTTTGATCGGACTCAAACCCGGCTCCCAGACTGACAAAGGCTTTAGGAGCCTCTTTAGGGCTGCAGAAGCTGTGCACTTACCATTTTCCCCTAGCATCACCATGATCTCGGAGTCCGTGAACTCTCCAGCTACTATGGAGAGCTCAAACTCCCCCATCTTTTTTTTCATGCCCGGATACTTGTACATGCACATCTTTTTAACCTCTTCTTCGTTAGCTGTCTCAGCCACTTTGAAGACCAGCGACGCATCTCGAAACCTCAGGTTTTCCGTTGGAACGTAGCCATCTAGGAAAATGTTTATGCCTGGGAAGGGAGGAAAAGAAACATCATAGCAAAGGCCTCCAACACAGCAAGACAAGATGCATTTATGCTGTTGGCTGCACATCCCAATGGGACAGGAACAGAACTGGATTTTAGGTGGCAAGATCAGGAGGCAACACCACCTCCTGTTCCTAAGTGTCTACATTATGCAAGTGGAATGAAGAAGAATCCTACTAAAATTAGGGGAAGGCTACAGAAATCTTTTCGTGCAAACTGAGTAGGAAGTAATGTGTGTGCAGGGTTTAAAGAAGCTACTGCTGATGGACCCATTCTCACAAGAACATTTGTTGCTGAGTCCCAAGTGCGGTCGATTCATTGAACACTACGTACCTCTGGACTGTGCAAACTGTCTGCTGCCCTTTCTCTACTATTTACAGGGTCTTTGTGTAACTCCACTGTTTACAAAACACCTGCAAGCATCAAAATTACGTCCACAGCAAGAGATAAAGAGCATTTCACTGTTAGGACTTTGGGGTTGAGTTATAAAGTTTAGGATCTCTGAGAACAGAAACTGTGCACCAAATAAGCCAGTAGTTTTTCAGTTACTCAGCTAGGACAGAAGCTGACAGGGTCAAGGAACAGAGCACTGGCACCTTGGTGCTGCTTTATCCTTCCACAGTATTTTTTTAGTGTATTTAAAAAGAGAAATATGGCAGGAGTTACCTTCTCTTACGCTGAAAGGCATAGTAACAACACCGTAAGCGCTTGGCACACCATACAGGCAGCAGATGAAGTCAGAGAGATAATCTAACACACTTAGATCATGCTCTACAACAATTATGTACCTGAAAAACAGGGCCAGAGAGATGCTTTTGCACTTCAAGACATTTCTTATTTCTTTCTTACTCTAGCCTTGCGTAGGCAAAAGCTATCAACAGGATTTTCACTTAATAGGTTTCTCAGCTTTATACTCAATAAAACAGAGTGCAAATCCCCTGTAAACAGTTTCTAAAGCCTGTCTAGTAAGCAGACATCGTGAATGACAAGTTGGAAGTCCAGCTGCAGCAGAAACTGGCAGTTCTTTATGTGCAGTGAGTGGAAAGATACGACTGACTGAAGCAAAACACACTGAGAATGTTTTAAGAAAAAACCAAATCTGTGTGAGAAGGGGACAGAACAGCAACATTCAGGTGAAAAATAACCACCTGCATTTCCCCCTCATTACAAAATGCACCCCAGTGCTCAGACAGCACAGAGCAAACTGCAGTGGAACTGCACAGGCCTGCCTTGGAGTATTTAACCATCTATTAGTGTATTGTGCTGAGAGGTTTGCTCTTCTAGGGAGAGCTGCTCGATTCTTCTTCCCTCTGTAAACAACCACCCATTGTTACAGCCTGGCAAGATACCTGGGGTGTGAATTTACCTGTCAGGGTTTATTAGGGATCGAATAGTAATGGCAGCCTTCAAGCGCTGCTTGACATCCAGGTAGCTAGAAGGTTCATCAAACATGAAGCTAGTGCCAAAAGAAAGGAAGAAGCTGCAGTGAGTGCACACTTTGGACATACTCAACCTAAACCTACCAAAGAAAACCACAGCCCAAACAGAACACAGTTTTAAAAATCCAAACAACATAAAAAACCCCTAAATCCCCTAACTCTTCTGGTCTTGGTTCCAAGGAGTCAGGAAAGAGCACAGACTAGACAGGAATTTCCTGGAGCTGCACGACAGGAGACCTGCACACTAAGGCCCCAAAGGTGGGGAAGGATCTGCCCGTTTAGCCAGAGAGGCTAAGTCAAGCTGGACACGTTTATGTGGGATTAGGGGAACGTTATGAAATCACGATGGGGAAATTTAACAGTGGACTCTGAAATGAGCCATCTCCAGTCAGAGGAATTAAAGTATAGAAAGCACAGAGATGACACACGGAGTAAATACAGAACTGAGCTGCCGAGTTGGCAAAACCCTCAAAAAAAAGTCCTTTAAAAATATTTCAAACCAGACGATTCTTTCTGACAATAGCAAATTAGAGGAGCATATTCTGAGACAGACCCTGAGAAGTAACAGGACTAAATCAAACGTACATATCAGCCTTCTGAATGCAAACAACTGCACAAGCAAATCTCTGAAGTTCTCCTCCTGAAAGGTCCTCCACATTTCTTTCTTTCAGATGGGTTAAGTCTGCAAATAAGGGGTTCATTTTAGATACGGTACAACCAACACAATAAATTCCTATTTTGTCACTACAGAAACATGTCTCATCACAGCAGACATCTTACACAGAGGGAGAAACAGAAGCCAGGTAAGCGTTCCGCTCACACTAACAGCTTGGTGATACTTCTCTAAGCCTCAGCAAGTTGCAGCCTCTCTGCAGCATTAGCCAAATAATGCACATGGTTGCTTCGTGCCACGCAGAAGGACTACACTTCTGTTTGCTTTCTACCCTATATTTTGCAAAGACTTCTGGCCCAAAAAAGAACCCATCTTAGTTTTACGAACGCTCCTTGTTAGACCTGTCTGAGGAGTTCTGACTTTCAGGAAGATCAAGTCCCCCAAATGTTGCAGCAAACAGGCAAACCCAGCATTTTCTCATCTGAATATACATTTCAGGAACATCTTGCTTCACTAGTAAGTTAAGTGGGACTCGAAGCCAACAGTCTTGGTGGCACAGTGCAGCTGCACCTTTACCTGGAGCTACTAAAGAGAGAATCCTGTTACTGCCTCAGTGACACCTACACTTAATAACAGAATCCAACACAGATTCACCAGGGCTGGACTAGATGTTGTTCTTCTTCTTACCTGCACTGTTCTCTGAACTCAGACACAGCTTTTAAAAAAAAAAAGAAAAGAAAAAAGGGGGGTTTTGTTTGGATGACATCTTCTGCAAGCAATGGTTCTCACAAGGGAGGATGCTAAGATTCTGCCAGTTGTATGCAAGCAAGAGCAGCAGATGCTACTGGAATGTTTCCAGATTTAAAAATAACCACTTTCTAAGATGAAACAGAGACTGTCTTAGACTCTGTTATCTGGCATTTTTCTATTCGGTGGCCAGTAGAAAGGGTGCCTTATTGTGGTTCAGATGTGCTTACAGCAAGCCCTAGGCTTTACACTAAAGCATCTTTGTCTTTTTCTCTTTCTTTTCTAGTCACGTCATAGATTTCATACTTAACTGAAACACTTTGAAACCCAACTTCACTAAATCACTTACCAAGCTGCTGACACACAATAGCTTGTGTCTTAGTTTCATCCTTCCTATCCAGAATCGATCCCACTGTTCCCTGCGCGATAAAAAAATCAAAAGACCCCACATTTCACCATTAAAAAGCTAAGAGAGCAGTGGATAGTTGACATTGAACTACCCTGTTAAATAAGGCAGGCATTCCAGGAAAAGCTCTGCTCCCAGTTTAGGGACTTGGTTTAGTAGTGGGCTTGGTACGGTTAGCTTAATGATTCTACTCAAATGATCTTAAAGGTCTTTTCCAACCTAAACAAATCTTAAGGTTCTGTTAGCTCATGAAATCTCTCACCTTAGCAGCTTTAGGGATCTGGTCCACATACTGAGGTTTAATGATAGCTTTCAGGTCATCTTCCAGGATCTTGGTAAAATAATTCTGTAATTCAGACCCTCGGAAATAAGTCAAAATTTCTTGCCAGTCGGGTGGATCCTGCGACAAAATGAAAGCCTGTGTCTACCTACACCATTCCAAAAACATCCACAAATTAGATAAACAGAGCAAACAGAATTTGCTTAAATTAAGAAAAGCTCGGGTAAAAGCCAGTTACCCAGCTTAGGTGGAGTGTAAGCTGCAAGTGCCAACGTCCTTGCGAGTTCTCTCACGTTTACAGACAGGACAGTTGAGGGGAAACCCAGACCCGCAGCTACCTATGATGCCGACTCTGTTTCATCGCTAATACATACATCGTACTTTCCAAGATTCGGCTTCTGTTTTCCTGCTAAAATTTTCAAGGCAGTTGATTTTCCAATCCCATTGGTTCCAACCAATCCCAGTACTTCACCCGGACGAGGAATAGGCAACCTGTACGCAACATGGGTAACTCCGGGTTACTCAAGGTCACCAGACACCAGTATTTGGCGACAAAGAGCATCTGAAGACTTGTTTTCACATTCAGATTATTTCAGGACACTTGGTTAACTTGGCAATATATAATTCAAATCATTATTGCTTAAAATAGAGGATTGTAAGAAAGATTTAACAGCGGTCATTAGACAGGAGCTCTGCAAAATGAGCACTGACATTTTAGTTCAGTGTAATACTTGTTAATAAGAGAAAAGTAATGTTCAAAAGGGGAGCTGCTAACAACCAAGAACACCCTGATGTCACTAGGCTTAGACTGCCAAACACTTGACTGCTCTGGCTCTCTTGCATTTTTCATTGCACATTTTATTTGTACAACAAAATACCTGTGAAGTTTGAAGGCATTGGCACAGTATCTATGTGTTGTTTCTTTCTCCAGGTTGCTGGGTAAGTTCACAATGGACAAGGCTCCAAAGGGACATTTCTGTAACGGAAACACACTTAACGTACACCAGGGCTCACGCAGCAGCTATCAACTACGTGCTGTGTTCTGTACTGCTCTGAAACACTTCTAAAACAACTCGGAGCAAATTAGTTCGCTTTCATTTACGCAGTCAACTCGCCAAAGAAGTCCCACAGGACACGCTTCCAATGAAATCATCAGCGATTTAGACTGCCAGTCCGTAACGCAGGTAAGGCACACTGCTGGCATCCTCCGATGCTTTTACACCTTTCTGCTGTTAGGATCACAAAATCACAGAACAACAGGGATCGGAAGGGACCTCGAAAGGTCATCTAGTCCAACCCCCCTGCCACAGCGGGGCCACCTAGGTACCTGCAGTCAAAACCAAAGAAATCCAAAGGAAACAAAACAAAACCAAAGCCACAAACCAGTGAACGGCCAGCGTACGTCCCTTTCTACGAACAGCCGTGGTTAACGAGGCCACACTCGGGGACACAGACTTGCCTTCTGAAGTTACACTAAGCTTTACTGAATAGAAACACAGTGACATGTCTTCACTTGAGCTAAAGCAGCCCAACCATCACCTTACCTTGATGCAAATGCCACAACCAATGCAAAGTGTTTCTGAGATCCACGCTATTTTGCTCTGTGACGTGACTTCTATGCAAAGCTTTCCTGGTGGAAAAGAAGAAGATTATCTCAAGCAAGTCTCTGATGACTCAGAATTTTTGCCAGCCTCTGAGTTCCACAGAGGAACTGATTAATCACCATGCACAGAGCTGAGAAGAGGCATCATTACTATGAATTAACTGTTCATGCTTTCACTGCTACTGCTGATGGCTTCATGAAACAAAGCGCGAACGATAAATGAAAAGCTAGCAATTATGAAAAGCTGGTTCCTTCTGGTGCAATGCTATTTAAAACTCTTCCAACTGCTAAAATGCTCTGCCACGTTGCATCTCTTACCCATCCGAACCACAGGACAACTCTTCTTGCACTCTTGCCGGCATTTCTTTGGCTTACACTTGTCATGGTTGACAATGGCGATTCTGGTTAATTTGTCTGCCATGATGCACAATTCACACTTGGGCACGGACACCAGTTACAAGGAGGAGTAGCGGGTGTCTCCCAGACCTTAGAAGAAAGCCAAAAGAGAACATACTTAGAGAAGAACATACACAAGTTACCAGCAGAGACCAGGTATGGAAAAAGCTAAATCATCTTGTCGCTCCTTTAAGCAAGGTGGCACACGGGGTAATCTCTCACAGACAAACCCTAGCGCTGCTGACGTAAGCAATGGCACAAATCTTCCAGCAGCAGCTTTCCACTGCATTCCTGCTTCTGCACCCGAAGGAACACTGATTACATCTGACACTGTGCTTGCTTCCAAGAAAGGCATGTGGCAGTAACAAGTGTATGCACTGCTGCAAACTTCAGCATCACAAGCTGCCTTGGTGTTCACGCAACAGTGTCTGGTGAAGACACAGTATAACTGCAGCTACTGCTCCAAGAATCTGATGACAATACCCATTTTGTAAACTGTGTGCCAGCATTCTGTATCAAATCAGTAAAATCCTGTAAAATTTAAATCCAGTTTAGGTACTTGCATACAGAAAAGTAACCCGGGCAATGAACGTGAGCAGACATACGTGATGTTAGATTGTTTTACCTCGAGTTTCATTAGGATTTGAAGAACTATGCTGGCAGTCTGTGTTTCCTTATATGGTATCAATAATACATTCCCATAAAACTTAACAAGATTCTTTACAGGATCTCGAGATTTATTATTTACATGGGACAATGGCCATCTGTGGTGGAGTTTTAAAGAGCCACAGAAGTAATTACATCAAGCATTTATGATGTACTTGGGGTGGGGGGAACAGACCCTGCATGGAGAGACAGAATCATCACAGCTGGAAAGGACCTCTAGGATCAGCAAGTCTAAGCTTCAAACCTTCATAGAATCATCACGGCTGGGAAGGACCTCCAGGATCATCAAGTCCAGCCCTCATCCCAACCCCGAGACAATGGCCTCAAGTGCTCTAGCTACTCAAACATTCATGGGCTCCCATCTACCCAATGGACATGTTAGCTAATCCAAAACTCTGCAGTGATTTAAACCATTCCTAGTAAAAAAATACTTGTGACTTGTACTTTTGCCATATTTTTGGGATTGTTCTAATGTCTGTGATACCAAGTGTCCACCAGAGAGAACCACCATTTCTCCTTACAACTGACAGTCCAGAGCAAATTAAACAGCACTGTCCAAAACCACACCGAAGCTATGTGTTTATACGCTGACAGTTTGGTGGCACTTAACAACGTGGAGATTTCAAGGTGCAGACTTCTCACTACACTGAACACAGGCCAGCAACACACACAGTGCACACAGACTACAGGACAGGACACCAGTCAGGGTTAACTACAGTCAGCAGTTTAAGGGCAGGAGAAACTGGTATTGAAAAGCATTGAAGTTCATGGTGGTATCTCACTTTCCTGAGCAAGAAGACCGGGCCAAAACCAAAGCGCAAAACAATTCACTTTCTAATAAAACATTCTTCGTAATGAGCGAATTCTGTTGAAGCGACAACAGAACGTCCTTCCAGAACAATGGATTGATGACCCAGGTTAAAGAATGACAGCAGCAGTCATCACTGTTAGGAAAAAACCCCTGAAGTTCTAAAGATCTTGAAGTATTACGACAACAGCTGTCCATTAAATCCAGTTATGACACAATAAACACCAAAAAATGTCTAAAACAAGACACAAAATGTTATCACAAGTATTTTAAGTCGGCGCTCTTAGGCTCTGTGACATAACTGCTATCTCTGACATGCCAGAAGAAAGGTATTTTTAAAGAAAAGCATAAAAAAGCATGCAAGCAGACCTTGCTCACTGTCACAAAGCTACGGTCTGTAGAACAAACGTTATGTACCTGCTGTAAGAAACACCAATACTTATTTCTTTCAGAGGTAGTAGAGTTACATTCAATTAATTGATGTGAGGGCAATATCTGCATTGAGATCTGAGGCAGAGTTCAGCCACCTTGCAGAAAAACTGTCAACTTTTTATAAAATGACACATCAAACCCCAAAGACAAGTGCTGTGGGAAGAAGTGAGAACAAGTAGTATTTGAACCACTCTCTGAAAATAACGACTCTCAAGAATTATTTCTCGATCAACTGCTAAGGGACTACAGAGAGTCAGTCCCTAACAAGAAGGTTTGGAAGAACCAGAACACCCAAAGAAAACATAAATCAAAGACAAAGTGCACACAGGAGATCACGACATTTGTAAGTGTAAATGCAGAACATGCTGCAAGCACAAGCAAAATCTACTAAGAATAAAGAACTACTGTTTACTTACGATTTTGGTATTACTTTACAAACAGCTCCAATGGACAAAAAACCATTTAAATGAGCCCCAAATCTCCCTACTAACATAATTTTACTCATTATATTACTCATAAGACATTACATGACTATGAAAATAAGCACAGCGTTAACATGAAAAGCATATGCTCACACATACTGACGCAGCATAAAGGAGTGGGTGTGTTTAGCTGGTGCTGAACAGTATTAATTATCACTCAAATCTTTAATATCTCCTTTTAACACAAAATAAAAGGCATGCAACAAAACCATAAATTAGTAATCTACCTACATGCTTAGGACCAGGGTTTAGGAAACCATAGCAGAGAAAGTTAAGTTAGGACTTTAAAACTGTCACAGAAACTTGCAGGTGAGATTAACTGAGCGCGTTCCAGACAGGAAACTCCACCACGTGAGAAGCCCTGAAACCTGGTGAGGCTGGGACCAGGTGTGGTGATCCCCTACAACGTAAACCATTCTAGGATTAACTTCGCCTGAAATAAGGCACATCGGGAGTAGATGAGGAGAAATCCACCAGCTTGCCCTGACCCCGACCACTCCTTCACAGGAAGGAGATTCCTGCGGCAAAACCCAGCAGCAGCCGCTTTCTCCTCACGACGCTGCTGTTGCCCGGCCCGGGGCGCCGACAGAAGCTCTAAGCCCTGGGAGGTACCATACAGCTGCCCGGAGACAGCCAACAGCGTGTGCGGGCAATGCCGGCCGACGGCGGTGCGGCCTCGCCCGGCACCGGGGCCCATTTCTGTGCCCGGGCCGTGTCCACGCCGAGCCAGCCCCCGGCCCGACAGACGGCGCAGCGGTGCTCCCGCCGGGCCGGGGGAAGAGGGCTCCAGAGCCCAATCTGGGAGCAGCCGACCTTCATCCCTGCCTGGGCCAGGCCTGGCCCGGCTCCCAGCCCCGGGCCCAGCATGGGAAGCTGGCGGCGGCTCTGGGCAGGGGGACCCTTCCCTGCGCCCCCTTCCGTGCGAGAACACCGGTAACATCACCCCCCGCCACACCCCGGTCGGAGGCCGCTTACCAGCAGATGGGGCAAAGAAGGAGGCGGCCACGCTGGTCGGCCGGGNGGCCTCGCTGGTCGGCCGGGCCGCAGCGGGGAACCGCGTGCCCGGTCCCGGGAGCCGGCACACAACGTGCTGCCTCCGCCGCCGCCGCTGCCACCCGGCCAAGATGGCCGCCGCCCCCGCAGGGCGGGGCCTGGGCGCACACACCATAGAGAAGAGAGAAAGGAAGGGCGGAAGGCGAGCGGGGGCGCGCGCGCACCACAGAGAGAGCTGGAGCCTGCGCCGCGCGCTGGGGAGGCGACGGTTGGTGACGCCACCTCCGGTGACGCGTGACAGCGCGCGGGGTGTGTGCGCGTGCGCTCCGCTAGCGGCTCGTCCCGCCGAGAGGAAGGCGGGAGGAGGGGGNNAGGGGGGGAGGGGGGGGGGGCGCGAGCGAGCCCCGGTCCCGCCTCTGCCCGGTGGGTGCGCGCGAGCACCTGCGGGCGCCCTCCTCGCGCCGCCCTTTCGAGCCGAGCTCGGGACGGGAGGGTCCTGTGGGCGCGCGGCCGGGCGGCTCGAGGCGGTCCTGCAGCAGCCTCGGGAGGGAGCGGGCGCCGCGCGCCGTCATGGGAAGACGCAGGGACCCTGCCGGCCCTTGGCGGCGCTGAAGGGAGGATCTCGGCGCTGAGGGGACCCGCCGCACCCCGAACCGGCGGCAGCGGCTTCGAGGTTCAGGTGGGGGAGCCGTCTCGGTACCTACAGACCCGCGGGGGGGCTGCCGAACCGGGTGCCTGTCCCCTACCAACGAGCTTGTGCTGGCCCTCCCGCCCCAGCCGGCAGAGCTCGGTGGCTGGGTGTGTTCCGTGAGTAGGTGTCGCTGGTTGATTGCCGGTGTTCAAGTGTTGTGTAGGCCCGGGGGCACGGCTGTAGCAGTGTTGTAAGGTGGATTGATTATGTTCAAACTCATAACTGAAAGTCCCGCAGATGAGTCGTGCGGGGAGGACTACCAGGGAGCCTGGGCGAGGGCAGCTCGGTTTATCCGACGGGCTTTGTACCCTGGTTACCGCAGGGTTTTGCTGTAAGCACTTGTGAAGACGTGCTCGTAGCTTCTAAAGAGCAACTTGTAACCTTATCGGATGACTCTGAGGTCTGGGCTTGTACAAAAATCCTTTAAAATAAATAAATGTATTTAGATGAGGGATTTGTGTGTTAAAAGATGCTTATAGTTGCTACTGTAATTCTCTTGTCTGGTTGCTCTGATTTACCTTATTTGTAGTGAAGTATTTTTGTGTCTATGACAATGAAAAACTTAATAAAAGGCTTAAAGTGATGTATTTAATATTAATTACACAATACTAATTAGAATAATCAATGTTACTGCTTAATATTTTATCTAATAGCAGGCGACATACTTATTTTTGAGTGTCTCTTGAGATCATTAAAGGTGTTAAACCAGTAAGGGTCCACCCAAAGAAAATGAGAGGCAGAGAAAAGAGCTTGTGAGACAAATGTCAGGGAAGCTAAGGTGTAAAATCCCATCCTGTGAAGAAGAACGGGAAAAACTGGCTTATAGATCAGGGATATTGAGCAAAAATGCTGGAGTGGTCAGTGCAGGCTTTGGTTTTGCTGGAAAAGCTGCACTCTGCTGTGAAGTCTTTTTGCCTAGACAGATGTTGTTTTGGCATGTTAACGAGGATGGATAGCAGTCTGGTTCAGTGTCTCATTTACGCTCTAGGTGAGGTACTGGAAGACTCTTTGAGCATAGAGTGGTGTCACAGGTGTAAACAAAGGGTTAGGAAACAACACGAACTCCTTGACTTCTGAGGGCTTTATGTTTAATTTTCAACTTCAGTGTCGTTCTTAGCATGGGTTTTGTTTCTTTGCAGTTTTTTTTTTTAAAGTCTCTTAAGCCACTTTCTAGGAAGCTATAAAGATGCTCTATTCTGTATAGAACCCAGCACGGTTATGTCACAGGGTCTGTGACAGTAGTCTCGGTACTGACTGAATGTGATTATTTGAACAGCGCAAGGCACTAGTTAGTGATTCTGGATAAAGTGAAGGAGGTAGACCACATCAGTTGTGGCAGTAGGAAATCCCTACCAAATTAGGGATCCCAAACACACGATACGTGATTTGTTTAAATTCTTTCTTACTCCTAAGGATACGAATCTCCAGGATGTCAGGCTTGTTGTAGCTTCTAAATAGGCTTCGGAGCTCGCAGATCTTATGTGTGTGGAGGTGAAATGAAGTTGCATTGCTTTAAATCAACAAGGCCTGTTTCTTAAACACAAATCCTAAGTAAAAAAAAAAAAAAAAGCCCAAATCCTGAAATTGATTAACTGTGTGTGAATTAGAATGATATGAGTGAAGTAAGGATAAATAAAACGTTCTACAAGCATGAAAAAAGCACACATATACATGTGCACGTGTATAAACCGTGTGTTCTGTAGACTGTTGTGCGAGTGTAAGGCCAAAGAATTGTCTATGTAACGGTCACAATCCTTTGGTTTTCTTGTCAAGGTAAACAAAGCATCACCTAACTCATTTGTTTTCTTTTGCTAGAAATGACCACTCCAAACAAGACGCCGCCTGGCGCAGATCCGAAGCAGTTAGAGAGGACTGGTACTGTCAGAGAAATAGGTTCCCAAGCAGTTTGGTCTCTTTCGTCCTGTAAGCCAGGTAAAATTATAAAAAAAGATGCAAAAAATCAGCGTGTATGTTTTTATTTTTAGAGTATGTAGTGTTTTGTACTTTGATAAGATGATCCTGTTGTGTAAACTTTGTACAAAAGTAGCCACCACAAATAATCGTGGCCTTGTCTGTATTGGAAACAATATGAAAGATACAACTGCATCATAAATCCTAACTAAACAGATCTTTTAATGAAGTCCTGCAAGTAAAATGAAGCTGTTGTAAATGATCCAAAGGTAGCAGTAAAGTTAACAGCAGCTTATACCTGGTCAAAACACCCGGAAATCTGTATCCTTTTCATTTGCAGCAGTGTAGTGCCTGTGATTCCTTTCACATTATGCTCAGGCTGCATGTTTTTTAGTCTGATATCCTGGTATCTTTGAGAAAATTGCAATGGTTTACTTGCTTCAGAGTGAGGAGAATTTTTTTATTGCAAATTAAACTTCATCTGCTGAATTAAAAGTGCAGCTAGTATGGGCAATCAAGAAAAGGATGGGATTAATAAAAGGGTAAATAATGAGAGAATGAAAAAATCAAATGTAGTTGTTTCTTGAAATGTGCCTCTTGGCTTTCAGGAATGCATGATGTGGTATCTATTGCTTGTGCTAGTTATGAACTTGAAAAAGTAACAAAAATGAGAGGAGACTACTTGAAAAAAAATGAGGCTAACGTTACACTAAAGTAATTGTCTCTGCTAACAATTTTTCTTTAATTCAGCAGTTAGATTACAGAGTATGTGGGAAATACTAACCATGAAGCAGTGTTCTTGCAATGAGTGTTAATGACTACCCAACCGTGTGAAATTCCAGGACAAGGTGAATGGTTTCAAACCCTATAGACTGCAGTAGGAGAGAAGAGTGTAACAAAATTGGAGTGCTGAGCTCTGAGTGACGGGTTCCCCGTTCCAGTTTTGTGGTGCGGTGTGGATGTATAGGAATGTTCTCTTGCATGTTATAGCTTAGGGGGTGTACTTCCAGTTTGTAATCGCTGAAGAAAGGCTATGTCCGTGATGTCTGTGTCATGGTGATGGGATGTTCAAGACATTTTCAAGGCATTTTCTTTTTCTTAGGATTTGGAGTGGATCAGCTAAGAGACGATAATCTAGAAACCTACTGGCAGTCAGACGGATCGCAGCCTCATCTGGTGAACATCCAATTTAGGTATTAAAAATTAGTGAGATGTTCAAATGTTATGGCTACTGAGTGCCCAAATAAGCGACAGAAATGAGTGTTTAGTGGTGTGTAGTTTTTAACAGTTTCACATTTACTGACTTACCGTCCTTGAATGGTGGATGAGTGTTTTTGAAGTAGTCCTGTTTGATGTTAACCTCATCTAACCAGGTTGGTTAAAGAAAAAGGGTTGAAAGTATCCCCTACAGAACAGAATAGGAAAAGGTTAAGTGTTTCCCACTTTTTGCTTACCTGCTTTCTGGAGAACTCGGTAGTAGCAGAGCCCATATGTGATAAGCTAAACATAGGCTTACTCATATGCAAATTTTTATTTGGCATCTTGGGCTTTGGTTGTATTTCTTGGTATGCTGGTGCTTCTGAATGCAGACAGGAGGAGGACCGAAAACCAGCTCTGTGTGCGTAACCTGTTGCCTTGGCAGCGGGATTCTTATAAATCAGACGCACTTGTATTAAGTGTTAGAATGCTTATACCTGTACGTGTTGCAAACTAGCCACAAAGTCATTCTGAATATTTTCCTTGGTGCTGACATAGCTCTTGTTGCTTCTTGCAGAAGAAAAACAACGGTGAAGACGTTATGTATTTATGCAGACTACAAGTCTGATGAAAGTTACACCCCAAGCAAAATCTCTGTCCGAGTAGGAAATAATTTTCATAATCTTCAGGAGATCCGGGTAGGTGAATGACACTTTTTGTCTCAAAACAACCTTCTCTTACTAGGATATCTGATGTAAAGTTGTTTTTGGAGGTAAAATACGGTGCCCTCCTAAGAGGGAGAAAATGGCTGGGTTGATTTGGATGTTTACTTTTAGTTTCTATCACGTGAATTTACTAGGCTGGCTTCTGCTTTTTGTCAAGCTCCCTTACCAGCACGGTTATAACAGACTCTGTATATGCATCTTGTAATAAAAAGAGGAGGGTTTTCTGCTACAGGGCAGTTCAGAGTAGAAAAAAGTAAAGCCTGAATTCAAGTGTTCACTAACAGGTTACTCAGCTATTGAGTCTCACTAGGAATCAGAATTTAAAACCACAGATTTTAGTTGTGGCTGCGCATGGTGCATAAATGTCATTGGAGTCTGGATTTCATTCCTGTGAGGCTGCATGTACACTTATGGACTTGTAGTATCTGCTTCAAACCTCACTTTGAGACCCTAGCAGAAAGAAATTGGGACACAAGTCCACATGGTCATTTGTGCAGTTCTGTCTGTATCCTGCTTGATGTGAGTGAGAATCTGGTAACAGCTTTGCTAACAGCTGACTCCAGCCACTGCTCACGGTGAGAACTAGCAGAATTGCAACAGTAATGTGTCCAAGATCTGACACTAAGCAAGCAAGATACTAACTTAAATTGGAAGTCCAATTAAGTTACAATCAGGTGACTTTCATAAATGATGGTTTTGTTTTGAGCGTAGTTTCTAATTTTTTGCAGTGCTCTTTTAACTCTGAGATGTGCAAAGTTTGGAAGGGTTGCAGCATTGTTGTTTGGAACAATTTGGTATAAAATCCTGTTTCTGTAGATATGGCATTTGCTGATAACAACTTTGAACAGGATATAGATTTGTAGTGGTTTGTTCATGTTTTGAGTGTCTGGGCAAACTCGGTACTTTTTCATGGTGCCACTTCTAAACAGAAGAAGGGCCAAGTTGGGAACAACTGAGATCAGATCTGAGTTGCATTAACCACTTAACTTGTTAGCCTTTTGGTGAATAGTAAAAGCAAATTAAAAAAAAATCCATTGAAGGTTGTAGGTGCAGTGAGAGCAGAGTAGTGAACGTGTATGCCTCAATTATGCTGGTGCTCTGTACCTGTCCTTTCAATAATTTGTGGGGGTCTCTGAGCTTTTGGCTTACGCTTTAATCCTGAGTCTTAAATGGACATGTCTTTATTTTTAAATTAAATACTCTTTTGAAAGGAATTATTAATTCACACAATTTTGATGTTTCTCATCTGGAAATTTTGTGTTTTATTCTTCTTAATTCCACTGCAGTAATTTTGAAGTGGCATACTGCAATGGCAGCAGTGTCTACCTGAAGGGAAGTTGTCAGGTGGGGCTCTTGTCTTGGACCTAGTTGCCTGCGAGTAGAGGGGCAGGGCCTGAAACTGCCTGGGAAGGGTTAGGTTGGATGTTAGGAAACCCTTCCTCACCGAAAGGGTGATCAGACCCTGGAATGGACTGACCATGGCAGTGGTGAGGTCCTCACCCCTGGAGGTGTTGAAGGACAGCCTGGCTGTGGCCCTCAGTGCCCTGATCTGGCCGTGGTGGTGATGTTAGGTGCTGGGGCTGGGCATTTCCAGCCTCAGTCGTTCTGCGGTTGGGTTGTTGAGGCTCCGGCTCTGCGTTCCCAGTGACATCCACTAGATGTCACTGTTGTCCTTGCATACTGGTTGGACCCTCGTGCTGCTCTACTGCCACTGGCTCTATGGTTATCCTTTAATAACAGCGTTTGGTGCAGGATTATTCATGCTACTGCAACAGCTTAGGTTTCTTATGCAGCGGTAAACTTCCACTTTTTAGGCTGTATATGTGTAATTAAAGAGCTATAGAAACAGTAAGCAGCATCTCAGTCTTCTGTAGTTTCACAGGTGATACTTAGCCTTTTTCTTGCCAAGCATAGGATTCTATGCATAATGTAATCAGTTGAATAAGGAACATCTAAACAAGTTACTGCTGTCTTATAGTGTATTAATCACTATAATGTGTTGTGTGAGAGCAGTAACTCTTATGCATACCATATGCTCGTGTGCTCTTTAAATTTGAAACTGAGATGAGAATACGGCCAAGCTGGTTACTAATGAGATACACTACTTTGCCGTAAAATACCAGTCACCAGCTTTGTTGCCCCTGTGATGGTAGATGTTGCTATCAATTTTCATATTTTCTAAATGGCTTGATAGTACTTCAAATGTGTTTCTGTTATTTACCTTTGTTCCTGGAACTTTTCTGTTTCGTCAGCTTCCCTGGCATAGGCAGGTTATTAAAGCATTTTGAACTGTTATGAGCTCTTTAGAGAAATCTGCTTAATTATACAATGATTCCATTGGCTACAGTACTGATTAACTGGGTGGAAAATCCAGCTAAATCATTTTATATTTTTCCATGGATGCTTGCCCAGCTCATCATGTCAAATGAAAGTCCTGTGATGCCTCCATGTGTTTTATTCCGAATGGTCTAACTTTCAAAGCAATGCGATGTGCGGTTAGGATAGGTTTTATCACTTACAGAAGATTAGCTTTAGTTTGTGGTCTAGTACATAGGCATGACCTTTTTGGAACACAAGATGAAAATATTTTCTGAATAAAAGGTTTAGTGTTGCTTTCCTCCTCCACTGAGAAGCAAGTCTTTTGTACCCCGTCCTGTAGGTGAGAACTGAACAAAAGAAAGTGGTTGTTGTCCCTGTTGTACAAACTTGGCTGTCACTCAGTGAGATGCAACAAGACAGGAATAATTTCTTTCCTGTACTGGTAGCAGTTAGTTCTTCCAGCACACTTTTTGGCCTTTGCCATAGTTTTTGATTTGGAGTAGGAGATCTTTTAGATGTAGTTGTTTGTATAGTTCACAGGAACTGGTGAGATGTGTGTTGTGCACTTGGTTTTTCAAATGAGTAGTAGTAACCCAGGTGTGACATAAGATGTATAAATGTTTGGGTCTAAAAGGAAATGGTCAGAATTACCCAACAGAAGCCATGGTGGGGAGGAGGAAGCCTCTGGTTGTCAGCATGCCCTTTTTGTGCAGTAAGGGCCAATCTGCAGACAGGTAGCATCATGACTTTGTGTAACCAACATGGGCACTGTCCTGGCTGCTTTCAGAAGCAATTCAGTCTGAAGCAATGCTGCTGGAGCAGGATACCTCCCCTGGCTAATGACCTCCTTGGGTATGCACTGCTCTATTGTCGGGCAGAGACGGATAGCTGCTATGTAAGAAAAGTATGCCGTTGGAGGTCCTGTGTAGCAGACTGCGTCAAAGAATGCTATGAAGTATTAAATAGGAAGGGGCCTGCTGTGTAGCTCAGTTGCTGTATGCTTTCGTCCTGGAACAAAAGCCTGCTAAACTTCTTCAACAAGACTGCATTCTATGCATGACCTTGAAGACTCAAGTGAAATCCCAGTTATTTTAATATGTCCTTTCTGCAACAGTGTGAGACTTTGTTTCAGCTTTTTGTTGGCCTTTGATGAATTGTTGTCTATTTTGTTTTCAGTGTGTTTTTCTTCTAGCCCTTTTGGTCTTGGTGTTTAGTAACCAGGTGCGTGTTGTCGCCAAGCGCAGCAGCCTCCTTAGTGACGTGACCAAGCACCATGGACAGGGCCACCTCTTCACTGTTGTAAGACAACAGTGCACCAGAGTGGGAATTGTCAGCCAGAGGAATGCCCAAACTGGGGAGCTTTTCTGGGAGAATAAGGACATCTGAGCTAAGGACAACTGATCCCACTGCAGTCTCTTTGCTCCTACCATTGTAGGAGTGTCCAGCTGCTGTAGTGAAGAGCTTGGAATTTTCTAGATGTTTTATGAAGTTCAGCAGCTAGCAATCTCAACCTGTTTTCTATATGTGAAATGAGCTTGGATGATAACTAACTGCTCATCATTCCTATGCTTATGAAAACCAACTAATATACTGTTCAAACAGTGGGAATTAAGGACAGAATTGCTTTTTCTACCCTGGGATGGTTATAAGTTGGAACAGGGCTTACTGTGCGATCCAGAGAAACAGCTATTGAAACAGCATTTTGTGTATGTGAGATGAGTGTACAATTATAAAGATCCATGGTACATCTAAAAGGGTTCTGAAGAATAGAAGATTATTTTGGTCTACACATCTTAAAAATAAGCATTTTTATTTTAGCTTCTCTAACGTGGTGTTTTAAAGTACGTAAACATCTGTGCTGTTGGTGTTTTAGAGAAAAAGATGAAAACTAAACATTTTTTCATGCAGTGGCATGAGTTACATGGAGAAAGATATTTTTTCTTGTTTTGTGTACTAGAACTCCAAAGCAAATCTGTGAAGGAACCTTCTCTTGCCACAGAGAGACCCAGTGAGGCAATGGTGCATTAAAGAGGCCCTGTATTTTTAATACTGTCAGTCTGACTTTACCTTCTGAGGCAGAGGAAAAGCCATGTGAACAAAAATGGCAACAGCTCCATGGAAGGCAGGAACTTGATGAAGTACAGAGCTTTCCTCAAGGGAACTCACAGAGGCTGGGGGACGACTGAAGCACAGAATTTTATATCTGTGTGAAAGCCTCGTCTGGAATTGCAAAACTTTTTTTGATTATTTGGTCTAAGTTGCATCATGGAAAAGGAAGTGGAAAATGTGTATGATTTTTCATATAGAAGTGAAATTTCTCACCGAGCGTGAGAAAAAGCAAGATAACTTACTAATGAGTTTGATGCTAATCACTCATGTTCGCTGTGTAATATCTGCTTGTCACAAGCATTTGGCTACAGAGTTTCCTCTCTTCTATAAATGACGATCAAAAGGAGGATTTGAAGACCTTTCTCAAAAACCTTGTGTGTTAAGTTAGAACTCTGGAAGAATCTTCCTGGTATGGGTGGCTTACAACTTCAGATAACGCAGTAGTCATCAATCCAGGGAAAACATCCTCCAGAGTAGGGGAGAATGTTTCGTGGCCTTTAACGCAAGCCTCCACTGATGTGTTCTAATTACTATCAACGCATTCCAGTCCTCTCTGGTGGACAGGAGCAGATTGCAGGTAGTGGCCTGCATTTGAGAGGGAGAGCACCGAGTCTTTGAACTCTATGTTGGTGCTTTGTAAAAAGGAAGAGAGAATTGTGGCCTTATAGCAAGTATGGAATTGGAAACCAACTGCAAATTGAGATGAGCTTATTCTCTAACATTCTTTTGAAGTAGATAGGATGATAATCCCTGTATACCTGTGACGATACCCTGGACCCAGGAGTGCAGCAGACAGGCCTGAGCTTGTGGTGCAGCCGTTTGTACGAGCTGGACATGCAGGTGGGGTGCAGAGCCCTTCCTGATTTCAGGAGCTTGCCTTCTCAGTGGCCATTGCCACTGACAACCTGTGATGTGCTGCTGACCTACAAAAATTGTAGCTACAGCTCTGGAATAGTCCTCTTAATTTTTATAATTTTGTGTTTTAAACTCTACTAACTTCTGCAGCTGAATTGCACCCCCATTACTTATGGCTTTTGTGAAGGCGTTTTATGTAGCCTTTAACCCTCAGTGCTACGTATAGCATCTCTTGGTTTCTTTTAAACCACAGCTTTTTAGTTTTTAATGCCCAGGTAGAGCAGAGACGCTGATCTGTCTCTCTGATAGCTCTACCAAATTCTTGCAGCTAGAGAGATCAGTCAGATTCCTGTGTTCTTTAGCTCCTAGAAATTGGTCCAAATATGAATATGTAGGTACTATGTATCTGAATCAGTAGTCAATGCCTCCCCAAACCCCCTTGCCTCTGCCTCCCTGAAATTCCAGCTGTAATCAAACTTTTGTGCTATCAGGCTGAGGGAAGAAAAGCATGGGTTTTTTTTAATATACCCCAACCGTGGTGAAAAATCCCTGTGGACAGTTGTGTTTACAAGGGTGACTGTCTGCATTCAATTGTGGGTTATAAAAGTGCTTGCTTGAATAAATACACTGAGCTATCAGACGGAGCAACCAATAGCTGGTTGGACTAATTGACCTTGTCAGTAGAATAGAAACACTTGCAAATAAGATTCCTGTTGCCAGCAAAGTTGCAACTGCAGAACCCGTGTATGTCCTCTAAGTGTCCTGGAATGGAATGATTCAAGGAGCAGACGTGGGGGGCAGGGGATGATGTGCAAGCGCGGAATCAGTAACTTAGAAAGTTTTATATACCGGCGTTTTCCAGGGATCCTTTCTTCGTGGCGTGAGGTTGCATGTGTTCCTAAAATCATGAAGGAGTTCACTTTCCATATTCAGAGTTATGTCTTCTAACCATTGTTATCACTTTGACCATACCGGCTCTCCTCCTGTCATTTGTCTGGCTGGTCTACTTTTATTTCAGAAAAGGCAAGGATGTTTGGCTAGTAACCACAGCCCGTTGTAATGAGGGTGGAGAATGTCTGTCATTTTACAGCAATGGTTAACTTACACGAGGGCCAGCGTCTGTAGCCACACATACTGTAGCCTTTGTCTTTTGAATGTATTCAAATTGCATAACAATGGCAAGGAATTGCAGTTAATAACACAATATCTGGTCTTCTAATCGCTAGTGAGGTGGAACTTTTTTTCCTTTACCAGTGATGAGTCATGTCTTTTTATTTCAAAAAATGAAAGTCTGTACTCCAGAAACATGTCTTCACAAATTAATTAGTCATTTATCAAACATTTCCTTTTCAGAGGTTGGAGAATGTCACACAGGTGGAAGTAGTACTAAAAAAAATGCACCAGCGAAAGACATAACAGGCGTCACTGTGTACTGTAAAAACAGGACTTTAGTTTGGTTAGAAAACAAAACAGGAAAAATGACATTAAGGGAAAAGAAGTCTGCAAAGCAGCCTAGTTAGCTGCTAAATAAACTTCAAGGAGGAAGGTTTAAAAAAAGCACCCGGATTTATAGAAAGGGGTGGCAGTGTGGGGGGATAGTGTATTTCACCTTAAGTAAGGGACAATGTGTAATAAGGGATTTTGTGGTTTTACAGCTCGGTGCATGTGTTTGAAAGCTGTTCTCTCAGCAACGTGGGTGGCAGGTTATGCTACCATATAATGTATTGTAGTTGGCTCTCCACACTTGTCAGGGTTAGCGTTCAACCATTCGGAAAATTTTCCCATTGTTCTATCATGTGAACCGAGGCTAGTGTTGAATTCCCAATAATCTTCTGCGGGGAAAAAAAGAGGTTTAATTAGAAAGCTTGAAATTTGATTACTCCTATTATTGTCTTAATGTACTGCTCTCTAATTTAGGTGCTTATCTGCAAGTGCAATCAATTTTTTTGTGCAGAAAGATGGAAAACAAACAGCGCTGCACGGCAGTTGCTTCAACACTTTCAAAAGAAAACTTGTGTACTCAATTCTGTCTTTCTCCAGCATTAACACTCTATTTCCATCTTAAACATGTTTGCTTTAGATGGATCATCGCTTTTGGCAGCTACTGCATTTTTAGCAAATAATACTGTTTCTAGTAAGAGTTGCAAAAAAAAAAAACGTTGTGTGAGGTCCTTGTAAACTGAACCTTGGGAACGTTATGTTATTTCTGTATTTTCCCTTCTTTTGTGCTTCTTTGCTGTTTGTGTCGTGGTTATAAATTACTTCGTTTGAACTAGAGAATTAAAAACATTTTATTTTGTGATTCCTGTAATTTAAAAAGAGAACGCTTGTTTTATGTGTATTTTTTTTTTCGTTTTACCTGTTATTTCAGAGGCTGGCACACAGAAATAAGCAATTATGGTATTGAAATTCCATTGTGCCAGCACCTCCAGGGCATAATCCAAAAAAAACAGAAAAATTGCCTGCTGGGTTGTATGCAGTGTGCTTGTGTGAACATCAGTGTCTGCTGTTCACACATCATTTTTTACTGGAAGTTCCTGTTGGAATAAAGGTTCTGTGTGTGGAGAGTGCACTGGGGTATTTGTTGGTCAATGGTTTTAAAAGTTTGTAGGGATTTCTAATTACAGTTTACCCATGAAGGCTCACTAGATCATTAAAGCTTCATAAGTAAGGAAGCAGCAGAGATTGGGTTTTGACAACATCAAAAACGTGCCAAGGTGCTCTTGACGCTCTTCATTTAAGATCCTTCCTGAGGACTGAGCATGGGAGTGAGGATGAAGGTGGGTGGGTGAAAGGGAGACGTGACAGCGTGACAAGAAGAGACTCAGATACTTAGTTTCCCTACTTTTTCTTCCCCTTGCCCCCCTTCCTTTGAAATGCAAATGTATTGTCTGTTTGATGTTTTACAACAGTACAAGCGTATCCAGCTCGTACTGGGTTTCAGTGTGTAGGCTCCTCTGGAGTGTCTTCGTGGTGATCTCTCAGATCACCCCCGTCAGTCCATCAGAACTTGTTTTAACTGTTGTTTACAAAAGGTGCAGTAATGTTCACTTGCAAACTGTGGCGTGTAGCAACATCTGTTTTATTTGCCATTTGTTTTTGATGTCTGTGCTTGGGCAAATTGCTGGAGATCCTGGTAGGCAAACTGTTTAATGTGGGGCAGATGATTAAAGTTTTCCATCTTTTACTAGATTCATAAAAGTTAAAGAAAAGGAAATGATTCTAAGCGAGATTATAAGGTTCAAGCTAGGTAAAGTGTGATAGTTTACCTTGATACTCCAGATAATTATCTATCTTATCCATTTATCTGACTGAATAAACAATGCTGAAGTCCTTCTATGAGTGTAATTGCCAGTGGCAAATGATGTCAGTGTATGCTTGCCAATATGGAAATTATGTTTTTGGTTATCTAGCTAAAAAAAATTACAGACTGCTTCACTTTTGGGTTGTTAGTTTTTGGGTTTTGGGGTTGCTTTTTTTCCCCGAACTGTGCTTAAGACCATGTCGTATGGCCACAGAACTACAGACACACGTGTCTTTCCTTCAGGGAAGTGATTGAAAAAGTGTCTTTCCTTTTTACTGATACCAGCATGTTAATGGGCTAGTTATTAGGTAGAGGTTATCTTAATTTCCTGTTCAGATTAAAGCCACCCAGGTGTGGTCTTCTACGTTAAAAAGCAATTTACGTATGAGATTATGTTACTGGTTTTATAACTTCCTGTGAGCAAATGTGCAGAAATTAGCTGAATGGGTTGGTAGGGCACAGAACTAGATTTGTTCTAACCACTGAGAGGGGGGGATGAGTGCTTTCTGGATTTCTTGCCATGCAGTGTTAATTCTTGTAACAGCATCATGCATCTCCTTTAGCTTTCCTTGCCTGTAAGATTGGAAGGGAAGCCTCTGGTAACAATTGTAGTTGCCTGAGTCCCCAAAGGGAAATTGCTGTGTGGAGTGTCAGGCTGCCTCTTTTTTTTTTGTTTGTTTGTTTTAGGGGGAAACAATAAGCATCCTGAGCGGACTACTGATGTTACTAGTTCTTTAGCAGAGCAAGGTGGGGATTGTTGAGGATATTGTCTGGAACAAGGAAAGAATTCTTTAATCTCTAGGGAGGAGCTCTTGGGCAAGTGCTTTCTGATATCATCACACCTGTATTTGAAGGGAAGATGATGAGTTTTTGTAGGACTGGAACTGCATGGAAATTGTTAGAGGGGTGCTTACCAATCTCTCCTCCTCTTTCCACTGACCCCACTTCACAACCGGGTTTTTTTTCCCCATCCTTGATGTCCTCCATGACTGGGTGGACAAAGTAGTGGAATTTGATATGATCTACTTGGGTTTACTTTATCTACTGTGTTTTGTCATCGTGTTTTTGTCTTTTTTTTTTTTCTTCATTCCTGAGGCTTAATATTTTGGTGGAAGGCTGAAATTACTTACTGTGTCTTTAAGAAAGTAGTTATGGAAAGGGACATGACAGAGTAAGCAGTCCTTGAGGTTTGGGAGAAAGTGCTGCTTGGCAAGTGATAGATAATCTAGAACAAGTACAGAATTCCAGAGCAAGAGATTCAGTTGCTTTGAACTGTCATTGTGACAGTTCCTTCTAGAATTAGGTCTTGCTCCTTTGCTTGCTGTAACGTTTCTTTTGATGACGTGCTGGCTAGGAGCGTTGAGGAGAGAGCAAACACGGCTAGACAGTGTCCACGTTGTATGCTTGGAGTTTCCAGCAGTGGGGATGAGGACTGAATGTGGTTTTATCCTGTTCCTTATCTCAACTAGTGTACGGAAACGTTTCTGTGGATCTGCAGTAGAATTTGTTTGTTTCTGAGGACTGCACTGTCTTACTCTGGCGTAACTGAGGTAGTGTGTGTGAACGGGGAAAACCTTTCCGAGGGTTTTCTGCAGGAACACGTAAGAGGGGGGAATGGTCGCAATCGTGTAGCATGTGTGCCTGGCTTCGGGGCCTGTGCTCGCTAGCGTTCTTTGTCCACTTCCTGAACTAGGTTTATGTCACATTCTTAATTCAGAAGGAATTCTGGTGTATTGTGCCTCATGTCAAAGGAATGCTAACAAATAGTTTTTACTGGGGCTATTTATGCACTCTGTTTTTAGTCAGTCTTTGAGTGAACCTTGAGAGTCTAACCTCTAGTATTATGCTCCATTTTAAGAACTCTCTCCCCCCTCTGTATCTGTCAGGTCAAATACAATGGTGCACACAAAGGATTTTCTAAAAAACATAATTTCTACTAGCAAATGCAGAAAGCGCTAATTCATTTGTCTGATGCAGAGATTTGTTTGCTCAGTGATGTTACTGAGGGTAACTATTCAGGAAAAATCAAATGATATGGAGAGTTCTTGTTCGTGTGACAAGATTTACAGTTCGTGATCAGGATAAATGGTTTAGTAAAATGCTCAAGTGGGCTTTCCTCTCTTTGAACAGACCTCTGCATATAATGGTCACTAACAGTCACCGTATCTAATGGACAGTTTTGTTTTTCTTTTTTTTTTAAAATTGGCTTTGGGCAAATCCAGCGCTGCTGGGGTAAGAACTTCTGTTGCGAAGTTATTAGACTCTCTTCTTTTTATGATCTGTGTCATGGTAAGAGAAAGATTTGCCTACATAACAGAATTGAATCAAGCAGAGGATTGTATGTACCCGCAGGAGTTTAAGATACACGGTCACATGCATCTGCGGTCCAGTTAATTTTGCTTGTTACTGACTTCATATCTCTAAGCGGTAGATGATACCAAACAGTAGCTGTAGATTTAGGACTTAGGAGACCTGTTGGTAAGCAAGTTTTCTGTTGTATCATGTATCATCCAGTTTGTGCTGAAGAGCCAATACTCTCTCTGTCTCTTGAATGTCTCAGCTAGACTATCCCAGACTGCTGCTTGTAGTTGATATGTTATTGTGGTAAGGTAGTCAGGCCAACACTCAATATCTTCTGGAATTACACATCCAAGTCAGGAAATAGAGCTATCTACACTGAGGAGAGTGGAGTCTGACCTCCACGTTACACAATAAAACATAAAAAACCATAACCTTGGCTTTTTCTGGATGTACTTTTGTATGGATTTGTGAGAAAGCACGAGCGAAAGGTGAAAACTGTACTAAGATTTGTTCCAGTATGTTAAGGAAAAAGAAATTGAGTAGATGTAAAATTAAATGCTTCCATTGGGCAGCAGTCCTGATTCCAGCTCTGCAGAGGTGTGGAAGTGTGTTCTGGCTTATATGAAGTTACTCGGCTGAACCCCTGACACTTTGAATTCTTCTATGTTGAAGTCCTCTTCTAAAGTTTCTATGCAAATCTGTCTTCAGTGAGGGTGTTTATGCATTCGGGATCTTTCTCAGTTGAGGCACTGCATTTTAAGTTTCCTTCACAACAATTGTAGTTTTCACAGCAATTTCTTGTGTTTGTTTCCAAACAGTAAATACCTCTTGAGTTGAGCACTAGATGGGCTCTGGATTCTGTGAAGTGTTACTCCACACTTGCTTATTGAAACCTGTCATGCTGTAACCAACTTGAGTAATGGTCCAGCTCGTCAGGTTTTGCCCCACTCACTTTGACTGAGTGCCTGCATCAACAGAGTCCTTATCCAGATACAAAAATGTTTTACTTGTTTGTATACTGTCCTTGTGCAGGATTTGGGGATGATAGGGTAGGGTCTTGAAATTCCTTGATCTTGGGAGAGGCAACCCTCTTTCATTCTTTGCTTCCTCAGAAATGAGTAATTCCTGTAGATGCAGGAGAAATGCTTTCACTTCATGCCAGTGTGGTGCTTTTTGTCTTGCAAAGCAACATCTTGTCCTCATGCTGGTAAAGACTAAGTTGGATTTTTTTAGTTGGGTAGCACTCGGGTATAATTTATTACAGTCTTTTTCTAACAAAGCCACTTAGGAACTGCTTTTTTGTGTAATATCTAAAATGTTAGAGCTGTGCAGTTTTGTGGGCCTCTGTTCTGGGAGAAGATCAGAAATCTAGCTCTCTTCAGTGGGTGATTAGCCCTTTTCAGTGGCTGTGTTTTTTTGGTGGTTTCTTTCCCTCATCTACGCAGGGTGTTTGAGAGCTAGCAGCTGTCTGTTACTACTGCTGTTAAGGTTTTTTTTAAATTTCCTGGTATTCCCACTTTCTTACGTCTATTCATTGACCATATTAATTTTGTGAAGCTTTTCAGCCTTCTCTGGGGTGCAAGGTGCGAGGCATGAAGTTGTAACTACTAGACTGTCTTGGAGTTATTCAAGATTGTTTGATAGAGGATTTGCTCAGTATTGTTACTTTTCAGACACCTCAATCTTTAGCATTCATTGCATAATCAGATTTTTTTTTCCAAGTACTTTCTTTGTATAATTTAACTATAGCTATGTCTAGACATATTTCCTGGGTATGGCTAAACAGTTCTGAAGGTAAGTGATGAGCTGAATCTTTGCGTTTCACACAAACACAATATCATTCCATTTTATATGCTGGAACAAATGGGGTCTGCAGGCGTCGGAAGTACAGCTTTCATCCATTTTTGCAGACCTCTGCACCTTTTGTAGGGTTAGCTATTTCCCAGTAGTGTTTTCAGTCATTTAACTGCCATTTGCAATACATTAGTGCACTGCTTTCATATGATCTATGTATGTAGTTTCTGCTTGTATGCAGTAGTTTTGGTTTGGAAAAACTGTGATGGGACCTCTACCTTTGTGCTCTTCTACCTCCTTGTTTCTAATGTCATAATACTATATTCTGTTAAGATTACCTTAAGGTCATCTTGTCTCAGGCCACTGCTTAACATTTAAGTATTGTAGGATTTTCATTTAAAGCATTTCCTGCTTTGCTTAGAGAAATCTTGGCTTATTCTTGCCTTATAGGATTCAGTGGTGTTCTGTTACCGTTTATAAAAACCAGCCATCAGTCTTAATGCTTTATCCTGTGTTGTAGTCAGCTGTCCCATGTCCAATCACCTGAACTTCAGGGTTGTTTTTTTATTTTCAATGTTTTCAGACTTCTTTGCTGCAGTGTGTTTGCCCTCTCTGTCTGTTCCTGGTCTAACTGCTCTATCACTTCCTGCTATTCTACTTTGACCATCTGCTGAGGAGAGGTACGGGAAAGTTGGAAGTGCTGCTGACCTCCAGGAGAGCAGCCTGACTTGCTTGAAAATTGTAGGTGAATTGTACAAAACTGGATGAACGAGGGACTGGGAATTGATAAATCTTGGGCCTTTGCGGTGCTTGTGGGGGGTCACTGATGATAGTGACACAAACATGAGTCAAATTCATATTTTTAAATAAAAGATCATATGCAATGTCTTCTCAAGCAGTTTTTAAGAACTTCTTGTGCCCCATTTAACTGGCTATGAAAGCCCTTAGTCCACGAACTTAACCAGATAGGTGGTTTAAAATTTTATTACTATTTTGTATGTTGGGTTGAGACTAGAAAGCTTGAATGCAGAGAGTGCTGTTTGTTGGAGTAAACTTGGGAAGTCACAAGGGTTTTGTTGTTTTGTTCTGTTTGACACTTTTAAAATACCTACTGTTCCTTTTCTGCCATCTGCATCTGTACTGATAATTTTAGTCAAACAGCACCCTGTTTCTTATAAAGAAATAAATAAATGGCGCTCCCTCATCCCTCTTTCAGAATGCTGGATTTGGGAAATGTCAAGACTGGCAGCAGACCATAGCTCTCCTACCATTCATTTGTAGGACCACACTGTCCAGATGCAGTCTGTTCCAGCATGTCTGCAACTTACTTTAAACAACTTAGGTACCAGAAGTAGGCAAACTGAAGCAGAAAGTTTGTTTTGGGCTGCACTACCTATTTTTGACACCAGCAGCCAGGCCACCGCTCTAGAATGTAAGCTCAGGAATTTTTTTTTGCTGCTTTTTCAGTTTCAGCAGATACTGTGTGCCAAGCTCAAGGGAAGTAACTGAGATTCACTCTGAAGCCAAGTCTTTGTAGGTCTGAAGAATATCCTCTGATATCAGGAGCCTTCTCAGTTTCTTAGCCATGCACCTGCTAAGGTACAGCACTCCTGTCTGTTGTGACCACTGGTTAATGAGACACTGGTCCAAGGAGGAGAATGCTGATGACCTTAAGATATGTTTGCCTTCCCTTCCTCTGCTCCTGACTGATCCTTCAACGAATTGTGAAAACAATTTTTCAATAAATCAGAGATCCAAAATTTCACAGCTGTTATGATTGAGTTCAGTTAGAGGCATTATTTCTTCTGGAGCAATAAGTTCCTGTTAAGATGGAACCAAATTAAACTTAGATGGCTTCCCATTGTGGGTGGAAGGTTTGATTTGGACTTTTAAGCCTTATTTATGAAACTCTGTGCTAGACTGAGGTGTCTGTCACTCTATATTTGCTGTTTTGATCGCTGTGCTTTCCAAGGGGATAGGAAGAAGGTTTTAGTGTTTTTCTCAAGTTCTGGTGGATAGGATGGCTGCCACTTAAAACACACAGACAGACAGTCCTTGTCTAAAGAGGGTACAATTGTGGATGTGTCAAGCATAAACTCTAAGGTGAAAGTTCAAGTGAACTCACTCAACAGAAAAATAGGATTTTAAAGATGTGGGACTTGAGAGAAAGCTGTCTGAGCCTGCTTAATGTATCTGGCCTCCTCTGGAACATTGCATACATCCTGATATGCATTTCTGATACTACTCATTGGTATGAGCTTCGATAAGGCCAACTGCCAGGTCCTGCACTTGGGCCACAACAACCCCATACAACGCTACAGGCTTGGAGAGGTGTGGCCGGGGAGCCATCTGGCAGAGAGGGACCTGGGGGTTCTAACTGGCAGGAAGATGAATATCAGCCAGCAGTGTGCCCAGGTGGCCGAGAAGGCCAATGGCATCCTGGCTTGTATTAGAAATAGTGTGGCCAGCAGGATGTCCAGGAGGAGTAGGGTTATCATCCTCCTGTATTCAGCACTAGTGAGGCCACATCTTGAGTATTGTGTCCAGTTTTGGGCACCTCACTACAAGAGAGATGTGGAGGTGCTGGTGGAGGTGCAGAGGAGGGCAACAAAGCTGATGAAAGGCCTGGAGAATAAATCTTAGGAGAAAAAACAAAGAGCTGGGGGCAGTAGGGCCAATGTGATGGTGGCTGTTGCTTAAGTACCACGGACAGGGGCCCCTCCACACCAGACCATCTCTATCGACCTGTGGGACATGCACCAAAATGACTTCATCTGTCAGCAGTTCATGTGGGCAGTTCAGCACAGCCTTGACCCTTCTGCAGTTACCAGTATTTGTGATTCTTTATCACTTGATGCTTTTGAAATAGCTGTTTTTAACCCATGAGTCTATCTCATAAACTTCTTGGTGCTCCAAGTGTCCTGCTTTCAGCCATTTGAAAGTTGCCTTACATGCCAATCCTACTCATCAAAGACTTCCCTCGTGTTGCAGATTTAATGCTGTGGTCTTTGGTGCGCCTTACCTGATCTCAGAAGATTTCAGAAAGAGTGCAGTAGTAATGCAAAACCCAACTGTTTAACATTTTGGGTGTTAAATTTCGGTTCTGTGTTCTGGTCCAGTCAGTGAAGCCATTTTGTGAGTTGGCTGGGTGAGTTATTTCTGCGAGGTGAAATCTAGGTTACATCACAGCTCAATTGTCATTGTCTGCCTCTTTCTGTGATGAAAGGGGGCGGCGTGATTATAACCCACCACCATTGCCCAACAGGTGTTGTGTTGCTTATGTCATCCGAACGCGAGGCTTGAAAGGCAGTTTAAGAATCTCCGTCAGGCCGTTGTGTTCATGCAGTCCTGCCCAAAGGGGCTGTGCTCTGGCAAGGCTGTATCAGTTTCTGTTGGATACCCATGACAAACTCACACTGATCCTCAGGTTGGTAATGATGGCAGCGAGCTGGAGGGAGAGGAGATGATATTGCCTGAATAATTTTCAGATCAGACTTCAGACAGGTTTGTTAATGCTTTGGTTTTTTCTTCATTGCCCTGTGTCAGTGGTCTGCCTGCAAATCTCTATCGATCCAGTTACACGTCTCCTATGAAAAGCTGCTTGAAAGTTGTCAGTGACAAGCGTTATACTTTTGGTTCCGAGCATTAGACTCCAATTTAGTGGTTTTATGCTATTTACCAAGTAGTGTTTTAAAAAAAACAAAGTGGTTTGAATCCTTTTTGCACCTCAATCTGTTGTTCTTTCACAACTTGTCAACTCTATTTAAAACTTGGCTGATTATATTTTAGAGGATGAGATCCCCGTAGTGGGATAGCATTGTCTTAGTTGATTCCTCCCCTATCAGAGGTTATAACTCCAGTTTGTAGATGCCTGCCTTTTACTAGGAGTTTACAATGAAGAATTATCCAGATGATGGTGAACTACTCCTGCTTGACAGAACAGATCAGAAGTGTTACTTTTACGGAGTTTTCTAAATACTGATTTTTTTTGCAAGCCTTACCACTCCAGCAGTTCAGATGTTAGAGAAGTGACAAACCGGCTAATTCTGAACATACAAGCACTGTCACTTGCAAGCAGTTTAATTGCATAAGATGATTTATTGCAGAAAGCCAATTGGCACACTGGTGCTTTTGATTATGTGAAGCCAAATGATTTCAATAGAAACTCAGTACAGTGTGTTGAGAACTGCTTGTGCAAAAGTCAGTTTTAGTGCATTCATGAAAACTTGGCCTAATCTATAGTTGAATCTTCCTGAGGGATGGACAGTGTTCCTCTGGATTCTTCACGAACAGCTATTTGGAAGAAAGGAAAACTTCTCTTACCTAATGGACTGAAGGTAGATTTCTTGACCATTTAAGGAGATGACTGATTGAGACCACAGAGGCACCTCCTTAGGTGGTCGCTGTTTCGTTAGAGCAAAAAAGTGTTTTTTTCACAGTGGGTCTTTTGAGCATGATTCAGTGTTTCTTGTGAGGCTGCTAATGTGGTGTCCCTCCTTTGACTCACTTGGAACTCGCCAAGTTTCTTTTGGACATGCTTCATTTTTCTGCTGGAACTGGTGCATCACTGCTATTAACTGGTTCTCTTCCTTCCTAAGTGAAGTGATGGCTGAAGACCAAGCTCTGCTACTACATATGTTGACAGTTCCAATACTTGGAATTATGCAGGAGTGTACAGATTCTGGATCCTGGTAGCTATTTGGTAGGACATGGACACTGTGGCAAAAGAATTTTGTAAATTTGCACTAGCTTTCTTTTTCTTGCAAGGTGTGAAAACATTTGAATAGCTGTCAAAAAAAAACCCAGAGGCTAAACAGGGAAAAGCCTTTCTCATGTTGATAACTCAATTCAGAGAAAGTATGTGTATTGATAAATACTTCACTTCTGAGAATAGCACTTATTTCCTCCAGAATTTAGTTAGAGTTTTAATATACAGCAGTATGAGAATAACTGGTTAAGCATGTAGAAGGATGGAATTATATTTGTGAAGAATCACCTCACCACCACTTTTCTTTTCAAAGGTTGCTAAGTCGCTGCAATAAAAAGAACAGCTTGATGAGAAACATAGGAGGAGTAAAATCAAGTGCTGTTTTGTTTTGCAGCCTGGTTTAGAGGCAGACACTGGAAATGTGTTGCCATTTGGATTTGGTACTACAGATGATTAAATCAGTGATACCTCATCACATGTTGTGCCATGCTGAATCTGTGATGGCAGCACTAATTCTCTGCTGTAAGTACACATTGCAGAAAATGGGGTTTTTTTCTCCACAGGAAGAAAACAGACTCCTTTTTCTTTCGTATGTGCACAGCGAAACTGACTCTGTCTAGCATACATTCTGCAGTCTTTGTGATGCAACTGCGTACAGAGTTGTGTTTTTCCCCTTTCTGTATATTCACAAAAGATACCACTATAGGGCAACAGAAATCATGTTCTGTTTCAAGGATGTTCACCTAATGTAAGTATACGAAACAGCTTGGGTTTTGTTTGTAAGCCCTAGCAGAAGTAGCAGTTCGAGTTACATGCCACTGTGAAGACACCAGAGGATTTCAGCAGAATATCACTGAGTATGGAAAGGAGGTTGATATCCAATGTAAGTAGGTTTAAGTACAATAGAAAAGCCACCTAGGAAACACTGGATGGTTTCCTATCCTGTAAGGAGGCCAGCAGTACCAGTGTAGAACAAGCTTCCTCTAAGGTCCAGTCTTGTGAAGAAACTGGGCTAATGAAATGGCTGGGGAAGAGACTTCCTTTGAGAACACTATTTCTGCTTTTGCTTTCAAAATAACGCGGATTGCTCGAGCGGACGTACGTGTCAGTACATAAAGCTGTAGCACCCAGAGGACAGGAAAAGCCAAAGCAATGGAGAGAAAGCCAGAGAAGAGATAGATAAGACTATGTAGCAGCAGCAAAGGACAAGTGAGTAACTTTTTTCCATTTCCATTTTTATCCCTTTATTTTTTAATTCTGACTTCCATGCCCTTGGTTACCAGTTGTCACAAAATCATTTATTAGAATGCATAGATCAGAATGTGTTTGTTATTTGTGTTAGCAGCAAACGTAAAGATACCTGAACAAACCCACCCAGATCTTAGGCTTTTAGTGTATTGTGTGTAAGATTAGTGTAGAGCTGCAGGAACTGTCTGGAATCACTAATACTGAGCTTGCATTCATTCTTATTTTCCAGTACGTATTTTCCGGTAACGTACGTAGCAGACAAACTTCAGATTTTAATTTCACTCCATTGATAATACAGCTGATTTTTAGAAGTTTCATTCAAGCCAGTTAATCGTAACTGGTTTCTAATGACTTACATAGGAATTAAAAATACAGGAGGAAACGTAATCTGGCATTTTCTCGCAGTGGGTTTGTGCTACAGAGTTGGGGTAAAGCGTATGCGTGTGCATTGAGAGTGGCTAGTGCTTTTAAAGAGCAGGACTGACACCAAAGTAAACTGACACAGATGTATAGCCCAGTGTTTACTATAGGTAGAGCTGCTAGTGCCACCTGTACTTCAGGTTGTGTGACCCTTTCCATTTTAAGGCTTAACTCTCAGTTACTGTATAACTTTTGCCCAAGTTCAGTTCAGACAGATTTTTCCAAGCCACATGTCTGCTTTGGGTAGGATTTTTTTTTTTTTTTTTTGAAAGTTTCAGCCAAAGCAGAAAATCAGTTCTGTTCCAAGAATAAGGCTAGTGAAAAGTATGCTGTTTTGCTTGTGTGAGAATATTCTGGTGTCCTTCTTTGATGCTCCAGTGCCCCCAAGCTCTGAAGCAAGGATTTGAAATTTGGCAATAGCTCAGCCTTTGTGTTGAGGATGTGCCTTTTGCCTCCCTGTAAAAATCCACCCAAATTTCCAGACTGGTTTACAAGGCTTTGAAAGATTGCCATTTGCATGGGCTTAATAGGGTTTTCTAAAAACTTCACAGTAAGTTTCCTTTAGATTCTGTTCACACTGGGAGTGCTCCAGGCAGAGTAGAGCTGTGTATTTCATCCCGCTTCTGCGAGGAGTTGTAACGGCTGGATCTGGGTGCTGACACGGAACTAAGAGTGGGCAGCATTTTGTCTTGTACCACCACTGCTTGTTCCCATGTCTTATTCCTTCTCTCTAGTGAAGGATTTGGGTTCTCTGAAAAAAAACCAGCCCAGTCTCACTCGGCTGAAAGAGCTTGACAGACGTGGAAGAGGAGAATTTAGGAATGTGTGTGTGTGTGTCTGGTTTGTACCATTCCTTTGGTCACAGAAAATGTGTGCGTTGCGCTGGTGAAATCTTACTCCCTTTTCTAGTGGGTTTTCTAAAGGTTAGGTGTTTCAGCTTCAGTGTTGTCATTTTACTGAAATCTATAGGCATCAGTTTAGAAGCTTATTAAAAACTGCCACTGTACAGTAATGTTATTTTGAGGGCAAAAATACATAAAGTCTAACTTGGGTCTCTAGCACTAGTACACCATGGTAGAGCCTCCACCTTCATCACTAGTGTTGCATGCTTTGTCCAAGAGGCAACTGTTTGATGTGGAATGGGGGAAGAGGTCTGCTCTGACAGTGAGTTCAGGATTGTGTCCATTTCTGGGCCCCTCAGTTCAAGGAGGACATAGAACTGCTTGAGAGAGTCCAGAACAGAGCCACAAAGATTATGCAGTGGAGCATCTCCCTGATGAGGAAAGGCTGAGGGAGCTGGGTCTCAAGCTTGGAAAAAAGGAGGCTGAGGGGTGACCTCAATGTTGATAAATATGGAGAGAGTGGGTGTCAGGAGCATGGAGCCAGGCTCTGCTCAGTGTCAGCTTAATGATAGGACAAGGGGTGATGGGTGTGAGCTGGAAAAGAGAAGCCCTGGAAGGGGCTGCCCAGGGTGGTTGTGGAGTCTACTTCTCTGGAGATGTTTAAAACCCACCTGGCCATGTTCCTGTGAGACTAGGTGGTCCTGCTGTGGCAGGGGGATTGGACTGGACTGGATGATCTTTCGAGGTCCCTTCCGATCCTGAATGTTCTGTGATCTGTTCAGTAAAGGCTGTGTATTCATCAGTTACAGAAGCTGGAACAGACGGAGTAAGCAAAGTGGAGATTTCAGGAATTTTCAAAAAAGGCTTTGTGGCTGAGACTGTTGAACTGCTTGATGAGTTGTGTGAAATCTGTGCTTAGTCATGGTGTTTCTACATGGTGCACTCAAGTAACTGTTCCTAGGTGGCTGCTCTTACTGTGTGTTCTAGTGACTGTTTTGAGAACTCTTATCAGTTTGCAGAAATGCAGACACTTACAACTGCAAGTGAACTCAGTGGGAGCTAAACCTCATGTAAAATACTGTCTGTGACAAAGGACAATAAAAATCAGGTTCAAAGTCTGTGTAATCGGACATCTGCAACAAAGGAATATTTTAGTCTAATTAACCTAATGCCTCAGTTGTCTGCCTTACAGATGTAGAACTTTAGAAGTTCCCCTTTAGAAGAGCTTGTGAAGAAATTGGTTTCCTTTGTAGCAGCACTGAAAAAAACCCTTTCTAGAAGTAAGGCATATGGCCACTTCCCATTGATCAGGGGCAAAGCAAGCGTTGATCAGGATGTAATCAGAAGTTGGCAACTCTTAATGAACTGCTGCTTACCTTACTTAAAGTAGTCAAACATTTTTTTACTTCTTTTGGGTCATTCCTTCAGGGTGTTGGCTGCCTCTGCAAAAGCAGACCTTCTGCTCTCAGGGTCTTCTCAAAAGCTTCAGCAAAGGGCAAGGCGTTTAAGAGCGTGTTTGTCATGCAGTAGTTTCAGGAGATAGATGGGAATTTTGAGCTGCTCAGAGTGTAGCTCTTCCTTAGAGTAACTGCTGTCATGAACAGCAGTCTTATTTGCTTAGCTGTGTGCAATCCACTTGCTTGTGGACAACTGTTTTGGCTTTTGTTTCTTTACCCCCCCAAGACTTCCGCTTACTTGTGTGCTCTTCCATATGTGTGTTTGAACTGTGCTTTGAAGCTGGGCGACTAGCTTTAAACAAAAGCTCTTACCACACTTCTGCATAGCATCTAGGCTGATTTCGGCACGCTGATGTGTCAGTGATGTGGTTTAGAATTAATGAAATACAATTCTTCGCTTGCTTTGACATCAGTTTCTGTACGATTAAAAGATTTTTTTAAAAATCATGTTACACTTGGTCTGAGTAAAAAAGCAAGTCAGATGGACTTTAGAAAGTGGTTAGATGGCCGTGCAGTTGTTATTTATTACGCAGACATTTGTCTTCTCATAAAGGTGACATTCAGTGAGTTTATCCTGTATTTTTGCCTTGTCACCTCCTTCTCCCCACACCCACTAGTAATGTAAGGAATTTTTGAAAGCTCAGACTCCGTGTGGATTTATTTTCCCACATAAGTCATTCTAGCATGTTTGTGTTCAGGCTGCTTAGATAAAACAATTTAAGTTGCATATTTTCTTTCATCTTTGAGTAGTGTGCCCCAGTAACAAAATCCAAACAGTACTGCTTCACATTCTTGGATTTATACTCAAGCCTGTACTTCTTTAAAGAAAAAGATTTATTTTAAGGTTAATGAAAGGTAGATGCTGAAAGACAAAAGCAAACACAAGTTTAGTAAACTGAGTGAATTTGCGTCCAATTACACCAGCAGTATAATGATTTATTTGATAAAGCAACCAAAATCTGATTTGCAAGACCACTCTGTTGAACCTGTTCAATGTGTGTTGATTTGTATCACGTTAACTGTTTCTAAATGCTCTGCTTTTTTTGCTTGTTTTTGGCAGCAGCTGGAATTAGTGGAGCCCAGCGGCTGGATTCATGTTCCTTTAACAGACACTCACAAGAAGCCCATTCGCACGTTTATGATACAGATTGCTGTTCTAGCTAATCACCAAAATGGAAGAGACACTCACATGAGACAAATCAAAGTGTACACCCCGGTGGAAGAGAGCTCTATTGGGAAATTTCCTAGATGTACAACCATTGATTTCATGATGTATCGCTCCATAAGATAAAGTGTCTTAATGAGCAGTAATAAAGGCAATTTTGACGGCAGTCTCATTGCTTGCTTATTCCAATACTTGGGATTTACTTCCGCGTTTTTATATCTTTGTTTATACTTTGTACCATTTTGAAATAAAGACAATCTTGTGTTACAGCGTGCCGTCGTCTGTAGTTTTGCATTACTTCTCGTGTCGTTGATTGCTCTTGTGCTGCCCAAGAGGAAGAAAACCCAGCACTGTAAAATAATGCATTTGATAAAATACAGTTCTCTTTTAGGGGGTGATTTCTTCCCCTAGTGATCATGCATGGAAATAGTTTGTTCTGCTGTGCTACTGCTTATTTCTTTAACTAAAAGTTGCTCTTTTTAACCAGTGCTCTTCTTGAACCTTCTTGAACTGAAATGTTTTAAAGACATCACCCAGCAGATTTTCCCACTGTTGCGTAGGTAAATGTGCTGTGCTCTTTTCTGTGTAGTTCTGGGGTTTTTTCTGCTTTTAATGAGTGTCTGAATGGGTTTGGCCTTCTTTGTAAGTGCAAAGTAGATCACAGAATCATGGAATGTCTCAAGTTGGAAGACACCCTTTAAGGATCACCAAGTCCTACCCCCAGCAGGATTACCTCAGACTGAAATGTACTACTAAGGTCTTTGGCCAGATGCTGCTCCGTAAACTCAGATAGGCTTGGCCATTTCCCAGTGGAGCCTGTTCCAGGGTCCAGTAAAGCAGTGAAGATGATGATAACAGTAAGAAAGCCTAACCTTTCCAAATTACTCCACGTAGTATATATCTTAGATGACCTAAACTCAAGTATGTCTATACTAAACACAATGGCTGTTCAAAACAGGAGCACAGTTAGGAATGCTCCAGTATTGTAGAACATGTCCAGGTGGGTGTTAAATGCCTCCAGAGAAGGGGACTCCACCATATCCCTGGGCAGCCCCTTCCAGAACTCTGTCACCCTCCATTAAAGTACTTGTTTTGTGACAGCTGTAGATCGGTTGCATTGGTGTTTAATATCTGTGCAAGGGTGTTTTGGTGTTTAATATTTTTGATGCTTAGTTGCACAAGGCTGCTTATTTTCAAGCAATAAGATCCTTGAGGACTATGTCTGAAAATAAAGCTAGTATTAATTTAGTACGTGGTATTTGAATTGGGATAAACAAGCTGGCCTGCCAGACCGTCACAGGAAGTTATGTCCATGCACCCCTTTGTGAGAGGCAGGTACTGCTTGACAAGCTGCTGAAGGTGTTGGTGCTGGTCTCTTCTCACAGGGAATTAGCAACGGAAGCAGAGGGAAGGGCTTCAAGCTTCAACAGGGTAGGTTTAGATTGGACATCAGGAAGAAGTTCTTCCCGGAGAGAGTGGTCAGGCCCTGGAATGGGCTGCCCAGGGTGGTGGTTGAGTTGCCATCCCTGGAAGAGTTTAAAAGACACTTGGTTGTGGTGTTGGGGGATGTGGTTTAGGGATGAACTTGTGGAGCAGGGTTGCTGGTTGGACTCAGTGATTCCCAAGGGTCTTTTTCTGACCTGAATGGTTCTGTGATTTGTTTAGCTGCTACTTTTTTCTATTGCTCATGTTTCACCAGACACAGTTGTCTGAGGTCTTATCACTTAGAAGAAATTTTGTGACTCAAATTGAGCATATGGATTTTTCCAGAGGCTGGATTTAAGAACAGAAACCTCTTGTAATGTTAATTTAGTTACCATTTGTACGTTCCCTGGCCACATTCTCCTTTGGAAGGTGTCAACAAGTGCTGTAAATTACTTGCTGATGTGTGCTAGAGATCCAAAATTGCAGACCTGAGGAAGAGCCAGAATGAGTTACCTTTGCAGCGAAAATTCACAAAAATAAACATTCTTAAGCTCCTGTTTAAATAGGGCTGATGGAATGAATACTAGGACCACTTTGATGTTGATCATGAGTTTGCAGGTTTTTAGTGAAAACATGAATAATGTTTTAGCTCAATATATTTCACTCAAATTCACTTCCTGCTCAGACCCAAAGAGACATTTTCTTTGCATTCCTTAGCAATACCTTGCATTCATACCGACTTGGGTTTGGTTTTCCCCATGTGTGTGCTTTGGCTCCTGTTTGGAAGCAGATAAAGGTTCTAGGAACTAAAGGTTTTGGAGAGGGGGAAGAGGACATTCAGTTGTACTCAGTAGTGACCGATGCTTTAGGCTAACAAAGGTTAGATATTTCCTCTAATAAAACAGTAATATGAGAAATACACTACAGGTGTGTCCCTGTGTGAGAGACGTTTCACATATTTGGGCTGTTTTTCCCTACCCAAATAGTAAGTAATTTCCCAGTGTGTTTTTACAAACCTTGTTTATGAGGAAAGAGACCTTCCTGACACTGGTGCTCTTCTCCTGTGGGAGACAGGGTTGCAGTGGATGGTTCTGTGTTATTACTGTAGGAGTATCGAAACCGGCTGTTTTATCAAGTTGCAGCTGCCCAACAAACTGAGCCAAGGAGGTTCAGAGTTATTTGTTTCTGGAACAGAATTATAAAACTCTTGAGAGCTCTGTGCTCAGAGGAGTGCTCTCCGAGGAGAGGTAGCCAGGAGGCCGAGCCACCTTTATTCTATCATGTTACTGGCCGTACCTTGGTGTTTGGTTATTAATTATCCCCTGTGACTAATGTGAGAAGTGAAGGGAAACACAGAGGTATTTGTAAAAGCCAGAAAGGCACCGACTTTCCTGCGTGACTTGGTCTAGGTAGTCGTGCTGTGGCGGGGGGATTGGACTGGATGATCATCTTTCTGGGTCCCTTCTGATCCCAAACATTCTGTGATTCTCTTTTAACAATGAAGCGCAGAAAGTTTCAAGACCCAGAACATAGTCTTTAAAGCCTGGTTTTGGGGTTTTTCTATACTCTGGTCAGTGGATGAACACCTCATTCACTTGTGTGTTAAAGTGGATGGAGCAGTGCTTGCTAGTGTCAACATGAAGACCATCAGACTGGGCTCTTACTGAGCAGTTGGCATGTAGGTATTTTCCTAAGAGTGAAAAGCTTGATCTGACATGAATGAAGCAGCATGAGTGATCAAGAACTGAAGCAAGGCTTACTCTTGGGACTTGTATTCCTTCATCAGTGTTATAATAGTTAAAGGGAAGTAACTGGAACATGGTTTGGGTTTGCAAAGTGTTTATACTCTTGAGAGAGAGAGAGGTGGTCAGTTTGCTGGTACTGATTAGCAAAAAAGCACCAGCTCCCGTGTAGTAAATGAAGCGATCGAAGAGACTGAAGGACCATGGAGAGCTACTGGTTATGGGGAACACAAACCACTGCTTCACGTGATGCAGAATGAGCCACGTCTCAGGGCAGCAGGCCGCTGCTTGAAAAGCCCACATGTGTCACTGAGAGAGCACTAGCTAGCAATAACTAACTGTCGTGAGGCCAGGTGCTCAAGCAAGTTGGGCTGGCTGCAGAGAGCCGCTTTTTTCCAGCGGGTCGGGGTGACAAGACTGGACCCAGGAATTACAGCTGAATCGTGCTGTATTCTATAGACAAGGAGACCCAGAAAGTGGTGTGGCCAAGTTCTCAGGAAATCCTGAAGACTGTAGACTTTAGCTATAAGTATCTTGCTTTGTTTCAATGTGACCAGGGTTTTTTCTGTTTGTCCTATTTTCAGGATGGATCTGGGTTAGGAACACAACAAGTGAGAGTTTGTTGCTATGCCACATCTAAGGGAATGCGTAGTTGGCCATTTTTGATGTGACAGTGTTTGGCTTTGTGAATGAATCATCAGTGTCACTTGTGGTGGATGTTTTGCTTTAATTCACCATCCACCTTTGCAGCCTAAGTGCAGTGCATCAGAATCCTCTTGAGATCATTGAGGTGACCCCAGACTGACATCACCATGTGCTTGTCTCCCTAGGGGAAACACGGGTTTGGGACTTTGCAGACGGCACCGTTATAACCTGCAGGAGAACGCTGTGCTCCCGGAGCCTGACTTGTGTCCTCAGTGGTTACTGTTGGGCTCTTGGCCCCAAATTTTGTCATTATGTGCCAGTGGTTATTGGCCACTGAGAGAGTGATTACAGGAGTGCTTTGCATTCCTTTGCATGTGTACACAAAAGATAGCTGTTTAATATTTAACTGCCACACTATTTACTGTTTTAATTAAATGCAATTGCCTCTTGCTAGAGCATGAGATTATAATCTGAATGCAGTTAAAATGCTCATAGAGTTAAGGGTACGTGCATGACCCTCCAAAGATGGGATTTCTGCTGGGGCTTCCAGGCAAAGGTGTTGGGTGGTCTGCTGTTGGTTTGGAATACTTAAGTGTTCTGGTTTAGATCAGAAAGGTGTTAAGGTGGTTTTATAAAAGTGTATAAACCATAATTAAACATTGTTCATTGGGGTGAATTCTAAGTAATCCTTCATGTGACATGTTTGCTGTAGTTCCAGGCTGACACTTCAACACGCTGTTTTACGTCAGCCAAACAATTACCTGTGACAGCTTCTCCATTTGCACCAAAGAATAAACACTTCCTGCAGCCAGTCAGCAGTATTAGCATGGTTTAGTTTAATGGAAGAATCCCCAGGTAATAAAAATGATGCTAATACTGGATGCTGCTAGAAGATATAATCCAGGCATAAGTATATACGAAATGAGAAACTCAGTTTGGCATCATGAAAGCATTAAATAGCTGAACTCTGATCCCACTGAAGTGAATTACCACTGTTAATTTTAGTAGGGAACAGTTAAGCTGATACTTAATGCTTTAATTCAAGTAAATTAAGTGGCATCACTGACTTTCCAGTTTTGTAGATAAGAGCAGGCTGACCTCAATCAGTTTGGGGATTTTTTTCCTCCAACACTTGTTTCAATATACAAAATTTTCTCCTTTCAGAGGAAAGCCCAGATGCACACAGTCCAGCACTGATCTTTTAAAGTCAGGCACGGCAGGCTGATGTACCTGACTTTACATAAACCATCACTTGCTTTCAATTGTGTTAGGAATTACCTGCCATCTGTGGGATGGTTTGCTTCTGTAACTGGCATACCTGAAGAGCAAGTACTGGTGGGAAGGCTTGTCATGAGTGACTTGTACAAGTGAGGGTGGGCATGGATGTGCCAGGCTTGCTGTTGCTGCATGTAGAGCTAGGAAGTGGGGAGTTATGTATTTGAAGAAGCCCTTTCTGTTGCCCTAGACCTGTCTTGCAAGGTTTAATTCCAAAGAGGCCTTGGCTTTCCTAGTTGCATCCCTATATCCTCTGATTAGAGCCTTATAATTATTCCAAGTGGCCATCCCTCCCCTCCTTCCATGACCTGTAGACGTTCCTCTTCCTCTTGACTTTGCCCAGCAGCTCCTTGTTTAACCACACAGGTCTTCCGTGACTTCTTACCTGTAGGGATGCTCTGATCTTGGGCTTCAAAGAAGCGGTCTTTGAATGTTAACCAGCTACCTTGGGCCCCTTTACCTGCCAGTATTCTGTCCCATGGAATTTCCCCCAGCAATTGCTTGAAAAGGTCAAAGTTGGCCCTACTGAAGTCCAGGGCTGTGATTCTCCTAGGCATTCGGTTCCTGCCACGTGAGATCCTGAACTCCACCATCTCACGGTCACTGCAGCTGAGGCTGCCCTCAACCTCCACTGCTTCAACCAGACCCTCTTTGCTGGTGAGTACAAGATCCAGGTCTTGTTTTCTGCACTTAGACATTGCCTTTAAAATGTGTTTCTCACTCAGTTTAAACAGATTAGATGTTTCAAGTAAAAGGAGAATTTCTGAACTTTGATATTTCACAAAGATACTATTTTGCTATTTTTTTATACAGCTGTTCAGATTGCGGTCCCGCTGCCACTGAAAATCTGCTTCACCCGTTTGCAGTGCTTATTTCCTCCCCAGCTCTCAAACTGGGCCCAGTCTCATCTCTCCATCTGTTTTCCCTCCTAGCCTTTGATTATCCTCTCACTCCCATTCTCCTTCCCTAGAGTCCTCATCTGTCTCTGTCCCTTTCCCAGAATCAGGGTTTTCAGCATTTTGGTCATATTTTTTCTCGGTACCTGCTTCCTCCAGTTTCCTGACAAATACCCTAATCTTCCCATTTCCCCCCTTCCCTGATTTCGAAGATTTTCCCCGCTCTCCCAGCAAGTCCCAGCTAATACCACGTGTTTCCGCCCTGTATTGCATAACACGTATTCTTCCTGGCAGCTCTCTTCCTGTCTTGCTGAAGTAGCTCGAGGGTGAGGTTATTGAGAGAGGGGTGAGTTCTTTCTGCTTTTGGTCATAGCAGTCAGCCCAGCCCCAGGATACACCACCTGGAAGCTTTTGTTAGAGCAGGAAGCTGACGTTACCGTGTATCTTCGCACGGGGTCACGTTCAGGATTGCTCCATGGGCTGAAGGTTTTCAGGCTTCACCAAAATTGGGCAGACTTTGATTCTAGGTTTATCTTCTCTTTCCCATCTAATTTCAGAAATTCTACTCTAAAGCATTCGAGTGCTTAAAGTTTCCAAATACAAGACTCTGAGAGAGTGTTTCTGAAATGGCTGAATAGTTTTGGCTGGAGTTTTCCAAAATAAATTCAGCCCGAGGCAGACAGCTGGTATGGGAAATTTCAGCTACAAGAGTTGTGATTTGGAGAAGTTTTGAGAAACTCAGATTTATAAGAGAATTAACCCTGAGTAATGTTTCATGTCTCACCAAATAATGTCTTCTGGGCACTGTGCTTTGTGTGAACCTTCCTGTTTGCTTTAAAATTGATTCTCTCTAGTAACTGGCTAAGCTTCAGGACAGAAGAAGAGCTGGGTTTTTGGGGGGTTTATAGAGTCAGGGTTTGAAAAATAATTTATTTGCCTCCCCAGTCCAGTTTGAGGTAACTTTTATATAGGTGTGGTATGTAGAGGCATTTGTATTGACATACCTTGGTTCTTTCTTACTTGTTCATAGCTTACACCAGGGATTTATGCTAGAGTAGCCCTGTTACAGAACTATGCTCTCAGTTTTAACCTACCACTGTTTGCAGCACCATGTGGTGAATCTGCTTCCCCAGCGACCAGTCCTTATGGTAAGAAAAGAAGCAAACTATCACAGAATCATAGAACCATTAGGGATTGGAAGGGACCTCGAAAGATCATCCAGTCCAATCCCCTTGCAGGATCACCTAGACCAAGTCACACAGGAACACATCCAGGCGGGTCTTAAACATCTCCAGTGAAGGAGACTCCACAACCCCCCGGGGCAGCCTGTTTCAGTGCTCTGTCACCCTCACTCATCTTGCCCAGTTCTCCTTAACTACTTGCATGATGAGGAGGTAAGCTCAAAATAACTAGAGGAGTGTTGTTCTCAAAGATGTCTTGAAGCTGTGTAGCTCCTGAGTGCAGCAGGTTAGAGCCGTGTAAAGCTTGTGTGGATCCAGATTACGACTAGGCATATCCATGGCAGACAAATCCACTGAAGATGATGAAATACAAAATGCACAGGCCATAAATTGTTGGAGATGTGCACAGTACTGGATGACGTGCTTGTCCCCTTATGCTCTTTTCTAGTCATTTCCTTGCTGGCATTGGTCTGTACCAGTTCCTTTTTAGGGATAGGGTGGCGTCAAGCCCCAGCAAGACCAGAGAACTGTTGCCTAGAGAGGGAGAGAAAGATAAGGGAAACAAGCGCTTGGAGGAATCAGAGGACAACTAAAGAGATAAAAGAACTGGGTATTATGTTCAAACTGTCGAAGGAAACAAGGAAGTTAAAGGGATGCTCTTCAGAGTACCCTCCAAAGCACTAGAAAGTCCTCAAAAGACCTTGTGGGTACATTCCAGGGGCTCCGGTCAGGGACAGGCTGTGCTAAATGGATCTGGTGATTTTACTTGATGCTGCCATTTGCATATTCTTCAGCAGTTTCAGCTCTTGAACGTGTGGCTGTTGGCAACATTTGCTTAGAATGTGAAGCCAACTGAGGGTAGAAACATTGTGATCTGAGAAATAAGCATTGCATTTCTCTAACCCCCAAAAGCAAACTTGTGAGGGAGGAGTGTGTTTAAGAAAGGAGGGGAGGAAAGACCCTAACTGTTTTCTCATCACAGTACACTGAGAAAATGTTTAGACTGATATATAACCTCCATAGTGTTATGTTCTATAAAACTGGCAAGCGCTTAGTTTTTCGTCTGAATGCTGTGCTTGTTTTGAAATTTAAATAATAAACAATTTATGCATGTATATATTTTAGCTTAAAATCACATTCTGTCGGATTTGGCTGTTAATAAAAGCTTACGGTGGAATCAGCACTCTGTCCATCCAGTGAAAATATGAACTGGACCACACAGAATGCTTCCACTGTGTCATTTCTTTTACTGCCGTTCCATTAAAATAAACTCCTTGCCACAGAACTTACTTGTCATTTCCCGCTTCTCAAAAATATCACAGGCAGTGTAGCTGCTAAAGCTTTCCCACTCCTAGCTTTGCTGTATACCTGACTGCATTTGCCCAGGATCCCTTTGTATTTCTCCCTGCCACCTTCTTTCAGCCACGTACGTTCCTGGTTCTTTAACGTGCTGTATTAGATGCAGGCTTGGGCCGGCGCTGCTCGCAGTTCCACCTGGGCTGGGCAGGTAGTGACCCACATTCATCCTGGTTTCTGTCAGCACTGAATCCAGAAAGACAGGGCTTTTGACCTTAATGGATGTATTCCTCAGGCCATTTCTACTTCAGCATTTACAGAGATAAATTCTTCTTGAATTCTGCCTTCTGGTTCCAGGATGCCTTTACTTTTTCTCCTGGATTTTGTAGCTTACTGAGTTCTGCTGAAGGAAGAAGAAGGAGGCTCGCTTTGTGTGCGTTCATTGCACTTGGTAATCAGCTGGTCTTGCTTGTGTGTTTGTGCTGTCTCCTGTACCGTGGCCCTACGTCATTATCACATCTGTTGGGATCTGTTAGTCGTACAAGTGATGGGTCTGTCCTTATGCGGCTTCCTTGATTCCACACTATGAGTTTCATCTAACAGTGGGATCCCCCTGGCTTTTACAGAGGATGGCCATAAGGTGTGTTTTCAGTACTCCTTCGGGTTCTCTAAGTTGCTTTTCTAAAGGCAAGTTCATAACTAGGATTTGTTGAGAAAGCAGAACCAGTGTATTAGATAAATATTTTACAATTTCTGCTTCACATGCATGAATGAAAATTCACAAAATTCCTTTGAATGTTGTCTTAAAACTGAAAAATGTAGGTAGTGATACCTTCAAGTCGCTGATGCCCAGCAAGTAATGCACTGGGACTCCAGAGGTTTAGGATGGGTTGTTCTTGTATGAATTTATGGTTCAGTGCCACCAGTTTTGGTGTTGCTGTTGGCGTTGTATCACCTTAGGAGAAGGTAGATGGAACTATTAAGGGCTGTCTGAAAGACTCAGCTGTAGCTTCATGATTCACGTGTGGTCTCCCAAATGATAAGAATGCACGGGACTGGTGTCTTTGGAGGTCTGTAACTCTGTTCAGGTAACAACACACAGCAAAACATGAGGTGTGCTGTTAACACCAACAGCAGGTTTTGCTCTGAGCATGATTCAGGATGTGTTTCAGTTTGCAGCAAGACTTGCTTCACCTCTGAAAACCCTGGGATCACAGAGCACTCACTCGCTCCTACAGCTGATGAATGCTTACGACGTTTTGTTCCTTTCTTCTATGCAGTCAGTTTCCAACATCTTCTTTTTCGTTTACAGTGGGGTAAACAATCTGCATTTACATGTGCTGCCAGTAGTATTCACAAGCTGGCAGGCAGGGAATAGGAACTCACAGGGTTGTGCTTGAATGCATCACTTCTGCTGTGTTCTTACCCTCCACTGTGCCAACAGCTGAGAGAGCTGTGAGTTTTCCCTACACTCACATCTTTCTGGCTCATTGTCAGCCAAGCCGTGCCAACTGCACCAGCCAGTAAAAGCATATAGGAAAAATAAATTTGTCATAGGAAAAGTACAGAGAAGTGATTACTTTCATGCAAGACTACAGGCAAGGCACTGTTAGGCTGCATTTTGCTAATGCTGAAAAAATCACTTTCAAAATCAGCAGGTTTGGTCAGTGACAGTGTGCTGGAGGACACTTCCACTCCAAGGGTTCGGATCAGAACTGGCTTTTTTTAAAGACTGCTGTAATGCAGACACTTACAATATCCACTCAGAGAGCCAAGACAGCGTGTTGGCATTGTGCTGTGGAATTCTCAGAGAGTTCTGTGTAAATAACAGCAAAGGATGTGATGGCTGGTGCACAAGGAGATACGAGATGCGTGTAATGAAAGCAGTGCGTGATGAACTGCTCTTTCTACTCTGGTTTATTCACTAAGTCTCCATCACAACATTCTCGGGTTATTGATACTGTAATATAAAACAGCAGTGAAATAGTTGTGGAAGTACAATTTGAATGTAGACTGTTAAAGAAACTCAGCAGACCTTTGTTGCTTAATCTTTCTTAAACACACACCATTTCCTCTTGTTATGACAGGGAAATCAAGAAGTCTCCTTTTGCTGTAGCACTTAGAATTACAAATCATGGGCTTAGGATTCATGTGGTTCCTTTTTGGCTAATTCATCCAAAGAACTTTGCAGGGCCCTGCAGAAGGCATTGATAGGTTTACTTGGTTTATTTGGATTTAGGTTGGACTGGATGATCTTTAAGGTCTTTTCCAACCTTATCATGACTTGTGATACTTTGATACTGAGTGCTTCAGTTTGGGCTTAGAGCTGGTTAGTCTTGGCTTACTGATCAATCACAATGGCTACTTAGCAGCGTTCTCTGTTACTCGTATGTGTTTGTCAGAATCCATCTGACAAAAGCCAGTACTACAAGCAAAATGAACACGAACTAATGACCACTAAATAATCCACAGAATATTTGTCACAGGGGATGCTGCCAGTGTGTTAATTAACCTAAAGACTAAGGTCAATCTCATTAATCTGTATTTAATCTGTTGTATTAACGTAACAGAGACCTAATTTCTAGCCTTTGCTCTGTGTGTGGCAGAGATGGATGTGGAGTAGAAAGTTCTTTTTATTGCTCTGGAAATAAGGAGAGCAGAGCATAGAGTGGTGTCAGATTTTCTGAAGTCAAAATGTCCAGAGAATATAAAATGTGCAGAATCATACAGGTGCTTGGCTTTGACATTTATGGGCAGTCTTGTCAAAGGCTGCAGAAACCAAGCTGTACCAAAAGCAAAGGCTGTATTTTCATGGGGAAAACACACCTGTGTGGCAGAAGCTGGCAAAGTCTGCCTTCGCTTATACCTGTTGCTTCCCTAATCCTTACACCAGGTGAGGAAGGGACTGTGATGAGAAACGTCTAAGAAAAGGAATCGTTGCTGGTAAATTGCACCATATCAGTGTCTTTCCGGACATGAAATGCCTCATCAGCTTGAACCGACAATTAGTTCTGTTAGTCAGATGTGCACAGCACGTATGAAGCTATGTGTCACTTACAGAAAGTCAGGTATGTGCAGTAAGAAGCCAAGAGAAATAGCTGTAGTACAAAAAATATAATTAATTATAAACGTTGTACTAAAATATCACTGAATCACAGAACACTAGGGATTGAAAATGACCTTGAAAAATCATCAAGTCCGATCTCCCTGCCCCAGCAGGATCCTCTAGGTCCAGTTGCACAGGAACATGTCCAGGAGGGTTTTAATTGTCTCCAGAGAAGGAGACTCCACAACTCCCTTGGGCAGCCCCTTCCAGGGCTCTGTCACCCTCACAAGGAAGAAGTTCCTGCTCAGACTGATGTGGAACCTCCTCTGTTTCAGCTCACACCCGTTGCTTCCTGTCCTGTCATTGGATGACACTGAGCAGAGCCTGGCTCCATCCTCCTGACAGCCAAGTCATTAATGAACAGATTGAATAGTACTGGTTCCAGTATCAACCCTTGGGGGACTCCACTAGATAGAGGCCTCCAAGTAAGGTAGTCTGAAGGCCAGGCTGTTATCAGTGTCATTTATGACAGCATTGAGGTGAGGAAGCAATATTCTTTTGGTGTCAAAAGACAAGGGAAAAACAGTTGTTCAGTTGATCAGAGGAGCTTGTCTTGGTGCGCTGGCTGTGCGTGGCAGTGAACCTAAGAACACCAGGAAAATGCTCTGGTTTGCTAGACTGCTGACAGCTTTAACTAAAGGAGCTGAAGGGCCATGCCTTCTGTGATAGTGCAAGGCTTGGACTACATTTAACAGCAGTGGATCCATCTCTCCATCTTTTGGAATGCAAAGCTCCAAGAGTTTCATTTGGCTGAGCTCAGCCTTGCGAAGCCCCAGGAACTTAGGTTATTTCTGCATCTCTGAAAGCCCTGGGTCACAGAGTCAACGTAAAGACTTAAGTGCTACCTAAGAGCAAGCATGTGTTTCCTAATGCACCTGTGTGATATCCAGAACACCCACTCTGTTATCTGGCCCTGTCTCCTCGGTGGTTTATGTCCTCTGGCTCTGTATGAAGTGGCCCACGTCTGTTATTAGTTAGCAGTTGTTCAGGATCACAGGTGTATGTGTATGGAACAGAGCAAAGGAAAAGAGATGGCTGGGCAAAACTTGTGTTCTCTTCCCTGTGTTGGCCCAATGAGTGTTTTCTTCAAGTGAACCCACTTGATTAACTGGAAAAATCAATAAACCATCTTCCTTCCATTGCTTCCCTCACTCCTGCATCCTCTTTGACTTGCCACATGAGTGGTACCTGGATTCACATCACTGCATCAGAAAAGTCAGGGAACTCTGGCCTGCTGTGTGGGTGGTGCGAGAGGGTGAGGGAGAGAGATTTCCACTGTCCAGCCAAACCCCAGGGCAGGGTCTTTCTTGAAGAGTCTGCCATCATGTAGCCCAGAGTCAGGTGTTGAAGAGCATATCTACACGGTATCTATCTCAGGCTCTGGCCTGGCTCTCTCTCTGCTATTGGAAACCACAGCGTCGGTGCCGGTGGTGTAGATTTACTGGCTGGAATTGTTAGTGTTGTGTAAACATGCTCTAGTTCCAGGAGAAAATCAAATCCATCTCCAAGGCCTTTGCTGTAGACAAATCTTACAAGCTCCAAGCTGAACTTGCTCATTTTGAGGGCTCTCTCCAAACATTGCTGTGGGACCTGAGACTGTCAGCTTGGGGCTGTGGTTCTCACTGGGCGGCAAAACAATAGAGCTGTGGGAGCTGTTTCGGTGGGCACCTTGTGTGATACAGCTCTGTTTCTCTGCGAGAGCTCGGAGACCTTGCATCTTTCTGTTTAACAGTGACTCGGGCTCAGTGTTGTCCTCTTGCAACCTCTGCTAGGCTGGAGAAGGGAAACAGTTTTAATTCTCTTGACCCTGTCTAGATTGAGAGCCCTGAGGAAAGGTGATGCTGGTACAGTGGCAGGTGAGACCTCCTCTGTAGCTGAGCAGAAGACTAAGCATAGAAGATCCTTCTCAAGGGTGGATCTTGGGGATGGTTCCCACAGTCCTATTTGCAGGAGAAAGATCTATTAAAAGGGAAGAAGAGAAGCCCTATAAAATGTCACTCTGCACCAAACTCTGCTGTGAGCTGGAGCCGTAATTTATGGGCCGTGCTATTCATGTGTTCTAACAGAGTTCATGTATTTGGAAGATGACTGCAACGATGTCTTCTGAAAGGTAAACAATACATTCCTCAATGTGAAATCCCACACAGATGGATTAAGCACAGATTGTGACTTTTACTTAGACTCCTTTTTTTCTGGAAATAATGCTAATTTTTCATACAAATTGGCATAAATACTTCTTGAGCAATTAACAGCTTCTATTCAGCTTACTCCACCCTATTTTCATGGAGTTCTCAGGCTTCTAAAGGGCAAGAGGAATCCAGTTAGCCCGTTAATCACCAAGTAAGAGTCCTTTAAGTCCCTCACTATAGGAGTTTTGGATGCAGATAGGTTTTTTTTCAGACCACAGCAGCTAAATAAGCTTGAACTTACCAACCTATCATTTTTCCTGACTTTCATGTACAAATAGAGCACGTCTCTCCATAATAAAAAACCCACTTTCTTGATGCAGAAGACCCAGCTGACAGACTATAGGGTTGATTCAGCAGGGATTTAGCTGCAGAATTCATACAGAATTTGCTGTGCCAATGCTCCTTGGCCTCGTTGATCTGAATGAAGAATTCAGAATGCTGACTTACATTTTCTAGTTTACTTAGTGTCGATAAAGTTTTAAGCATAATTTGGATGAGTTTCTGTAGCCATAGCATTTTCTCACTTTAAATACAGTCATCTAAATCTCTAGTCAATCTCTTCTCTTGCAGAGGAGTAATATTTCAAATGTTTTTCATATCGTAAAGGATTTGAAAATGTTACACGCTCAGCAGCCCTTAGGGCTCCTGATAAGCTGCTGGACACTAACTGCAGACATAAACACTAGATAGTGATTCTCCTCTGTGTGTGCAAGGGTGGCCCTGGCATCACCTCTTCTCACATGCTGCAAAGATTTGTTGCTGGTGAAAAATGAGATGGTGTGGCACACGGGCACGACGGAACACTTTCTATTTAAAACTGGACTGGCTTCCTTTCTTCAGTGCTGGTCTCTAACATTTCAGAATTTGGGATCTGGATTAACTGGAGTAATAAACAGTTAGTGAAGCTGCAAGACTGAGCTGGTGATGTTCCCAGAGTTTATTTTCTCACAAACAGGCATGTCCTCAACTAATATAAGCTGACATGCTGGCATGAAGTCTACAATTTCTAATGTCTTCATTGCTTAGAAACGAGAAGAAAGAGATTTCTTTCACCCACAGCTTTCATAGAAGCATCTACTATTCGACAGCATTTTTTCAAGCTGCATCAGCTTCCAAAATTGTAAGAGCAGGACTTCTTTTTTACCTTAGGCTGTGAATTTGAAGTGTACATCGAGTTTTCAAAAGCACAACATGATTTTATGGGAGACTGGTAAACAAAGGGTCCTGTGTAAGTTTATCCTTTCAGATACTACTCAAATTGATCTGGTAGCTGGGAGAGACATCTCTAAGTTAGTCAGAGTTTAGATACCTTCAGAAGCTTTTTTCATACATGGCTTGTTTTATCTCATGATAGCTCTGAAGTTTTCAAAGTGGGGAAGAGGTTGTTTCTTCAGTAGCAAGTTCGTAGAATCATAGAATCATTAGGGATTGGAGGGGACCTCGAAAGACCATCTAGTTCAATCCCCCTGCCACAGCAGGATCACCCAGACCAAGTCACACAGAAGATAAAAGCTGGAGAGAAAAGAAGTGAATTAACCAGAGTGCATGGAAGTTTTCAGTATTCTAAGATACTATCTGTTCACATAAAGCACCAGGCTACAAGAGATTTCCAGATTTTACAGAGCTTCCAGCTGGCAAGAAGAATCCCGTTTTCAATAGTAGGAAAGGTGGTGGTTATGCTGTTTGGCGTTGCAGAATGTTCTGTGTCCCATGTTGTGTCATGTCTCAGAGTAGGTCAGTGTGAAATCAAGAATGAAAGCAATGAAACTTTGAAGATATTTGTTTTTTCCAGCTCAGTAACTTAATATTTCATCAGGGGCCTTGTGGGGGCTGATCTGAATGTGCTGCAGCGAAGAGAGCAGCCAGGGAGGAACTCTAATGAGTCCTCAGTATACATTCCTGACTGCCTTCAAACAGGCTGGCGGCCATCACGTTTTAAAGCCTGCCAGGCACTCATCTCTCATTGTCTTTTGTGGTTTGGATGGAGGATTGTTGATTGTTGGACTGGTTCTGAGGTAGTCCCTCGAGTGAAATTGTGGGTCCTACCTCACACATTATCATCTACATTTGCATATAATTGAGACATAGGCTTTCTGGCTGTGGGCTAAAGGAGTGCTGTGAGCTGTTGTTCCATTTCCTAACAGCGAGCGCACCAGGAACGCCAGCCTAGGATGTAGCTCAAGAATTTGTCCGTGGAGGAGGCTCGATTCGGTCCAGTTAAATCCTCTGGTGGTTCTTAGGCACTAGTTGAAGGAAGGACTGCTATCCAAGACTTCCTCACTGTGGAGAGCAAGATAACATGAAGTTTGGATCTCTTTTGCTTCCACACTAGTTTGCTTGAAACTAAAATGACTAAAACCCATGTTTGCCAGTTATTTATTTTTGTGCATGTTTTTGAAGACACCAATCCTCTCTCAATAACGGGGTGTAAGTTTTGTAAATAGCATCTGCAGATGAGTGAGTGTGTGTGTGTGGTGGGGTTGGGGGGGTGTGAGACACAGTGAGAAACCACAGAGGCACTTTACACTGAACATTGCTCCTGCAGCAGCCAGTGGGGTGAGAGTGACTGTGGCAGTGACTTACATTACATAATACCTCCCATCTCTCTGCAGATGTGTGAGTTTGTTTAAATGTTTTATGAGGTTTTTATTGCACTGTAATACAGTCCCAGCCCCTCTGCAGTTGCCAGTTTGGTCACAAAATATAATAAATTTAAAAATACCTAATGCTTCAGCTATTCAATAACTTTCTGACAGGGCCCCCGGTGCAGCTGTGGTACCGCTTTGTCACTGAACCACTGTGGTTTGGGATCTGTAGATTATCAGTTTTAATTCTCTGACCCTGTTCTGCTCCGGATCCCTGTGGTTACACAGGTTCCAATGTTCTGTGCACTTGTTCTCTGGCCCCGGCCTTCAGGCATTGCGACACAGCAGCAGGCTGCGCACCCGTCGCCTGTGCTCTCGCGCTCTGTTGGGGTTGCCATCCCTTGGTGGCCTGTGATTCATTCTTCTATTGAATCTCAGCTACAGCATTTTTCAAGGGCAGTGAGCACAAAGAGGAACATAGGAGATTCCATCTAAACATAAAGTTTTTCATGATGAGGGTAACAGAGCACTGGAACAGGTTGTCCAGAGGGGTTGTGGAGTGTTGTCTGGAGACATTCAAACCCGCCTGGCCGCGTTCCTGTGCAGTCTCCTCCGGGGCATTCTGCTCTAGCAGGGAGGTTGGACTAGATGACCTTCAGAGGTCCTTTCCAGTCTGACCATTCTGTGACTCTGTGAAGGTTCTGGAAGAAAAACAAATTCGTGGGAAGCATCTGTGCTTTGGTTTCTAGCATTCAGACCCAAATGGAGATCTACAATTCCAGAGGGGCAGATGTGTGCTTTACCGTCGTTACTCTTCGGTGGACTTCCCAACAGATACATTACCGTCTTCCATACCAACCTACAATCTGTACGTTTCCTTATTAAGACAGCTCCTATTACAAGTAGCTTGACAGGATGCCACTAAGACTTCTATACCAAAGCACACTCGGAGTGTTCAGCCCAGTGGAGAAGTGAAATACTAAGCTGAAAAGAAAGAATTTTCACTTAATTTATGAGCAAGGGTGAGGTGGGAGAGGCTTTTCTCTTATTTGTGACTTGAGTGAAGAGTGAGCGTGCAGGGAAAACAGCGACGTGTCTCGCTTCCCAGGTGTTGGCATTGAAGGCAAGTAAGAGTTGAAGGCAAGAAGGGACCAGAGACAAGAAGGGATTGAAGGCAAGGTGTTTGGACTGAAGGCAAGAAGGGATTGAAGGGAAGAAGGGATTGAAAGGAATGAGGGACTAAAGGGAAGAAGGGATTGAAAGCAAGAAGGGACTGAAGGCAAGAAGGGATTGAGGGCGAGATGTTGGGATTGAAGGCAAGAAGTCTGTGAAGGTCAATACTTCATCATGAAACCGACGTGAAGTGAGTGAGGTATCCCTGTCCTTAGCTGGTATACAGTTCAGTGTGAGTTAACTCCGGTGGACAGAAAGGTTGGGAGAAAGCAAGGACAGAGGTTTTTGGCTGATTCTTTATTTTTCTTCTGTGTAGCTTTGTGATTCTGTGAAAGTAGCCTAGTTTTGCTAGAAGCTTTCCTCAATTCAGAAAGAGCCAGCCATCTCCTCTGCTGCTTTCCACTGTCTGAATAGGAAGTGGGCAGAGGGCCCAGGAGCCACATTCTCTACCTTAACCCAGTGATGACTGAGGAGGCCAGGAGTCCTCCTCCAAGCGCAGTTACAGTGGGGAAGGGCCAGCAGCCACTTAAGAATGCCCCTTATTCCCATCACAAATACTTTGGGGGCTAGAAGGGAAGTAGCAGAAGGCCCCTGGGAGAGCTGCCAAGTGTCACACTTTCGGCAGCTTTGTCACACGTTCCTCTAATTTAGGGTTGGCTCTGCCACAGGAAGCCTCACAGGTTTCTGCTTGAAGTTTTCCTTATTTGCCACTTGGGGCCACTGTGGCCCTCTTGAGCTGCAAACATGGAGCCTCTCCTCCCTGTTGGATCCCAGGCACGAAGGAGCTCTTGGGAGGTAGAGGTTGCAGCATTCCTTGGGCAGGACCATTTCCTATTGTCCTCATTGCCTTAGCTTTGTTCCAGGTGACTGAAACAACCACAAATATCCCAGGCACTTCCTATCACTCTTCAACTAAGCGGCTTCCCTTGCAGCCTGGACTAGCGTTGATGGATCACCATCCCTGTTCCTCATCCAGCTGGGAAAACCTAGTCCAGGTTGCAGGGTGGTGTAGTTCTTTACCCTTATCCCTCTTCAGGACTGGGGGGTGCTGACAACAGGATTAGGTGCTTGCTCATCAAAAGTAACACTAGAGGGGCAAGCTGGAGACAGGAACTATTGAACAGTGAGAGAAAGCCACAGCAGCAGGAGAAGTTGAGGTCATAGGAAGGTGCACACGTATCTTGAGGTAGTGAACTACTCTAATGGAGGCAAAAACACTACAGTTTTTAGCTTAAAATACGATTGGAACAGCTTGTTGCTCTTACTTTGTTAGGTGAATGTTTTTCTTTTAAATTCAGAGCAGGCAAACTGTTGTATTTTCCAGAGCAGCCCTTACAAACAAGTTGTACTTGATTTCTTCCCTACTACATTAGTCCTTCAGTCTGTCGTTGGGGCCGTAGTTTTCTTCTTCACTTGTGTTTGAGCTGTTGTGGAGTTTAGGCTAAAACAGCCTTCCCTTCTTGTAGCTGGATCGATGCTGGTGTCGTGGTTACTGCTAGGGGAGCACTACGGTGGAGCACCCGTGTTGTGTACAGTCCTCTGTAGGTTTCATACAAATTAAGAAGTAATTAGAGATCCTTCTCGTCGCCCCTCAGGCTTGTCACAAACTGTAACGTGGCTTCTTTCAGAGAGAGCAGGCGCTGGAGTTCGCTCCTTCGAAGGGGATGGAGGGAAAGGTAAATGTGCCTTTCTCTCTCATTTTAACGACAGCAAGTGAACTGCTTCGCCTGGCCCTGGGGCCCAGACATCCACTGGAAGCAAAACTGACCGCAGTGACCCACCGCAGCTCAGCTTCTCGGCTGCAGGGGTGTGGATTGGTATTGGTTTTCAATTTAGACAAGATGTTGTGTGAGTCACCCTGCCCCCTGCCCTCCCACCAGAGCTATGAATAATAAACTCAGTGAGAAGCTGCAAGCCAACTGATGTGCTGCCAGGGCACGGCTCCTTCTCCCTGTGGTCCTTTTCCTCTCTGCACTTTGCTGGACCTGCAGGGCCTGTTGTGGGTGGAGGTGAAGCACATCTGGAAGGGGCTGATTCAAATGGCACTCGTAAGTGAAGAAGGAGGTTCTAAATCCGACCCACCCTGGGGAAAAGAGGCTGAGGTCATAGGAGGGCAGAATGCAGAGTATTATTGTGATGAAAAAGTTAAAAAAATTACATCAAATGTTTGTTTAAGGATCAGGAGTACTGGCCCAGCCCCTTCGGTTTGCCAAATATTACACGGAGCTACATAAAAACCAACTCTAACCTCTTACAACTCTCCCATTAGGTCACATTAAGCTTTGGCAGGGACGATGGTCCTACTTGGTGGTTTTCTGATTTGTGGTTTGAATTTGGCCAACCTTACTTATTTAAATTTATTTTATTTTGTAAACGCTCAATGATAGAGTAAAACTCTAGAGTAAACTTGTTCTGGCCAACATTTATTGTGGAAACATTCCGTATTATCAGGAGATCTCAGCAGAACAGCTAACAAATTAAAACAAAGCATTTCAAGCACATATTGAAGTTCTTTTTGTAAATTAAGGAAATGTACTGATGGCTCCAAGCCACCGCTTTTGCTTGCCATCCACTGCTAGCCCTCTGGGCTTTATAAGGCTGGTGTCTTTCCACTCTCCCCATGAGGACAGCAGTCCCTTTGGCTGTGGTGCAACCAGGGGAATGAATCAAAGCGAGTTCTCCTCCTTTCAACTCTTTTTAACAAGGCTGTTTTTCCTTCCTTCACCAACACCTCGGTGAGCCCTTTTGCTCCCATGGAGGCTCAGGTCAACTGGTGCTGTTGAACTGTGAAGAGCTGATTCCAAGTTAGGATTATTAGAATATGAAGTAAGCTAGATGTAAGCTGGCTTGCCCACTGGAACCGGAATTTAAAATATGAGGAGAATGAGCCATTCTTCTTTTTATGGCTTTTGAATGAAAAGCTTTGCTTCCCTATCGGTGATGTTTTCTTTTTAGAAAATACCTTAACAAGAAATGGAAGAAACGGAAAATTCCACTGCGGCTTCCTCAACAGAATGCAGGGCTTTATTTTGCTGTCTGATTGGTAGGTGACTACCTGCAGCAGAGAAGCGTCCTGCCCTCTCGTCTCTTATGTCCTCACCTGGGTAGCCCTTCCAGTGCCATTGCCAGGCTGTATCGCTGACATACCATCTCAGCACAGACACAAAGCTGTACTGCATGGAACCCAAACGGCTGGAGCTGGGAAGCACTGGAAGAATCCTTCCTTCTGAACTTACTGCCTTCTAACTTTTACAGTTTTGGAATGTTGAAAATTACATTTAGATTAAAAACATGCAGAGAAACCGTTTGAAATGCGTGTAATCCTGCTTCAGAACTTCAGGACTGAACAGAATTGCACAATTTCTTTTGCTGGAAGAGATCTTTAAGATGATCAAGTCCAACCTTTGACATAGCCCTGCCGGATCACCAGTAAACCATGGCCTTTGCCTCCAAGTCCACATGTTGTTTAAATACAATTCGGGAATAGTGACTCCACCACTGCCCTGGGCAGCCTGTTCTCATGCCCAGCAACTCTTGAAGTGAATACATTATTCCTAACATCCAGCCTAAACTTCCCCTCATGCAGCTTGCAGCCATTTTCACTTGTCTTGTTGCTTTCCACCAGGGAGACGAGGCTGTTCCCCTCCTCACTGCAGCCTTTCTTCAGGAAGTTGTAGAGAGTGATAAGGTCTCCCCTCAGTCTCTTTTTCACCAGGCTGAGCAGCCCCAGTTCTCCCAGCCTCTCCTGTGCTCCTGGCCCATTTTGCAAGGTGTTTTGTGAACCCTCTTGAACTAGAGAGACAAAATGACACACAGCTTCCTTCCTTGTAAAGAAATTTTGTAGTGATCTTAGAAATGAGTGACAGGAGTGCAGAGGGAGCAACAGCCTCATCATGATGCGATGTACAATTCTATGTCAGAAACGTGTCTCTCACGTTGTTTTAAGACATGACTGCAGCTTTAACCCAGCAGTTGCAGTGCTGTCCTGCTGAAACTCATTTTATTCTGTGCATGTATCTCGTGTAGACCAGCTTTCCCACAGTTTTGCCTGTGGACTTAGGCTCTGCGTGTAGCAGAACGGGAGCCCTGCAATCGAGCGATCCGGCAGGAGAGGTTCAGTACACACCGCAGGGTTTGGACAGTGGTCCCCGTCTCTGACACTTGGCTGGGCTAATCACTCTGCTTTTTGGCAGGATCACTAACCAAACACCACGCTCACTGATAGCTCGGCAGAACTGCTTCTCATCCCGGGGTTAGCTTGTTGAAACAAGTAGAAATAAACCGTAGCGCCGGCAGCGGTGTAGATGTAAAACATGCTGTAAAAGTCATTTTAAGAAATGTCATCTTGGGGCGAGGGTTGATGCCCATGCAGTCTTTCAACTCTTGACTGACTTTTTCACGAGTACTGGCAACTACAGCAATGATTTTATTCATATGGCTGATTATCTGTTAGTTACTGGTGAAACACCAACCTGTTCTTTGGGAGTCCTGTCACACCAGCTTCTCCAGAGAAGGAGACTCCACAACCCCCTTGGGCAGCCCCTTCCAGTGCTCTGTTACACTCACTGGGAAGAAGTTCCTTCTCATATCGATGTGGAACCTCCTCTGTTCCAGCTCACACCCACTGCCCCTTGTCCTATCACTGGATGACACTGAGCAGAGCCTGGCTCCATCCTCCTGCACCCACCCTTCACATACGTAGAAACATTAATGAGTCTGAGCCTGCTATCATCAAGCAATGATGAGGTACCTGCACAATGCTAAGAAATAGCTCGAAATTCTCCTGAGAAACGTTCTGCTGCTATGTGAGCGATGTATGGCGGGATTTGCTTTTGCTTTGACTGTCAGAGCTACCACTTTTCCCTTTTAAGACTCCCCTGTGGTGACAGTAAGCATTGCCAGTCACATGGCTGAGATTCAGAGCTGGGAGAACTGCCATAGTAAACTGAATGTGAACTCTGCTCTTCCCAGGCCTCCGCTGGGATCTATAACTGTCTGAAAGGCAGGTCTGGCCAGAAAAATTCTGTGTTGCAAAATTACTTTTGATGTGCAGCTGGCTATGTGAAACACTTATTTGTTTGTCCAAATTCCAGAGCTGACTTCAACCACACAGCCTGATCGATAGTGCAAGTTCCCTTCAAAAATGAAAATGTTTATCATTTTAATTACTTGGTTTGATGATAATTGGAGCCAAGTGTTTTTGAACCCTGTATGCAGCCGAAGCTCCCTGATTCACTCTGGTCTGGCTGGCAGGCTGGTGGATCGCTGTGAAGCCATGTTGAGGCAACGATGAACCTCAGATAAGTTGCATTTGTCAGGGTTTTGTATGTAATCCTAAAAAATGCATCTAATTGCTGTATTCGTAGAACCATAGAATCATTAGGGATTGGAAGGGACCTCGAAAGATCATCCGGTCCAATCCCCCTGCCACAGCAGGATCACCTAGACCAAGTCACACAGGAACACATCCAGGCGGGTCTTAAATGTCTCCAGTGAAGGGGACTCCACCACCTCCCTGGCCAGCCTGTTCCAGTGCTCCAGTTCCCTCACTGAGAAGAAGTTCCTTCTCATACTGATGTGGAACCTCCTACGTTCCAGCTTATACCCATTGCCCCTCGTGCTATCACTAGATGACATTGAGAAGAGCCTGGCTCCATCCTCCTGATACCCACCCTTCAAGTATTATCCCAAGCTTATTGATTTGTGACACTGCTCCTTCTTAAAGCACTGTATTTTGTGCACAGCATCTCTCAGATGTACTGGTGTGAAGCAGTGGAGCCTCCCTGACTTCATATGTTCATCAATTTAAACATGAGACCCTGGCCAAGCAACTTGTTTTCAGGACCTTTGTTTTATAAAGCTGGTAACACAGCAAGTGAAAGAGAAAATGTGTAGGGAAGTGTAAATCAATGACATGTGGACTTGTTTTGGTAGAGCTGTGGTTGGTCCTATTTCATAACATATATTCTTGGAAGAGATGTGCGTTAAATCAGTTGTTAAAACAGATGAAAACAATTGAGATTCACTTATTTTGGATGTGGTTTAGTATTGAGCTATAAATTGGTTAGTATATGTCACATAAAGCTGTGAAAGGGTTGCCAGCAGAGTCTCACAGCACAACGGGCTGTGAGGACTGAAGGAAGTGGTGTCATTCTTCTACTGGACATCTCACAGGAAGCAAGGCTTCATTTGCTTCACCCATCACTGAGCAAAGTCATTGGGACTGGGATCTCAGGTCTGTCCATGTCCAAGCAGATCTCTGCTTTGATCTGGATGACCCTTAGCTTCTCCATAACTTGTATTTCAGATTTGGGGCTAAAGCAGAGAAGGCTGCAACCATTTTTACCCTGGGAAGATATTCCTGGAATATGTGTGGGGTATAAAAAGCAGGCAGAGCCACTTCTAGTTTCCCTGTGTGACTATCGATGTCTCTTGGACTTGCAGTGTGGATTTCAGACTGGTCAGCTTTACTGGGGAAAACTGGTTAGAAGTCAGAGTACATGAACCTTCTACAGTCAGACTTACTGTGCTAGTTACAGACGTTCTGGCACAGTGGTGTTGAGCTTTCTGCTTCAGATATTTGTAAACACATGTAAATAAAAGTCTTCTGATTTGTAATTTTCCAACAAAGCCAGGGGTTTTTTTTTTCTAGTTTCAACTCAAAGATGTTGCTCTAATATCTAAGATAAAGTACTGTCCTCTTATTTTTTCTTCCCAATTACTTCTTTACTGATTTGTAGAGGAAATACAGAGAAACTATTTCACTGGTCACCTTCTGGGATGTGACTTGGTCTAGGTGGTCCTGCTGTGGCAGGGGGATTGGCCTAGATGATCTTTCGAGGTCCCTTCCAATCCCTAATGATTCTATGATTCTATGATTTTGTTAGAACCAAAAGACACCGAACAGATGAAGGACTTTGTTTTGGCCAGCTGCAAGGCTCTAGTCTGACTTCTAGGTTTTAATCTTATTTTCTTTCAATATTTTCAAGATTTTGTTTTTAATTTATGAGGCCACATTAAAAAGAGAGCTGTGGAAATTAATACAGTAATTGTGAGGTAACCTAAATTATTTTCTAAATAATTATTATCTAAACTATGTAGGTCAAATCTGTTCTAAATAAAAAGAGAGACAGTCCTGCAGGACTAATAAAACAGTTTGCCCACCCTCATGCAGCCTCACCTTTCTTCCAGACAACCTCATGACTCACATTTTTCAAGCTCTTGATTCCTCAGTGTCTTTTGCATCTAGCAAGAAGGAAATAACTGGTAAGCTGCCCATGACTGCATGAAGCATTCAAGCATGTTATGCACAAAACAGTTTTCCTTTCAAGTTTCCAGTGGATATCCTCTGCTTGAACACTATATGAAGTTGTTATGAACCCAACCTTGCGAGGGCCACTGAGAGGTACCCGCAGGGATCTTCAGCTGGTGTTGGAACCAGATTTGGTTTGGGTCAGTGTAAAATTTGTCCAAGGAAGGCAAGAAAGACACCCCCAAGCCCTGTATGTGGTCCTCAGAAACACACACAGCTGCAGGAAAGAGCTGCCAGTGAACGTAATTTACAACAGGCTTCAAAATCCTCACTTCGGCTGTGGGTTGAGTAGTGGAGGGGGGAGATGCAGAAGGGAATGGTGTAGAAGTTCAGGCAAAGGATGCAGTGTGCCAGGGAAAAATGGGTAAGCAGCAGCATCTGGAAACTGGCTTGAAAGAGGAAACAACCAGAAGTGCAACTACCAAGACAGAGTCCAGATGACAATAGATTGGAAAAGAGGGGAAGGAGCCAAGAGGAGAGCTCTGTGGTGATGTGGCACGCGGCAGGGCACAAACTGCATTGGTCTTTCTGACTCAGAAGGTTCTGCTGCATAATCAGTGTGGCAGGTACAAGGTCAGTTGGTTGCAAGGTCTGAGACTTGTGTTCAGACGTGGGAAGTGAGTGAACACTACCTTCTCCACGCTTCTGCTGTCTGCGTGCCTCGTGGCTGTGAAAGGTCTTTCCCTACAGGAGCGTCGTGGTGGTTTTATAGTCACCTCCCTAAACTGTGTGTTCAACTGCTGTCTGATGTGCCTCCGGAGGAGCATCTCTGCTTGTGTACACAGAGTATCTCGCTAGATAAACACTCTCTTTGGCAGGTTGCTCATAATTCATGCTGTCATCACCTTCACCAGTCATATGGAGCCAATCACAGCTTCCCCTGTTCATTGCAAAAGAATGCAGAGCAACCCATTCAAAGCAGTCCTCGAGCACTTGCTTTACCAGTTGCTTTGCTCATCCCTCATTAATTGCTCAGGGATGCTGTGGTCCACGTTTACTGCACTGTCCAAGCCAGTATCTGAAAGCCCAGTCAGGCTGTGGGGACTGACACTACTGGACAGCTCAGGGCAACGTGCATGAGGAAACCGTGAGAGATGTGATGATTCAGTCGGGTCTTCCTCATTAAACTCGGCCTTTCATCTTAGATTAGACATTCTTTCCAGCTCTCACAACTTCAGGAATGTGTCACTTCTTGTGGGAGAAAACTGGGATGCATGGAGTTCCAAAATAGTGTGGCTCTGCATACACTTATCAAAGCAGAGTGTTTTTGTAAGAGGAAATCACCACTGGAAGCAAAGGAACGTAGTCTTCATTGGGTATGTTGCAGCTGCCATGTCGCTCTGCCATAGACCAGATGGCATGATGGTAAACATCTAACTTATGTTAATTTTCATCTGCAGATGCTTAGTGTCCACCCCAGTGATCCTAACACATGGGTGTTTTCTCAGATGCCTGCTTTTCCCTGCTATCATCAGACCCAGTCTGTTTTTTCTGGACAGACTGCGAAGCACAAACACGGAGAGTTTAGCTGATGGAGTCTGTCATGGCTCTGCGTTAGAAACCCGTGCAGCACCATACAGCTCGGGCTGTTAAAGCAAATGTCTGTGGTTAGATAACTGCAGAGATGCACGGGAGAACTCACCTCCGCACACGCACACTAGCGTGTCCTCTGAAGAGACGCAGTTGTGCCAGCAAGGTGCTGGACTAGGGTCCAGACAGTCTCATACAGGCTTCATGGAGGCCAGGTTATGCTCCAGCTCATGTTCCTTTGCTACTTCACTGCTGCATTTCTCTGTCCTCCTCTCCCTAGGCACTAGCGATAGGACAAGAGGAGATGGGGTCAGGTTGTGCCAGGGGAGGGTCAGATTGCATCTTAGGGAAAACTTCTTTCTCAGAGTTGGGAGGTCTTGGAACAGGCTGCCCAGGGAAGGGGTGGAGGCAGAGTCCCTGGAGGGGTTCAACAAATGGGCAGCCAGGGTGTTTCAGGAGATAGGTTAGTTGTTAGGGTTTGTAGGGTGGGTGGTTGGTTTTGATGTTCTTCAAGGTCTTTTCCAGCCTGGCTGATTCGATGATTCTAACATTTGGTTGCAATTACTTTTGAAGAAGAGAGGGAAAATGGTCTCCAAATTATTCTTCCAAGTTGGGTATGGGTCTGGCCTTGCCAGAGAATGTCGACTTGTAACTGGTTTTGTATTTCTCAGGGCTTATTTTCTACCTCTGTTGAACCTTCCTAGGTGTGTTCTGCACTGTACCTTCCACTACACAAAATACTTGGACTGGGAAAATGTTACGGGAACTCGTAACCGGGGTGTTGTTGTTTGTTCCTGTGGTGCCCTATATGCTGGGCTATTTCTATAAATTAATAGAATTACTCATCGTTAAAAAATGAAGAGTAACTGAACAGGCAATGTAAGATTGAGGGGATCCATGTATTTTTGTATTCAAGTGTGGAAAAGGTCAAATAATTTTTGATGAAACGTGAAGGTGAGTAGGTTTGTGATGTAAATTTACAGGAGCAATTAGCTAGCACTGCTGCTTGAAATGATGGCCTTTCTTTTTTTTTGAATAAAGGACTCGTTTGTATAATTTCATGTTAAAGTTGTTTGTAGGTTCATAAATCCCTCTTTTCTAGCCAGCTGAAACTGGCTATTTTTTGGTCTCATCTCTTCTCCACTCCCCAGTTGAGTTTTCCCCGCTGTGTCCTCAGGACTGTCAGTTATGTGGGTGATGTCCTGTTCAGCAGTGGGCAGCTCTTTTCTCATCTTCTCTGTCCTTAGGGAAAAAGCCACCCAGAATGTTTATAGTGGAGTCACCTCTGGTGCCGATTCCATTCTTCACGAGACAGCAGAGTGCTGCATTTCATTTACCTGTTTACACATTCTCTGTGCTCAGCTAATTGTGCCCTTCACTGAGGGTGTACGTTTGCAGCGAAGAGTGTGAGGTAATTCACAAGTGTTTTGGTTTCATTCCAGGCAGATCACAGTGTATGGGGTGGGCTCAGGACAGTGGAGAGCTGGAAGGGTAGCAGCAGCTGGTAAAACCTGCGCTGGTGCCGCGCTGGCAGCCTCAGCACCGCAGAGCCGATTGCTGCGCTCCACTAGGTGGCACGTTTTAGAGGACTTGGTGACACCAACACACTTGTGTGGGGAACTGGTCATAAATCGATGCTCAGCATGTGCTCTGTGCTTTTACAGTTTGCTCTGGGCCTTGTTATGGATCCTGCCTTTCCTCCTGCGCAGAGGAGCAGTGATGCGTTCAGACCGTGCTTGCGTGCTCTAGACTGCGGCACGCGACCCGAATGGGAACGGCAGATAGCTTGATGTTTGATCTTTGGTGGGAGCCCCTTTCTCCTTTACAGTTTGCTGAAGCTCCACAGAGTGTTGACACCCCACTCCAGCTGTCCTTCACCTGGCGCTTGTTAGAAACAAGTAGCTCAGGCAGTGTAGGACACAGAGAGACCACACGTGGGGAGTTTCCCTCAGAATTTCTAAAAATAGAAGCATGGGATAATGTAGATTGGGAAAGAGTCTTCGATCGTCTTGTTCAATCGGGAACGTAACACTGCCAAGTCCACCAAGTAGCCCTCTCGCACTCGTTTAGCTTTAGATCGTTTGGTGAGTCTCGTGTGTTGCACAGGAATTATTCTTTAATCTCATAACATTTTCAGGTTTTAGAGAGGATGAATTTCATGGTGAGGGTGACAGAGCCCTGGAAGGGGCTGCCCATGGAGGTTGTGGAGTCTCCTGCTCTGGAGACGATTAAAACCCGCCTGGCCATGTTCCTGTGTGAATGGATCTAGGGGATCCTGCTGTGGGGTGGGGGTTGGACTGGGTGATCTTTCTAGGTCCCTTCCAATCCCTGATGTTCCATGAGTCTGTGATCAATTAATGACTAAAAAACCCCTTGTCTGCAATTAACACAAACGTCCTAGGCTCCTGTTATGATTTGTTGGACACCAGGTTAATATTTGAAGGACTGCAGACTCTTTGAGCTAAAAAAACCCCCTACAATCTATGAAATAAAACTCAGTGAAATGGAGAAAATGGATCAAATCAATCAATGTGTGCAAATCAGCCAGGTTGGTGCTGTTGCAGTAGCCTGCTGGGTTATTTGCAGAGCTGAGCTACTTAGTGGCTACCACCCTGTTTTGGATGAGCGCCTCGATGGTGCGTGGGCACAAAATGCCAGATCATCAAGTCTATAAAACAGTATTTTTTACATTTTATTTCCACGTTTGGAAAAATACACGGGGTTTTTTTTTCAATGGAGAGATGTGCATTTCATTCACAAAGTCTCTTCTGTTACGGCGCAGAGATGAGTCTCCAAGTCATCTTTATTCAGTACGTACTTCACACGCACTGTTAACGAAGTGAAATTAGGCAACAACATTGATCTGTTTATTCTGAGGTTTGAACTAATGATGTGGAAATGTTGAGCTGTTCCTTATGTTTGGTTCCTTTTGATTTTGCCTCTTTTTGTGTCGAAACAGTACAAGTAGTCATTAAAAAAACAACCCCAAAGCAAAACTAAGCCCATCACAACTAAATCAAAGCCCTGTTTTGATGGAGTGTCATCTGCAGCACTTGCAGGTCTGTGTTCCCAGCCTGCCATTACTTTCTCCACTCGTCGTTTAAGTACTCTCCGGTACTTAAAACACTCCTTTTTTCCTACATAAAAATGTACCTTCAGCCCATCAAGCTATTTCCTTGGGAAGTTGTGGTTCACGACAGCGTGACCAAGTTAGCGTTCTAACCTGGAAGTGAGAGGAGAGCAGAAGCTGCGCGGTTTGTGAAGCACCGGCAGCGTGGCTGGGGATTACCCTGTCTCATTCTCCCCAAACCACATTCTTCTGGAATGACGCTGCCGGCGAGAGTCCCCACCCAGGCAGAGGCAAAGGAAGCCACCATGGAGCTGAGCTGGGAGCCGCGCTGGAAGCCTCTCTCCATGACATCACACCTGGCTGTGTTTCAGAGATGAACGACGGGCAGCTTGTCAGTTCAAACGTGTCATCGTGCTTTAGTTTACACGGGCAGCATCATCATGAGTTCCCTGAGAACGGCACCCGAAGGACCCGACGGAGTTCTGAGAGGGCAAGGCAAAGAAACCGCTGTGGAGCAGAGCGTGTGCCAGGTTGGAGAAAAACCTGGAGATTTTCTAGGACATTAGGTTTCAAAAGAAGGATTACACACAGACTAAACACAGGAGAAGTCATAAAAATTTAAAGACTTCTCAAAAATCAGATCCTTTTTAGGTATGACAGAATGCGAAGGGAAACGTGCACCGAATGATACCACCCAAGCAGACACATTAATTAATGTAATGAGAAAATATGTTCCACTGCCATGGACCTAAGCATGTCAGGAAGCATTTGACACTTTAAAAGGGAGAGAGGTGAAGGCGTGCGCTTCAGCGCTCCTGAAACGCTCCGCTTCCTAGCTTATCTCTCTACACACACGTCTGGGCTGCTGCGGCGTTTGGGCACGGACTGGCCGAGGGAGGGGAACGGAAAAATTGCTCTAAGTGACCAATGGGGCTAAGAAACCGCAAACACATCAGGTGCTGTGCGACTTGTAAAGTCACATCTTCTCTCCTGAGCTTCGGAGAGTTTACCATGCCACACTGGGAAATCGTGAGCGAAAAGAAGCCTTTAATCTTCCAAACACGAATCTGAAGACAGTCATTTGTGATAGATGTGCCTGCCCTCTGCAGCTTCACCCCTGGGCTCTCCGGGTGCTGAAGTGATCGATCCACCTGTGCTGAAGTGAAGGCATCGCTGGAATCCGCTCTGGTACAGCTGTACGTGTGGCACGTACACGGCTGATGCCGCGGGGCTTTCTAGCTTACGCAGCAGCCAAAAGCAGGCCAAACCTCCTGCTTTTTATGACCGTGTTTATCACCCTGTGGGCATCACTGGGTCACAGGCAGAGCTCCTGTGGACATCAACAGACCTGAATTTACTCTGTGATCTTTGTTGGCAGGTGGATCTTGGAAAACAAAAGAAATGACTCCCAGCTCTTAGCTGATGATTTTCATGCTGGTGCTGTTTTCTCTGCAGTCGGTGTGGTGACTTTTTCTGTTTAGTCCTCTCTTCCTTGTAAATCTATTCCTGTGGGGGAATAGTAATAACCAAACATCCCTGATTATTCTCTACAAAAATCCTCCCTGGGTTTTTGCCCCGAAATTATTTGACAAAACAGTTTTCAGAGCTGCTCTGCCACAGAGCGGGGTAAGTGAAGAAGTGCACAAGAGCCACTCTCAGAGCAGCCTGTTGCAAGCAGACCAGTTGTAAAAGCGGAGCACAGAGGCAGAAAAAGGGGTGTGACTCACCTAGGAGGAGGAAGAGCAGACACTGGGTCCTGCTTCCTGGCGTGTGTCTAACTGAATTTTTGAACAGAACTGATTTAGAGGGCTTTCCAGCTTTCAAAGAGATTTTCCAGGCCAGACGATTCTGACTCCATTCTTCTCTCTCTTCTTTTGACCCACTGATTTTTATCATTTCTGGCTGCATTGTAGCTGGGATCCAACCAGGAGGACTGCAGTCAAGGCAATTTCTTGGGGAGTAACCAGAAGTATTAGATCCACCTCTTTCTGAATTGTAGTGGTGTTCTTATCATTAAACTGGCACCACCACCCATGAAGTTAATTGAGCTGCTGACTGTGACTAACTTTTCAGGAGTCTCCAAGGTGTCAAGCAAGCTTTGGCAGTTGTAGGTTTTACCCTGAATTGCTTTTAGGAGGAGATAGATATTTATCTGTGTATGGTACGGGTACTTCTGAGGATGTATGCCAGCCAGAAAAGCTTCTTGCCAGACTGAAAGGTACACAGGGAGTTCAGGTGCCAGGAAAATTAAGTACTACTGGAAATTGGGTAGACAGAGCGGTTGTTTGCAATGCAGAGGGTTCGCATGCCTGGGATTCTCTTTGGACAGACACCAGCAGCACGTGGATTGAAACCTGCTGTCTTCTTGGGATAATAAATGTTCCCAAAGAAAGCAAACAACCCCAGTGCAACGGGTGAGTGACAGACATCAAACACGAGGTGTTGACTGCACATGGGGTACCAGGACCAGCAGTCTCAACAGTCACTGCTACTTGTATTTTATTTCCAGAGGACAATTTGAAAGATAATAATACGTTTAGGAAATCTGCAAACTGAAAGTCTGCTGATTCCACAGAGGTTCTGTCAGAAGCAAAGAGCTGTAATTAGAAATGCAAAGGAAGTGGCTGTGCCGGTACATCACAGGGGACCTCTTAGAAACAAATCAATCCTGCTACCAAGGTGTTTAAGTAAGGAAACCCAGAAGATGTCTGACATCAATATTCTTTGGAGTCATTTTAATAAGTTCATGTGGTAAGGAGTTTACTGGCTGCATCCTGTTGCCTGTACTGAAGTCTCTGTGCAACTCAGTCACTTCCCTCTAATTCCTCTGTCGCATGAATATCTTTAAAACTATGCAATCTGTCGTGTACTTTTCGTTCCATCTTTGCATGGATCTAGAACCACGTAGCTCTGAGTAAGTTCACAAGTGATGCATGAGGTGTTAGGTGCGTGTGTTGTGGCAGGCCTCCGGTGCAGATGCAGCGCGCACTAGGTGAGTGCAGCCTGCACAGTTCAACAGCTTGGAAAGCTCGCGGTTAGGCTGACATAAGTGCCTTCTGATGGCTTGCTAGGTAACATCTAGCAGGAGGCTCTCCAGGGATACATTTCTTACAAAAACAAAATGGGATTGACCACATTTATTTGATAGTACATTCATAGGTGTAAAATAGCAGTTTATAGTTTCACTTGTCCATTTCCCTCGCTCAGGATCTGCCCCCCTGATCAAGAAATTCAATAGCTATTAAGAGCTGCAGCTGTACTAACAGTCTTATGCTTTATAGGAGGGGATTTTGCAGCTATTACTTTAGAACAGGCATTCAGTGCCAGGACAGATGTTACGTCCACCTTTCTCATAAGCACTTTATCGGCACCGTGGGCTTTGCTTTTCTGATGTGTGCTTGGAATTGCTAAACGCACTCCCTCGCTGTAATTTGTTTGGGCTGGTGTGGTTTAAAGACCTGAAAGCTAGAGCTGCACCTGTTCTATTCATCCGGGCAGGAAAGCACTCGTTCCACTGCGTGAGGGTTTGTATCTCTTCTTTGTAAGTCGTCTGAACCAGACACAGCCCTCTGATGCACCTGTGCCCCGTCCCTGCAGTAGAAGGAGCTCACATATGGATCAATGCACATTAGATCTTCTCCCATTACAGTGAGAGCATCTCTTAGGGAGCTTGATCTAGTGGAGGCCTGGCACACAGCTCCCACCGTCCCTCCAGCCTGTACGGCTCGGAGTAATCAAACCTGCACAGTGAAAGGTGAAACACGTACAACTCGACGTGCGTGTGTGCAGCAAGCTCTGCCTGTGTGATGACACTGCTTCTGCTGTGGGACAATGCGACTAACACTTCTGAGTGGAATTTAGTTAAAGGGGTGTAAAATGAGTGAGAAGGGAAAGCAGCTGCTGAGAGTCACCCGATTCACCTCCTGACAGTACTGATACCAGTGAATTTGTACTAAGGTGGGATGAGCAACCAGTGGAGGGTGCGATAGTGGCAATAGCCTAAGCGCCGCATGACCGGTACAAGAGACATTCAGTCAGCTGCTTCAGCCCCAAATTTAGGGATTCACACAAAACTCAGGAGCAGAACAAGCTTTACCAACAGCAGAAAAATCAACTCCAAAACAGCCCTAACCCGCCCCCCACAGAAGCCACCCAAACCAAGCCAACAAGAAAGCCGTTGTTCAGTGAGGTTTTCCAAACGCAGAGCTATGTCCCACTTTTCTGCCCGAGATGGATGTCATCTATAGACATGTTGTCAAATGTGGCTCAAACCAACCCTTCCCCCAAAATAGAGAGCTGCCACCGCAGAAACCAAAATGTTTCTGTGGCCTTTGAAAGATCCTGCCCTCCTTACTTGTGGTGCATTTTTAATTTAGAGCTAAACCAGGGGCTGATCCCTTCCCTGGTGTTTTTGTTAAAGTAAAATAGAGGGAAAAAAGCACTTGTGCCATAATGAACCTTGAAAAGCCTTGTGAATACGCATTGACTTCAGTGCAGTAGGATGGAGAAGCAGCATCTCTCTCAGAAAACAGAGGACAAAAGGCTTAAAGAACAAATCTGTATGTGGAAGGAAGGAGAAGGCAATAGAAGGACAGAGCTTATTCAAAGCTCATGTTTTGAGAACAGCGATTAACTACTGAACCACAGATACTGTTAGTAACTCTATTACTAAAATTAAATGCTCCAGAATTCTGTATTTAGGCTTTGAATTCCTTTTGAAAGCCCCGATGACTTTGACAGACCCCACAGGCCTCCTTGCAGAGGCCAAGGATCCCCCCTTTGATTCATCTGAAGGCCGAGCAGAATTCGGCCCCTCAGGATCAGGATGCCGTCGGCAGCCCCAGAGGGAACCGCGGTCCTGCCGTACACAGCTGAGTGTATGTAATCCCTTCAGTAAAATCCATGTCTCCTGTGTTGTAAAAGAAATGAAAGGTAGCTGTTAATTCCAAGGCTTATAAATGTGTCAGTGGGTTTTCGTAATGTCTTAACAAATTACAAGAGCAAACTCAGGGACTCATGATGTCACCAGCACCGCATGCCGCGCTGTATTTGCTGCAGTTGTGTACCGGGGCTCGCGGCATTCTTTCGCTTTCGAGGTGAGTGTGTAGGTCCTGCTAACAAATCTAAACAATCCTCGTTGATGTCCTCATTCTTTTCTAATTTGCTTTCAGCTGTTTTCTTGTTCCGAGCCCTTCTTCAAATGAGGACACTTTTTAAAGGAACATTGCTGTGACTGCTATATTTATTCATTGCAAAAAAAAATGAAGTAAAATCCAGTTTTCAAGTATTCTCAGATTTGGGTGAAGTTCAAACTTCCCTTGGATCGCAGTTCTCTGTCTGGCCCCCAGCCCGCATCGCTAACGGTGTAACTAGCTGACACACAGAAAACAAAACTCGTGACAACGTAAAGGCTGTCTTGGCTTGGGTCTTAAATGGAGAGACAGCATCCACAGCACAAGCAAACACAGGCCTGGCCGAACGCTTTAGGAACATTCAGTGAGTAAGACAAACGCAGCAGCATTTCAGAGCCACTCAGGTACAGTTAGTGGGAGAAGGAGCCCTTGGCTCTTCGGTGCCGTTAGTGGGAGAAGGAGCCCTTGGCTCTTCGGTGCCGTTAGTGGGAGAAGGAGCCCTTGGCTCTTCGGTGCCGTTAGTGGGAGAAGGAGCCCTTGGCTCTTCAGTGTCGTTAGTGGGAGAAGGAACCCTTGGCTCTTCGGTGCCGTTAGTGGGAGAAGGAGCCCTTGGCTCTTCAGTGCTCCCTGTGCTCACAGAAGGAAGCGGCCAGCGTAGTTTGCATTCATGTGTCATGACTCAAGGTTCTTTTGTACCCCAAGCTGCAGCGATTTGATCTGTTGGCTTGGCCCTGCTCCCTCCTATATGCGTAGGTGTTGATTTCAATGGAACAGAACCTGTTGCTTCAGTTGGGTAGAAATGGAAAGAATTCCGCCCCGCATCCATTTCCACGGCCCTTATTAAAATGGTAAATCTGACTGTCACTTGTGTTGGTTGCTTCTCTAAGATACTAAATGAACAGAGCAATGAGCCCTCACCTTTCTGAAGGCATTCTGCAGGACACCCACCCTTGGAAAGCCACTGTGTGAAATCCCACTGCGCACGCACTCAGGAGTTGCTTGCCGTCAAACGGCTATCATTTCAGTATGGACCTCTTAATTTTCACTCTCCTCTATCCAGAAGCAGAAGGCCCATTCCAAAAATAATAGCAGTGTTCAGTCACGTTTTATGAAGGCATCGTAGAATTTATGTAACTAAAGCTAATGCACATTCCACATTTTGCTTTCCCTGCAGATATCAAAGAGCCGGTTGAAATGAAATGTTCATTGATGTAAAATGATGCAGTTAGTCAGAATCACAGAACATTAGGGATTGGAAGGGACCTCCAAAGATCAGCCAGTCCAATCCTCCCCATCACAGCAGGATCCCCTAGATCACGTCGCACAGGAACATGGCCAGGCGGGTTTTAAATGTCTCCAGAGAAGGAGACCCCACCACCCTCCCTGGGCAGCCCAGGACAGAGCCATTACCAACAGCACACAAATGTAAGGCAGCAGGTGTAACCTTACAGAGCAGGATTCAGGTGAATATATTTTATTAGCTTCAGGGACACAGAATAACTATCTATTCAGAACTTCAGGCATGCATTTACATAAATATATTAAATTAAGAGAAGCAATTATACACTTAAACATCCTTTTGTCTAAAAAACACATTAAATCCACAGATGAACAATAAATCCAACTCTATGCATTTATCACTTCCAGATACAACTGTCCATTTCTCAGATATTACACAAATACATTTGTTAGACTTTATAGGCATTATACATATATTATATATTACATGATAGCGTGTATACATACAGGGTGTGCCAGAGGAGAGTAATCCTTCGTACTTTCTGTAGCACTTCTCATTCAAAGAGCTCAAAGCACGTTACAAGGGTTGGTTTCGCTGCTTTTCAGACGGACGATGGAGGCGCAGAGATGCAACGGCTCCGAGTTCTCTAGAGCTTGTGTCACACGGTTACGGAATTTGCTTGTCATGAACTTGAGCCTCGCTCTGTCCCTACAGAGCACGCGTACAGCGCACGTTGCCTGCAGGTAGACTTGCGAAGACTTGTAAGGTCTCCATCCCGGAAAGCAGTTAATTGTATTAATAACATCAAGCACATGGCTTCAGTGTATTTGGTAGGGGACAGCTAACAGCATTTTGGGATAATTCACAGGACAGGGTTACTGCTTCTGGTCTTAATGGAGACCACTACATGATACATCTAGGGACCTGATGCCAGATGGGTTCTGGTCTCAGAATGTCTTGGTATGAATTAGCTTCATTCTGCACGCCAGTTTAGACTCTGCCTAGAACATTCTCCTTCTAGCAGGAATATTCTAGGAACATTCAGAAAACAGAGTGTGGTTGTTACTGCCCTGTGACGCAAACCACCTTCTTGTCCTACGTTCAGAAAAACCTCCTTCGAAACAGCTGCCTCTCTCTGCCTTCTTCCCACCCAAAAGGATTGCGACCACGGCCACTGTGTGTGTTCACATGCTTTACCTGGTGTCTCCTGTCTGAAACTCCTTGGGAAGTCAAGCAATTTGTCACTGAAATTTAAGTATGTTTTCATCTCAGACAGAACCTAACTGCCCCAGTAGAAATGAAACTCCTCCAATCACCCAGCTTGCTGCTTGTGCACGTTCTCAGCAACGCTGTTCTGTGCAGCCTGTGCAGGTAAAGGTGCCCGCTGCATGCAAGGAACACAGAAGGGCTTTTTTGGGTCAATCCCTGTAACAGGGAACAGTCACTTAGGCTTGTGAGTTTTCAGTACTTGTGACCTGGCATCTCATGGCTTTCAAATCCAACTGTACAGCGTGACGTGAGGAAATACTTCCTACGGGAGTTTTCTTTGGGTTGTGGGACAACATGACAGCCCTTTGCTAATCGACAGCGAACAGTAGTAATCACTAGTGACTTCTGAGTGCACCCTAGGAATTAGATGGATGTGTTGCTTGGAGCACTTGTGCAGAGCAATAGGCCAGGCGTGTTTCTCTTTTCCCAGAGAAGGCGTCAGTAGTACCGAGCGCTCGATCCGCCCAGCGTGGATCTGTGCAGAGTTCACTGCTGAGCCAAGATTGTTTGAGTGTTCTGCATTTTACAGCGTGATAAACTCTCTGAAATCGGTGAGCTCGAAGGCAAGAGGCTGTCCCTTGCCTGGGCCACCTCTCTAGAATGCCCGGCCTGTAGTCACCTACTCCTGTCATTTCACTACTGAGGATTCTCATTGCTGCTCCTCTGATCAGCAAGGGTGACATTTTCAGATTGGGATACAGTCTTGAGTGAAATATTACACCTTTCCTACTCAGCACAGGAGGGTGGGTTTGCCTACTTGGTTCAGCCTCTGTCATACAGGACCCAAAACATCTCAGGGAACTCCTCCGTGGAACTTTGTGAGCATCTGTCAGGCCACTTTGGGCCCCATTTTACTATGGCTACTTCATAAAATGGGGCCACTGCCTCGGTATTTTAATTGCTTCCCTTCTCAGTGACACACACTCACATATTTGAGATAAGAATATGCCAGTGGAAGAGAAATGATGGAAGCTAATTGCTCAACTTTTAAAAGAGTCAATTTAATAGAGCCCTTCTGGAACTTGGCAATGTCTGTGAGGAAAACCGAGAGGGCTGGATATTCTCCTCGTGTCTTTAAGTAGGACATGCTCTGCACAGCTTTAGGCAGGGCTGAGTCTGCAGTCTTGCTGCCGAAAGCATCGCGGTGTCTGCTGACTGCAGACACGGACACAGACAGGTCATGTGTGCCCTGATAATCTGAAGCTAAGATCTTCTGCCAGCTAAGTGGATATCTTTTAAAGACTTAATCCTATAACTAGTGAAGTCAATAGGAGATTTTCAGTTGACATCAATGGACTCTGAGTCAGGCCCTCAAAGATTAAAGTAATCCTGTACTAAGCCTTCAGGTGGCTTCTGCAGTTTCACACCTCTATCTGTGAAAGGACACGCAGCTTATTGCACCGGGTTGCTCTGCTCTGCAACCAACAAACAGCTTAGCTGAACAGTCTTAACTTTATCCAGGGTTTCTACAGAAACACTGCTGTCGTTTTGGTAGCCAGAACCCAATTGTTGGGTACCCAGCTCCCGCGAATTTGGATAGGGATAAATGTGGCAGGGTTGTGGCCTTTGTGGTGAGATTCTTAGTCAATTCCTTTAAAGCACCACCCAAGAAATAGCGGTCCATTTGGAATGTCGCAAGCAGCTTGGAAAAATCAGGTTTTATCTGCTTCACCACTAATTAAACTGAGAGTGAAACCAAAGGAAATGCATTCGTGACTTTTAAAGGATGTTCACAGCTGAGGTAAAACAAGCAGAGCGGGATGTCCTTAGAGTCGTTTTTTCCACGTGGGTCCAGTCCTGTAAATGTCTATTGCATGGCTGCAAGCAGGAGTACAGCTACACTTCACCTTCAGAGGACTTTATGCCTCTGAAAAATCACTTCTTTGTGTTCTAAGACTCTCTGTTTTGCATCTTTTTACATGAAAAAGTCCTAATTTCTAACCCCAAACTAGAGAAGGACTGTATTGAGAAGGAATGTTCCTTTTGAGGCATCTGATTAGTGGGTTGAAATCAGTAACTTTCTGATAAGCACAGTGACTGTGCAGTGACCGAGTCCTGTCTCCCTCCCTCCTGCTTCAGTCTGTCTGTGGCTGAGCTGCTTGAGGCTGGCCCGGGTCAGCTGTAAGTGGTCTGTCATGACACCCTAGCAAAAGTCACTACAGAATGGTAGCATCCCGTGGAGTGATCAGCAGTCTGCTGGGAGGCTCTCTGATGCACATGAAACCAGGCAGTCTCATGAATAATCCTCAGCCACAGACATTATCGCTGTTTGCCCTGGTTCTAGAAAGGAAGGTGCTGCAAAGCCAAAACAAAGAGGTAAACTGAAGCTGTCGTGTTGGTTATACGGAATTCTTACTGTTACTTACACCAGTTTACACTTTGTCTGCATGAAACAGAGTGACCTGTGACAATTTAAAGGCACAAAGGGTTTGCATCTGTGTTCCTCGTTGTGAATGGAAGGAATTTCTTGAGGAAGAGGGTTTGAGTTCATAGTTTATACTGGATGCATTCTAAAAATGAGTTTACTGTTCTTCTGAAATGGAGTGAAATAATTCCCAGCTGATTTTACATAACATCTTTTTGTCTCCCTCCTTATCTACGGAGTAAAGAATCATACAGTCCTAGAATCATTAGGGACTGGGAGGGACCTCGAAAGACCATCTAGTCCAATCCCCCTGACACAGCAGGGCTTTTCTCCTTATATTCCAGTAATACATGTTCTTTCTGATCGGTGTCATGTATAAAGAGAAAGGTGAGGGTTCTCTGTCCCAAACTAATAAAACAAGGGCTGAAAACTAGCAGACACCAGGTTTCATCCAACAGGTACATTTGTTCTAACAGTAGAAAGCCTCACAGAACGCGGGAGACATACAATGTTTTGGGAACGGGGAGGCAGCGTCTCTGAATAAAGGAAGAAGTGAATGGAATAGAAGATGAGGAGAGAGAAAGACGGAGGCAGAGACAACTTGAACACACACACACACACACACACACACACATAAAATCCTTTCTGGAGGCCCTTATCTAATTGCCTCATTTATCTAGTTTCATTTATAAGCTCAGTTTTATTCTGGGACGCTCTCGGACGCTGTGTGAGAATGGCTGCAGGATGACCTAACTGGCAACGGGCTTTCTACAGAGCCTTTTTTTTTGTATGCCAATTCTCAGGGCAATTACTGCAGTTGCCCTTTTTATATTAGCATCTTGGGTGGCTAGGCCTGGGGTTTGCTCGCTCTTTTTAAGAGTATAATTTCTTTTGATAAATAAGCGGCTAGGGCTTCTTTTTTGTTGCTTCTTTTTCTTCCCCCTGAACATACTTCTTTTCCACTGGGACTCCCTATGTACCCAGGCAGGCTCAGAGCAGACGCTTGCTTTCACAGCACCACCACGATGATGATTTTAAACTGGAGCAAAACAGTTTCTCCCCTCTCCCTCTGATTTTCACGCGGACTGCTTCTTAGTTTTAGAGCTTTGACGGAGTCACTCAAGCAGAGTAGGTTTTTTTTTAAAGTGAAATAAACAGAAGCATTTTGCTTGAATGTTGAAAAGTGTTGAAAACAACACGGTGCAGCAGAGCCACTGTGGACTTTGCTGTTGATTTGAATGAGGCCTGGGTTGAATTCTTAGCCTTTACTGGAGCTTTATTTGTTGATTTCACTCATAAATTAAATTTTATCAGTAAGACCAAACCTCTAAGATCATCATTATCCCTCCTCTACCTGACTGTGACACAGCTATTACTGGGGTTCTTCAATTTAGGTACCATCTGTGGCGGTTTTTAAGCCTCTAGGAAGGCAGCAGCGAGAAAAGAACTATCCTGTCTCCCCAGCTGCTCGTTGAAACGACGTGTCACGGCGGAGTTAACGTTTGGCTTATTTTTAAATGTATTTCGTTCAAGAAAGCGCTAAGTCGTTATCTCTGTCAGATATTTAAATGCTGCTAAAACAGTCGAGCGGCTGCCTCGCTGCGCGGGTTATGAAGGGTGTAATAAAACTGTGCTGTTTGACAGCTTCAGACAGCTGGCTCATTCACGAGAAGTTCACGTTTTTGTCACCCATGCTGAATAAGGAAAGATTAGATGCTAAGGTCAGTTTACAAAAATGGGTTGTCAGGACATTTTTTAATTGTAGGACTTTTTGTGGTGGAATTCAGGGGAAAGACTAAAGGCAGAAAGCAGCGGAGACAAAGAGCTGCTATTAACCTACAGATGCTACCGCAGGGTTCATTTTAAGATTGGTCACACTGCTTAGCCAATGAAGTGTTCGTGTGACTATAAGGGACCACCCTTTTCTGGGGTGAGAGGGCAATTTGGTCTTCATGCTCATTTAATCCCAAGACGTCTTTCAATGGACTGTCAGTTGGATCTACATTGTGCAAAATTATGCATGCACTTTTTAATGCAGACCTTTGTTCGCCGAGCACTTAACCAAGACTTCTCAACCAATTCCCATTTGGCGTGAGGTCACCCGAAACCCAGGCAAACATATATGGAAGGCAAGCGTACGTTTCTGTGCCTCTGAGCTGGAAAGCACGAGAGAAGTGCCAGTGTCAGCCACGCTGAACTTTCTGATTCAATGCTTAGTTCATGGGGACTGACACAGTCCTGTATGGCGAAGCCATCCTGCTGTAACGTAGCCGTCGGAGAGTAATATGGCTAAAGTCTTGCAGAGCGACCGCCTAAACTGATGGAAATTGTTGATGCGTGAACACTGCTTGTGGGCATCATAGGGCGTGCGGACCGTGGCTCCTCTGCTTTCTTTTCATAGGCAAGATCCCTTAAAAACCAGGTTGTGCAAAGGAAATCTAATGATCAGTAAGTAGTGAGCACAGAAACTGCCAGTAACGGCCCAGAGCTGGAGAGACGGGGCCACCAGCTCTGCAGATGCAGCTACCCAGACTATTCGTACGTTAGCAAACCTGGCCGTAGCATGTACAGCGTACGTATTGATGCATTGACAAAGACCGCGATTCATGTTAGCTCTGCAAGGAACATTTACAGGTAGAATGGTATCTGGCGAGAATCAGGACAGGATTTGTACAAGGGACATCTCACACAGCCAACCCGAGCTCACGGGAGCTCCTGTCCGGGGACGTTCCGCTCCGTGCAGCGCGAAAGCGGCAGCGGTCTGCTCGTGTGTGATCTAGCCTGTCCTGCCACAGGGAAAACCACTCAGTGAACACTCTTAACATGTGCTGGAACTTCACTGGGTTGGTTTTTTCATCCGTCGTAAAAGAAAACAAGTTGACATGTGGATAGATACCTTCCTAGATTAGATCCACAACACATTAAAGAGTGTGTTTGCTCTCTCTTTCCCCGTCTGTCCAGTTAAGCTGGTGAAAAACGTAACGTCAGTATTTTACAGGACATGGTAAAGCTGTCTCAGCTAGGTGGTGTCTATATTATAAAAATAAAATAAAATAATATAAATACGTAACATGAACCCAGTGCCCGTCGTTAAATAAAACATACGATAAAAAGCAGACCTTCTAGGATGACTGGTTTTGAAATATGCGAATATAATTTAATTATTAAACACTTGAAACAATCTCGATATGAAGCTGCGATAACCAGGTCTTTGCATCTATGCTAGATAAGGAAATGCATAACATTCTGTAATAGAGTTACATGGATGAAGGTGAAGGTTACAGCCTTACAAGGAGTTGCCTAGAGAGGAATGCGTTAAGGAGTTCTGCGGTTTGTCTCATGATGTAGCTCAGGTCACCTCAGAAACTGTCACCCCTGGATTTTATTAAATCCAGCAGCTTACACAGCAGTGTTTGAGAACTGCTCTCATTGCCACCGTCAGGTAGGTGCAGCCACGAGATTTCTGGGACGTCAAGGAATCCGTTAAGACATCGCGAAAGTCCTTTGCCGAAAACGTGGTTTACGGTGGAATTACTTCGTAAACTATTTCTCATGAGGAAATAAATATATAAAAAAATTCCACTAGCTGCGAGGAGCCGTACTGGTGATGGAGTGTGCATCCCTGTGCGTGCACGTGGCGGGACGTGTGTGGAAACCTACACGCACGCGCGCAATTGATCTGCACATTTGTGGCTATTAGACTTAAATTAAGAAAGTAAATCGGATCACCGGTATTTGTTGCAGGATCACAGTCTTTTTAAAAAGGACAGGATTCAAAACAAATGCCCGTTGAAAGTGTAGTTTCCAAACAGTCCCAGAAACTATACAATATAGCTGGTTAGGTCCAGCAAGTAGGATGTCATGTCTAGGATCTGGTCAAGAATACCTGCCCTTGTCACTCTTCGGATGTTTCTATCCACTTGCTCGCACTGGGGCCCGAGATAGCCTTTTTTACACAAGCACTTATTAGGCCTCACGCAGACGCCTCCGTGTCGACAGGCTGGGTCACATTTTGCTGTGGGTGAAAAAACAGGGGTTTTCCCAATTTGCTTAGACCATCACAAACCAGAGAGACAGGCTAACACACTGAACGAGAGCTTTCCTCACCCTACAGTGGTGAAGCACATCGATTACCAACAAGACAGCAAGGAGGAATTGCTAGAAGTCTTGAAACTGTACTTTTAGAAGTTCGAGGATACTAGAGGGAGGAAGTGATTTGTTTACGTCTTGGAGGATGTCGCTCAGTGAAAGAAACTGACTTAACAAAAGCACTGTGATTCGTGACATAAGCATTGCAGCAATGCCCTGAACATTAGCAGCTTCATGATACCCTGCACACAGAAGTCTCTTCCACAAACGGGCGCCTTACTGGTTTTGTGGGATCAGAAGTAAGAACGTACCAACACTGCAGTATTTGCGCTGAATCAGCACAGTGCAAAAAGATGCAGCAGTGATCTGCACTGGACACTGCAATAGGAACACTGCAGGGGGAAGCTGAACGTTCAAACGGTATCTCCTTTCATTTTACCATCCTGGTGAAAAAAATCAAGTGTCTGCCATAGTTATGCTGTTAGCTGCCTTCGATCACAGAATCACAGAACATTAGGGGTTGGAAGGGACCTCCAAAGATCATCTAGTCCAGTCCCCCTGCCGCGGCAGGATCACCACATCCAGGTGGAATCACAGAGTGATTGAGCCTGGAAAAGCCCTCTGAGCACATCCAGACCTAACATCACTACAGTGTCCAGACCAGGTCACTAAGGGCCACAGCCAGGCCGTGCTTCCAGCACCTCCGGTGATGGGGACTCCATCACTGCCCTGGGAAGTCCATTCCAGGGTTTGATCACCCTTTCCGTGAGGATGGGCTTCTTAACACCCAACCTAACCCTCCCATGGCAGCTTCGGGCCCTGCCTTCTCACCCTGGTTCTCATTGCCTGGGAGAAGAGCCCGACCCCCACCTGACTACATCCTCCCTTCATGTAGTTGTGGAGAAGTTCTCCCCGAGTCTCCTCTTCTCCAGGCTAAAGACCCGTCGCTCCCTCAGCCTCTCCTCATCAGACTTCCCTTGAAGTCCCTTCACCCTTCGAACTGTTGTGCTGATTCTTTTCCAGCTTGTGAGACCACAATTCCGCCAGTGCCTTAGAACTCACGGTCACTGATGTATATTGAAAATGTATCTCAGCAAACAATTGAAAGCAAATGCTAACACGCCACGAGTCTCTATACAAACCAGTTCTGCAGAACTCTCCTTCCCAGCCTTGGCTGCAGCAGCATTTTCCTGTGGGAGTGCAGTGCCCGTTCCGACAGTGCCTGGAGCATTCAGATGTCAGTGTCTGTGCAGACTGAGCTGTTCTTTTGCATTCTTCGGGGACCAAAGGCCTGCGTGAAAACACGGGAACCAAGCAGAGAGTTAAAAGCCGGGGTCGAGGAGAAAAACGTTGGGTTTCGCTTCCACGGTGTCGTCAGCTGGAGATCGAGTCTCTGTTCGAAGGGGATCGAGGGTTTCAGTATCAGAAGAAACATCAAGGGAAAAATTAAGCTAAGGAAACTAGAATTGAGCTAAGGAAAATAGAATGAATGGGTTCTAAGATATCAGTGAAGCTCATGTTCTTGTAGGATTTCAAAAGAGAGTTCTGTGTGCAACAGGACCATTGAAAGTAATATTGCAGTGCTTTTTTAAAGACAAGCACCCCTACCTAATGTCCTAGAAGCTCCTCAGTAGCTGACTGGGCTCACATTTCTTCCCCCTCTGTTTGCAGCAACTTGATGGTTCCTGACAGGGTTTCGTGCATTTCCCTTTGAAGCACAGTACTGGAGCACAGGCTCACTGGTTTGTTTCACCACAGCACTTTCTCTGCCCAGCCTGAATTGCTGCCATGATTATTTAACCACCCACAAACCAGAGAGCTGGTTCCTCAAGGTGTTGGGGACAGAACGATTGTGTAGGTGCATCTTCAGCATAGCACCCCGTTCTTGGTTCCAGAGCACTTCTGAGAATTAGCCATAAGGTCCTGTAGGACTTAAGGGCTTTGGAACATGTTTTGACACCTTTCCTGCAGCATATTTGAACCCCTTTCAGGTTTTGTGTTTACATATTTCCACAGCTGTTCCTGTAGGGAGCTCCAGCCCTGCAGAAATGAGTGCATTACTTCTCCTCTGCCCAGGAGGTTCCTGTGCTTCAGATTCACACGCAGCATTCGCAGGCAGTGCTGCTTTGGAAGCAGACTGCCAGTGAAAGGGCCCAACTCCTGTCTCTGAAGAAAAAGAACCTAAATCTGAAGTGAGTTCTTTATGACACCCTTCACTCATCTGCCTGCGACAAAGCTAATTTCTTTCACAGATTCACAGAACATTAGGGATTGGAAGGGACCTCAAGTTACTTTAGACAGGAGCCTTGCCTCTGTCTTGCTCCACAGAAACATCAGGGATTGGAAGGGACCCCGAAAGATCATCCAGTCCAATCCCCCTGCCAGAGCAGGCTCACCTCACTGGAGAAGCCATGGAATCAGAATCACTCAGGGCTGGAAGGAACCATCATCCAGTTCCAACCCCCCCAGCACAGGCAGGGACACCCCACCCTAGACCAGGCTGGCCAGAGCCCCATCCAGCCTGGCCTTAAACACCTCCAGGGTACCAGGGTATGTCCAGCACAGGTACAGGTCCGAGTTTGGCTGGAAGGCTCATGGAGAAGAGCTCTGGTGGCACGTCATTCTGCCAAAAGAGTGACCTCATCAGTTACAGAGGTATTTTATTTGTGAAGGGAACGATTCCTTTTATTACTAGATGTAGAGTGTTTACCTATGCTGTTGCTGGAAAGTAGGGGTCTTTTTTATTTGCATTTAATTAGGGAAGCAGAAATCACACTGCTCAGTATCCAGCCAAGCACGCCTCCCTACTGTTATGATTTAAAGTTTTCTAGTGCTCTTGGTACTTGTGAATATAACCTGGCCTTTTATTCTACCATCAATCAATACCGTGCACTCATCAGCCTTGGGTAATATTTGTTAATGGTGGGGTGGAGCAGAAACAAAGATGGAAAAAGTTCTGGTTGGCAGAGCGCCTTGGGAGAAGAGGAACACAAACGCAGCTGCAGCAGGATCCTTCCTGTGTGCCAGAGGAATTACTAGCTTTCCGTGGTTGCACTGTGGAAAAGCCAAGCTTCTTTCTTGGCGCCTGAGTGCCCTTACGGTACCAACACGTATGGAGAGCAAGGCTCTGCCCCGCAGACCTGACACCCTGCCTTCCTGGGGCTGTAAAGGGGTGGCCATTTGCAGGCCGAATGAAGCTCGTGCAGGTAACTCAAGTCTCGAAACTGACTGTTGGGGCTCGGTCTTTCCAGCACTTAGCCAAGCCTATGACTTTGTTTATATAGCTCGTGCTTCACCGTGTCTCTTGACGTGGAAAATGGAAGGGAATGGATGGAGCCACACCGTGGGCTGGAGAGAATTTTTTTCCTTGTCTCCCCCAATCTATAAAACTCTGAAGGGCAGAGTTGATTACTCTTACAGTGAGCACCATTCAGTGTGCAGAAAGTCAGCCAAAAATGCAGCTGATAATGACTATTTATACGGTCTGCACAATTCTAGTTATCTTAAAGAGCTCCTCGTATATACACTGCAGTACAGTACATCTTGCTTGTTAAAACATGCTTTCATGAAACTGTATAACAACCCTGAATGTATGGAACACGGAGGAAGCCTTGGGCTGGGGGCTGGGGCCCTCAGCGGGTCCCTTCGCTGACGCACGCAGCAAGCTGGGAATTCTTGGCTGTGCGACGCGTGAAGTACTTGGTGCTGGGCTGCTGTGGCTGGTGTAAGGAAGGAACACTCTGACGTGCTTTACTAGATTCAGACCCACCCTGGCATCGCCGAGGGTTTCGCGCATTCCTGAGTGCATCCATCTCAGCACGGCTGCTCTGCAGGCACACGGCCATTGGGCTGCTATGACTCAGACGGAGTGTGCGGCTCAGCAGCGACACGCGGGCACGAGACAGTTCCACACAGCACCAGAAGCCTCTGCCTTCCCACTGAGGTGGCAGAACCCCAGACAGAGGTCCTGGATGTTGGATTGTGAGCAAGAAATGGCCACAGAAATCCTGACTGTGGTGCAAAATGCATGGAAGGGGAGTTCCGCTCCCACAAATTGCCAACACAGGGTCAGGCACCAGCATTTGGGCTTTTCTTGTGGTTTTCACTTTACAGGAGAGAACGTCAGGAAAGAAAGAGTTTGTTTCAGTCCTTGTCGCGCGCCGCGTTTAGCGCTCGTCACAGAAGGCAGCTCCTCTAAAATTAAAAAGTGTACCTTCAGTCCTGGGAGAGATGCCAAAAGCTCGTTACTTGTCTCCAGATTTACTACATGGGAATGATGTGGAAAAAACTCACGGCTTTTAAGATTTAAACTCAGCAGCATATCGCATTTATTCTTATATGGTAGACTTGTTCATGACCTCTAGTCTTAAGAAATTCTGTCATGTTTGAAAACTAGTCCCCAGTGAAGCCTGTATCAATGTTAATAGCTAAGAGGTCAATGCAACTGCTAAACAGTTTGTATTACTGTCAGGGTGGTCATGAAAACAACACCTGCTGCATGAGCACTTGGCAGCTGGGTCAACAGGCACTGTGGGAATTTATCAATTTAGGGGGCCACTTGCATAACACTTTGACTGATGAATTGGGAAAGACTGGCTTACTGGTCTAAAGCTGCTCTATTATGTATGACTTTCTTTAGGATGGCAGAGGCTTCCTGCAGGCTCCAGAAAATAAGCAAAAGATAAACTGAGCTGTTTTTTCCCTTATAAAGTGATAAAAAGTGAGAACTCCTTAACAGCCAGCGCTAGAAAGACTTAAAAAAAAAAGGCAAAAAAAATCCCAAACCAAAACAAAAACTTTTACAGTCAGTGAGCTGTGATGTGATTGAAAAAAATCCTTCGGCTTTTCCACCGTGGTTACAAAGGAGGTTTTGTGAAGCACTTGTGTAAAGTGAAACTCTCTAGGCTGGTATTTGCAAAAAGCTCTCATTTCTCTTTAGTGTCTCTTGTGGGAATAGTAACTGCATGTGGGTAGGTAAATGAGATAAGAATTTTGCATGCTCCGGCTAAACTAAACATAATTAGACACTAATTCTGGCTTTGCATTCCCTCAAATGACTTAAGGGACAGCAGCTTTCTGAACAGAAAGAAATCATATGGCCCACCTGGGTTGGTGAGAGTGCTCCCCAGCAAATTGCCTTGTTCTGCAGAGCTCCCAGTAGTAGCACCGGAGCACGTGAGGCGGTGTCGGAACTGGGGATCGCGGAGCAGATGAGGCTCGCACCACACGTTTACAAGTTTCCATTTCCACAGCACTTACAGCCTTTGAGGGAGCTATGCTGTCATAACTTCCGTCACCCCGTCAGACACTCGTGACTTGCACTAAGAAATCGAACCAGCAGCGTTTCTGTAAAGAGCCTGAGCGCTGTCAGAACCAGGTATGGCCTAGGTGTTGTCCCTCAGAATCACAGAATCTGAGGGAATCATCCAGTCCAGTCCCCCTGCCACAGCAGGATCACCTAGATCAGGTCACACAGGAACACATCCAGGCGGGTCTTAAATGTCTCCAGAGAAGGAGACTCCACAACCCCCCTGGGCAGCCTGTTCCAGGGCTCTGTCACCCTCACTGTGAAGAAGTTTCTTCTCAGGTTGATGTGGAACCTTCTATGTTCCAGCTCACAATCATTGCCGCTCATCCTATCACTAAATGACACTGAGCAGAGCCCGGCTCCATCCTCCTGACACCCACCCCTCACATATTTATAGACATTAATGAGGTCACCCCTCAGTTTCCTCTTCTCCAAGCTAAAGAGACCCAGCTCCCTCAGCCTCTCCTCGTAAGGGAGGTGCTTCACCTCCTTCATCATCCTCGTTGTCCTACACTGGACCGTCTCCAGCAGCTCCACATCCCTCTTGAACTGAGGAGCCCAGAACTGGATACAATACTCCAGATATGGTCTCACCAGAGCAGAGTAGAGGGGCAAAAGAACCTCTCTTGATCTGCTAACCACCCCCCTTCTGATCCTCCCTCAGCATTTGAAATCAGTCTGGAAGTGCTCTCCGACAGCAGAAATCCCAGGAGGTGATGATGGAGAGGACGATAAGTGGAATTACATACTGTGCAGGGCCAGGAAAGAGGAGTGAGATGGTTTGAATCAAGTTCAGGTTTCAGTCCAAGGGAGCGCAGCTCTTCCGGCTGTTGATACGAAACATAGGGAAGTCCAGATCTGCCTGCTGTTACAAGGCCAGCAAGAGGAGATTTGACGTGTACGAGGACACTGCTCTAAGCTTCGCCCTCTCTTGTAAAAATCACCTGCTGGCTCCAGCGAGCCGCCCTGTGTCTTATTTATCACCTCACGAGAAGCTCTCAAGTGCTGCTGTAGTACTCTAAGAGCCTCGTGACAAAGAGAAGGCTGAGGTTGTTCTGTGCTTTTGACTGGAGGCTCTTCAGTCATGGACAGGAAGTGTTCAGAGGAGCCGAGCAGAACTTCCCTGCGATACCTTGAATTCTGTGTCTCAAACAGCTGGATGACAGAGGGATTCAGCAGCTCTGATCTGTTTATCAATCTGCCTTGTATTGCCTCCTTTCTCTTACTTGTGGAGGACTGTTTAAGCAAATGGTTTTCCCTTTGTTGAGTACTGAAGACCAGTGCAAAGGGTCCTCTGGACTACCCTTATCCTCTGGTCTTCTAACACCTTCACCTGCTCTTGTTTTTGACTTTCTTTCTAGTGCCAGCAAGATCCCAGTAGTAGGTTTCTTTCTTAAGCTGTGTGTCTCAAACAAGGAGACCGGGGCCGTGGTTATGTTTAAGGGCAACTTGGATGATGCAGTAGTTTTCTACAAAGGTGGAAAGAAATCAAATCCTGCATCTTCTCGTGACATTTATTATTTAGAATAAGAAAATTATTTCCTAAGCCTGCAGCAGCTCACTAGCTGCACGAGACTGGGTTATGAACTTCCAGGGTTATGGTCTTTCACGTGGCCCCACACACGGAAGGCTCTTTCTGCGCAGTGATGAGCCTGCCAGGGGCTGCCTCTCACTGGCATCTTTTTGCTAAGACATGAATCTCCAAGACAAGGCAAAGCAAGACGTTAATGACTTTGTTTATGCTCAACGATCACAGCCCACCTGTAGCACTGTTTTGTCTTCTGAAAAGCTTACTGTGCCAGGCCCTACCCCATCCGTGTGGCACACACCGCAAGGAGGGCATTGAAAGGAGGGACAAAGCCTTATGCAAAACCATGTGGTGGCATATGAATAACAATTAACATGTTGTTAATAAAGCTTGGCACGAACCTTTGCCACAGCCACGGCATTTTTAGGTGGTTTAGATGTGTGATGTGAAAGCAGCATGAAATGGTAAATAGAGCTGCAGCGCTCTTTTGTGGAAGCAACTCATTCTCTTCCACTTAAAACTCTGCAGTGGCGCGAGACTGCAAAACAACACAACTCAAATCTTCGCCCGAATGAAAACGATCCCATTTCTAAAAAGTGCCACCAAACATTCAGTCCCTTTGCCAGAGTCTGTTTCATTTCAGCGGTGCCAATTGACTGAGGTATTTTATGGTTTTCATAACACAGTCGTGACCCCTTTCCACACACGCAAACAGCCAACCGTGAGCGCAGCAATGGGAGGTCTGGCCTTTCAGGTATGTCAGCTGAAGACCACCCTACTGGAGGAGGTAACAAGAACAAAAAGCCGAGGTCACACGAGGCAGCCCCATGTAATTAGATACTAATAGTGGACTTAGGGTGTAAAACGCTCCTAAAACCATACAACCAACAGACTAAACAATCCCAGCAAGAAAGGCAACTTTTGTTCTAAAAAAATGTTTTTAATACCAGAGAGCATAAATAAAACACATCCAGCAGCCCTGACTGACAGCCTGCTCTGACCTGCAGCAACATCTGCTTCCTCACTGCCTTCTGTAGCTTTGGGACAGTATCGCTGTCAAACACCGCGACTCCCCTGGAACCAACAGTACAGCCGGCGGCCGATGTAATGAACTTATTATGGAATCTGTTGTCCCAACAACAACAACATTTAGATTTTTAAATTCTCACGAGACAAGAAATTCCCCTCTTCAACGGTCAACAGCAGAACCAAAACTGCCTGGCTGTGTGTGATGGTGAAGGAGACGCGGAACTAACAGGCACTTGCTTTTTCCGGGTGTGCTGGTGTCAAAGCAACGAATATGATCAATGTCCTTTCTGAAGGCCATTCCCTTTTGTGCTAATTTCTGATTCTTTTGCAGGACAGAGGTGGTACCTTCGCAAGCCACAGGCTTCGTCGGGTAGAGCAGCAAGATCCACCGTAAAGAAAATGGTACTTCTCCAGCAAACGTGAGTACCTGCTAGTCCTCTGCTCTTATCGCTGCTGGATGCCCTGGATGATTTTGGGAAGTGGGTTTTTTGCAGTCTTCCCAAATTCTCTGCTGTTTTCATAGCTCTAGTTAGTTTGCAAAGACTTCAAGATACTCTGGTCTGGTAATTTTTCATTTATCATTATCCACTCACAGCTGATAAGTTAGTCTAAACAACTAAACCAATCAGAAGTTTCATGTCTCATAAATCATAGGAGTGGGATCTATAAGCCTTTTGGAAGCAGTGCTTCAGAACTGCTCAGGGATTCCATGTGCTTTTGGCACACAGCCCAAGAGCTCCAAACCTCCCCTGGAGAGACAAGTAGGGGTATGGATGGGTGCTGAAAGCTACCAAGCAGTCACAGCTTGCACCCACTGAGGGTGTGAGAACAGTCCTCTCTGTTATCCTCTGTCACCACTACCTCCAGCACAACAGAAGATTTGTTTGGGAAAGATGGAATTTATCTGTTAGAGCTTTCTAAATGCAAAACTGAACTGAGAAAGTGAGCCTGGAACTGACCAGGGATGGGCTGTCTGCTCACCAGTACTGTCAGAGTGTTTTCTGTAGTGGCTTTTCAGCACAGAGAGGTGTTGACAGCCAGCAGTAACCTTCTGGGACAACTCCTGTTGTGCATTGTCCCACTGCAGTGGCCAGGAAGGAAGCACTAGAGCTGAGGAGCATTCCAGCATCTGCCTTCCACGGGTGCTGCATAACCTTTGTAGCATCTGCAGCTCCCGAACCAGCAGGAGCATCTTTTACCCGAACAGGTCCACATTACATAGCTCAACACGTGCACGAGACATGCAAAGAGCGCGAATCCAGGTGGGAAAGAGGGCAGCTACAGCAAAGTTGTTGAAAAGTCACATTTTCCACAAGTTGGGGAGCGTTGGTCACCCCATTGCAGTTCTGACCTTCACGTTCTGTGAGACAGGGATTCCTTCTCCTTACTCTGTTCTGCTGCTGCTAAGGGAACATTTGCTTTGAGGAAGGCCCCTGCATTTCCCTTCTTCCTGCCTGTCACCCTTGCACCGCTCGGCTACATGAAAGAGCTGTATTCACCTCTGGGCTTTTAACCTGTTGAAGCAAAGACTGATCTCACGGAGAAACGCGGTGCTCACCTTTTTGGGTCAATGATCTTGTAGAGTTTTCCGCTGTGGGGCTGCGTCATACTTTTGCTGCTTGACAATATGTAAACCTCACCTGTTGAGGAAACCAACGCGAGATGTTAGTTCTCCTTTCGTAAGACATCAAACACCTGACTTCTGTGTTTGCCAGAGGAGACTAAAACCCCTTCAGAAGAAACACTCAGCATTGAAGTGTCCAACAGTTCAGTTTGAAAAATCCGAGAAGCGCTTTCCCCTAAGAGATGCTAAAATGTGAGATACTCTATAATTAACTGTGGGTCCTTACATTGTGTGGTATTGGTTAAGGAAAATAAAGCTGGGTAAATGTGAACAGTTCAGCAGGCTTTACTGGTAAGGCTTATGATTTAAAGCATGCATTTGTAATATTTACCTAATTCATCCTCACCGAATCCCAAGACAGGGCCTGAAAAGAAACCTCTACATGAACCAGTGTTGCCAAGACAGAGGGGTTTCTCTTGCCACTGTTTGGTTGCAGGATTCTGTTGCAGTGTTAAAAAATTCCTATATTCAAAGACACATAAAGCAAATGGTTATATGGTTATAGTGCATTGGGAATAGAAGGTTTTCACTGTCCAGATAAAGCAGTAAACACTCGCTGCAAGTAGCTCCATAGATATATCTGCCCAGCTCATATCATCCTATGATTTTCTCCCCGCTATTTTCAGAGAGATAGCTTTTTTTTTAAAGCATAACTGTTCCCTTCCTTTCATTGAAACGGGACACAACCGGGTTCAGGCTGTCCCGCAGGTGACAGGAAAACTGTGCCCGTGCATTAAGAAAAGCCATTCAATTTGCTCCATCAGGGCTGATTCCACACAACCTCTAAAGCTTTCCATGTCTTCCCAGTTAGACCTGTGTGGGTAACACCACTACACCAGACACCGCACACGCGCGTGAGGGTTTGCAGATCTGTGATGTGGGTGTCTTTGCACTCTTTTCTAAGGCACGCTCCGTGTGTCACCTTCACCAGACCGCTGTGCCGCTTCCTTTCCAGAGCTACAACTCAGTCTGTCACCTCTGCTTAAGAGTGAGTTGTAAAGCACCTACCCGTTGCGGTCTCCAAACACGTAACTTCCATAGAGTCTTTCCGACTGGCAGCCTCGATAGACAAATCCACCAACCAGGGGCCCGCTGCTGAACGGCTTGAATTCTAGAAGCGAAGGCTCACTTTCTGAAAAGGAACTACCGTAGCATTAGATCCTGTGCACTCTCTTACTTTCACTCACGGTCGTCAGAATGCTGTCACTTCAAGAACAGAGGTTAATTCCACTTAAACATTCCTCGGCATGCCAGATGTGCTATTGGCAATGCAACGTTGAAGAAGTCATAGACTGACAACAAAGGCTGTTTGTGGGACAGCCGGTCAGGGATTCACGTGGGAGAAGCTGTGATTGTTTTCTTGTGTGTGCGCGGGCTGGGGGAACAAAACTCGGCAGGGGTTAGGTTGGGCTGGCATTGAATTTGATGTGATTACTACTAACTTGTACATGGTAATAGCCCTGCAGAAGGGCTCTCTTGAACTTCAGGAATTCCGTTAAACCCTCTTCACTGTAAAGTCCTTCCAGTATCTAAGAGCAGAATTGGCAGCGACGTTCAGCAGAAGTTGTTCTCAGAACAAGTCTGATTTCAGAGCACAGTTTCGTGTGTCCCATCCCACACACGCGAGCGCTGCTGGCCACAGCTCCTGTTACTTTACGCTGCTGGTGTAGCTGCAGTTCCTACCATTTTATACTGGTTTTTTAATTTTCTCTTTTTTTAAACAAAACTACAGAGTTAAGTCCTCAAGGAGGCTTCAGTGCACATAAGCAAACGATGCTCAAGGTAAAAGGAGGCTGCCTGCAGAACTTGAATTAAAGCCATGGCCAAAACACTTGTTTTATGGCGGGGTGACCTTGCTTTTAGTCAGAGGCCTGTCTGCAAGGCTTTGATAAATGAAATGAACGTCCCAGATTGTGCTCCAAGAGCCAGAGCTGATGTTTCATGCGAGAGAAGAGGACGATGATGTCTTTATCGGGGCCCAGCATTAACACTGGCAAGCTGTTCTGCAGAGACACGACAGTGCTTACAGGTGCAGTCAGACTTCCGTGGGAGCAGTGCTTTACCACATACTGTTCTTTGGTTTGGCTTTGACAAAAGGAACCCAGAAAATACACGCAAAGCTGAAGGAGAACAGCCGGCACAGCTGCTGGGCTTTGAGGAACAGACAGGTGGGAGAACTAGGAACGTGAATGCACCCAGAAAACACTGTGTTCCAGGAGACCAGCCAGTGCCTGATGCCTTGACACACCTTTGGCACGAATCACCTTTAACAAGCGTGATTTCTGGGTGATCCTGCTGTGGCAGGGGGATTGGACAAGATGATCTTTCAAGGTCTCTTCCAATCCCTAATGATTCTATGATTCTATGACTTTACAAGCAGCTAAACAGTCCGCCAAGAGAGGTGATAGCTCAGAGCAACTTTGACCTGGCTTGCAGGAACTAGCAAGTGATTCAGTGAGTGTCAGAGTTAAGCATGAAATTACAGCTGTGGCACCAATCATATTGATTGGGAGAGAACATGAAACACTTCAACATTTGAAGTCCTTGATTCAGTCTTGTTACCTTTTTGCAGTCTAAACTAACCCCTGATGATCAAGTGGTACCACTGGGCCTTTCTCTAAGCTTTGCATTTGCAGTGACCTTTGAAAGGAGCTCAGCCCTTCCCCTGTTTGGGGGCTGTTTTCCATTGGAGGAGGGTTGTGTTGCGTGTCTGAGCAGGCTAGTTGTGAATGGCTCAGAATGCACTTCCTGATTTTTCAAAATCTTTTCTTTATGAGCCATCAAACAGTTCAACAGTGAGTGACAGACCAGCAAGGGGGATATATCTTAAGGAGTATTAGGATATGCTAAGCCAAGAAGCATGAAGCTGAGCCATGTAAAGTCTGCCTTGCATCCTGTTGCACAGCTGCTCGTACATTACTTCTTCTAAGCTCTGCCTTCTGTAGTTACCCACGCTGTCCGTGCTGTAAGTTATCAGTCATGGCAACACAGTCCTTTAGGCATTTCCTTCTGTGTGCTCTTTCTTATTCCATGGACAGAGACACAGACTGTTCCCAGTGTTCAGACCAGGACACCCAGTAACATGACCCTGGATGGAACTTACCATAGTCTTTGCCCTTTATTATTTGTAGGATTCTTGCTGAAGATCTGTTCTTTCCATTTGAATCCGAGCAAAGTATGGTTAGGTTGATGTTTACATCTGTTGGGTGGCGATCCACAGCACATCTGTAAAACAAAAACCAAGAACCTCTGTGAGGCAGATGAGCCCACGATGGGTAATTCTCTGTCAGCAGTACGAAGTGTCACATTTTGAAGGGTTCTTGTTTATTTGTGTCTTCATGTTTGAGGGACCTATTTCTCACTGAGACAGAATATCTGAGAAGTGTGGTGGGCTCAGATGCAGTAGGTAGCAAGCCTTATCCCTCCTGTCACTGCCTTCTGTGGAATGTGAAGTAAACCTGCTTTCTCCAAGGGATAAAATACCCTCTGCTCAGTAACACCCTTCATGACTAGTGCTTTAAGCAAGCCCAGCGACTTGACTCGGATGGCGTAGGAACTGCGGGCTGTTACAGCGTCCAAGAATCAGCTCCTTATCTGAACCACCTGACTCTGAATTTTTTCAAACCCTGGCTTCAATGTCACTTCAGTCCTACCACCCACCTAATTGGCTGCATGATGTGTTGTTTAGATAAAGTGGTACTCTTCTTCTTGTTCGTGTTTAGATTGCACCAGATGTTCTCATTTATTTTCCACAGGCTTTTTTTTCTCAGTAGAGATTCCCGTTTCACTTGCGCTTCACCAGCTCACTGCTCTAAGTTTTCTTCGTCCATGAAGGGCGATAGTCTGATGACTCATTTCAAAGAACCCTGCGCTGTGTTTGCGTCACTTCGATCTTGGCTTGTAACGCTTGCGCGCGCTCTTCTCCTCATCCTCTGTCAGCATACGCGCGTTTCTAAGCGGGACATACGTGTACAGATGCGGAAGTTCACGACTGCCTGGGCTGTTACGGTGGTGGTATCTACCATACAAAGGATTTCTGGTTGAAAACACTTTCTGCTGCAGAGTAATTCACTTCAGCTGAAGCTACCTACCGGCCTGGGTTGTGGAGCCCGTGCGCGAAAATCTCCGGAGGCTGGTTAGTGCTGTTGAAGTGTGGGTTGCTCCGCGGTATGGAGTACGGGACGTTGCACAGGTCCGTGTTGACGTCGAGGCGCAGTACAGAACCCGTAAAATCACTGAGAAAGTCGGGGGATGGAATAGCTATTGTTAAAAGATGTTTTACCAGGGGATTTAATACAACAGCAAACCAGCAAAATAAATCCCGTATAGATTGGTTTTACGGTCTGTGCAAGGCCAAAGGACAGCAGCGGAAACGATAAAAGACTCAGTGTGGCCATCTGTACATCCTGGAGCCCCTCTGAGCATGCTGCGGGGAAGCAGCTCAACAGCAAGAGCAACTTTCCAGACATCAGCACATGCTTCATGGTTCAAGCATAAGGCCATTAGATCAGCTCTTTGGTACTGTGTGTCCTCCAGATTAGCGCGGAACAGAGAACAAGGATGTGGAAGGAGCATCAAGACTCTCCGAGAGAGGCTGAGAAAATTGCACAGCTAGAAGCAAAGTAGGATTCTTTGCATGTTCTCCAGACTGTTTCCAAAGTAATACCGTCGTGCCATTGACCCTGGTGTCTGGAGAAACGTTTACTCTAGCTCCTCAGGAGTTGCCTTTTCATAGAATAACGGTTAGGGAATGAAGAACAGTCTAACGTGCTTAAACACAACAGCATCTACTGATGAGAGCTCCGAGGTGACAGCACGCAACTACCACAATGTTCAAACAGTAAGGCTCTTCTAAAAATCAGCAGGTTACTAAACACAGGCACTGAAAATAGAAGGATGCCGCAGTAAAGGAAGAGGGACTGAGATTTGTCCTGGCAGGTTTTTGTACCTCAAACCATCCATCTCCTCCATGTCATCCAGGGTGATCATGCCGTCTCCAAGGAAGATGTACAGGAAGCCATCTGGGCCAAAGAGAAGCTGCCCTCCTAGGTGTTTTCGATGGAGCTCTGCTACTTCTAAAAACACTCGTGCTGTTCTCATATCGACTTGGTGTGGGTTTTTCCTGCAATACAAAGACATGAACGCAGTTTGTACAGCTCACTGGCACTGCTCCTCTTTCTTAACATAGCCTCGAGCGATTAAAATCCTACATTAGATGGGGTTGTTTTCACTTGGTGGAAAACAACTGTCAATGTCAAGTTCTGAGTGATTTCAGCCTCCTGGCTCCACAAAAAAGAATTTGCTGCCTATAGACAGTAACAGGGAAATAAATGCAGTTTGAAGCAGACAGAGTAACTACAGAAAGTCCTCGAAAGAATAAGCACCGGTGCGCTGCACTTACTGGTGTTCTCAAACCGCTGGCTGAAGTCAAACCAGCGCCTAAGTAGTGTAAATCTGCAAGTTCCTTTTAGAGATGGAAACGCTGAAATGAAAAGGCTACTGAGAAGGAGGGATTTGGTGAATTTCAGGATTCTACTGATACCTGGACACTGTGTATTCTACGACCCTAAGGATGTGGTCGTGAGGTCCGATAGCCCACCGCTCTTGGTTGGTGGTATAAGACACATACAGCTTTCCATTTTTCTTGTAATTGGGATGGAATGCAAGGCTTAACAGTCCTCTTTCATCTCCTCCCTGCAGTCAAATGAAAAACACAAAGAATTGTGAAGTTAATTATGTTCTTTATTGTGTTTCAGCTGGAACCCAAAAGAAAAAAGTTTCTTTCTTGTGGATAATCTTTGCTCAAACTCTTTCATTTCTTCCCTGACTACGGCACAAAAAAAGATTATAAAACATTTCACTTTGGGGAAGTCTTTAGGAGTTAGAACAAGACAATTGCCTCATGTAGTTATCTCGGCACAAGTCTCTTACGCCACTTTTGAGGAGTGATTTGTGTACGTAATCTTGGGAAGCCATGAAGACAAGTTTAAGTGCTGCGAAGGATTCTTTGCCGGGTTACTAGGCTGCTTGTAATTCGTAGAAGACAAATAAAAAGGTCTATAATCAGCAGTCACTTCTAATCCAAGTATCCAAAACCTAAAACACAGTGCCGGCTGCCAACTCCCACTGTCTTGGCAATATGTTTAGAAAACAGTTAAATTGCTTGTGTAATATGTAAACCTTTGTTTTACCCTGGAGGCAGCAACGTCAGTTGTCACAACTCTGGTGGTCCGCTCATCACAGCAGCGCACTGTAGGTAATGAGCAGCCTCGGTCTCCGTGCAGGGAAACCATCGTTTCACATGTGGTCCTTCCACGGGAAGGTTTTTGTTATTTTTTGAAAACAAAAATAGAGGAATCTCAGAGCAACTTTCCTTTGGTGCTGTGCTTGCCACAAGGGTCGGTGCAGTTACACGTTCAGCACCAAACCCGTGTAACGCGCCGTGACACCGCAGAGACCCCACGTACTGAAACGGAGGGCCGTTTCCTCCGGCTGCTAGAAATGCCCGTGGCGTTGCCGTGCCCAAGGATGTTTTTGTACAGATGAAGACTCAAAAGCAGATGCCTGGGTTGCTTTTGAGGTGATCCAGGAGAGAGAGGGAGGCTGAGGAATGGAAGTAACCAGCTGAATTCAAAGAAGGGAGTGTTCCCAAGGCTGATGGCTGGTTTAGGGTTTGAGCCAGGCTTTGCCAGCCTTTCGAAAACTAGTGGCTCTGGTGCAGATTCAAGTGCTCTGGCTCTGCACCCGTGAGGAGGGAACGTTTTGCAATGCCAACCACACCCGTGATAACGAATTATGAAATCTGAAGTTACAAGAGAGAATGAAGCTTTTCAAATGCGTTTGCAATCCAGAGTGATGGATGGCCCTGCCTGCCCGTTGAAAGATGTCCCACAAAAGATCTAATTGGGAAAGCGCACAGCTTTAATTTATTTTAATTCGGCATGATCGCCGCGCTTCCTTTTTAATCACAACCACCAGAGAGAAACCTGAGTCAGAAGGGGAAATGTAAATAGGTCAGGAGTTTTCCACACAAAGAGATTCGTGCAGTGAAATCTGGATCCTGCCAACTTAGAGGCAGCCAAAGCTTGCTAGTTAGTTTGCCAGAAAAATTCAGTTTCAGGGGGTTATCAGAGAGGTTGGTTTTGAAAGTCTGGTTGGAGCTGCCAAATCAGTTGCAGTCATCGTGGATGAAGGGACTGGTAATCTAGCTCCTTCTCCTTTATGAGCCAACAATAATCCTGCAGCTCAGTCTGAGCTGATTATAGATATTATTGTAGGAGTCTCTGAGAGCATTGACCGAGTTGCTCTGATAAAGTCTGAAGCAAAGGGAGGCAAAGCAGTTGCTTTGGGAGCAGCAAGGCATATTTCAAAGATTCCTGGTGGATGATTCTATCTCTTGTGCCCAGACAAAGACAGTCCTATTGCTTCTCCTGAGAGATGAGTTCAGCTCATCTCAGGGCCCAGGAATGTCAGTGAGTCACAGCAGGCCTGCCATCCCAGGTGAGTTGTTGGAAGTGGTAGTAAGAAAAGACCTCTCTGCTACTGCGCTGAGGGTTTCACTTCGCGCTTGATGTCATGGGAGCAGTCTCGGTGTGGAAGTGAAGCTGTTGAAAGTGTCAACAGGTGAAAATGAAATTAAGAGCTTTTAATGAACTATGTGCGAACCAAGAACTTGACAGATGCAGGGAACCTGCGAGGTTGGGAGTATGGCAAGGAGTAGTCACAGGACCAGATCAGCTTTCCTGCCAACTGCTGTCCTCCACGGCTCTCTCAGACTGCAGTGGAGGGCTTCCTCTCCTTGTAGGGCGGATCTGCCGCTTCCCGGAAAGTCAGGCTGCTCTCTGCGTCTCAAAGTGAGCCAGACATGCTGTGCTGCAGGAAGTCCATTTACTCCTGTGGTTAATGCAGACTTTGGAAACATGTCTCTCAGAAACACTAAAACCAGTGCAGCATCAAGCCATTGGTTGGCTTATGGGCAGCTACAGGTCCAGCAGTGCTCTGACACACGGACTGCTTTCTGGGTTCGGGGCACCGTTGCTCATCTGCACTTTCAGCTTGAACTGGCTATGAAGATGTACAGAGGTTGTGGGATCGTTATGTCTTGTGTGTTGTGGGGTCAAAGTGGGAGATATCCAGCAGAATCCCACAGGAGAAGCCGTTTTGGTTACTGTCAAACTGAATCATTAGGTGGCCCATCGCAAAAATCTCCTGTTTTTCTCTATAGAATAATCCTCACCACAATTTTTTATCAACAGACTTTTGATGTCTCCTGTGAATCCAGCATCCCAGGCCTTTTGGTCTTGTAGAGCCAGGTGTGAAATATCTCTATCTTTCTCTTGGCAGCTTAACAACTTCTTGACATCCTTCTCCTTTTAAGTTTCCCTTGGATGAAACCAGCACCAACAAGCTGTGGATGATGCCGCAGCTTGTAGGAGATCCTGCACGGCACTATTTGATGAAATAACCATTAATGTTTGTCAGTTGTGTAAGGGAGGGCAAGAAGAAAGAGACAAATCTTTGTATTCCCTTGGGATGTCTGCTGAAGACAAAGAATAATGCTTGGCTAAAATGAGTATTAATTACCTAAACATACTGCGGGCTGGGGCCAGTGTGAAACCTCTAGTGCAGCTCGGCTTGGAAGCTCACGCTGTGCGGTCTGCCTGTGCAGCTCTGGAGCTCAGTGCCCCTATCTCCCCGTCGCTACACTTGTCTCAACGCTGATTTGCCTTGTGCCAGGTTACAGCTTCGGCTAAGAAGCTGTCTGAAGGGAAAAAACACTCCTTTAAAAACCTGTTTGGTCTAGTTGAAGACCACAAGCATGAAAATAGCTTCGTCAGCATTATAATATCTTAAGTCAGTGCAAAGCCAAGTGAAGGTTAACTGTATGCGTGAACCATGAAGTATCTCCGCACTTGTCCCCTTCTAAGTGGCTGGTCAGGTTCATCAAGTCAGTTCCTAAAGCTTCTCACACCCGTAGGTGTTCGCAGCTGCAGCACATCCTTGGGATCGATTTTTGCGTTGTCATTGCCGCTGCAATATGCTGCTGCCTTTAAAAACCTGAGACGACTGCACAACACAATCCACTTTGGATTTCATAAAATCATAAAGTCATTCAGGTTGGAAAAGACCCCTGGGATCATCCAGTCCAACCAGCAACCCCACTCTACAAGGTCACCCCTAAGCCAGATCCCTCAACACCACATCTAAGTGTCTTTTAAACTCATCGAGGGATGGGGACTCAACCACCACCCCGGGCAGCCCATTCCAGGGCCTGAGCACTCTCTCCAGGAAGCTCTTCCCTCTGGTGCTGTCACATAAGACCTGTGAGAAGAGACCAGCACCAACATCTGCCTGTAGACCACGAGGAGCATTGGTGCAAGTGGCTTTGATAGAGAAGATGCTGGTTTCACATGAGCACGCCTCGGCAGCGGGCTCTGCTCCCAGTCGGTGCGCTCCAAACTCTGGTGGGTCTCTGTCATCCTACACACAAGTACCAGTCCACTGCTCTGCACACCAACAAACGTGCTCTTTCCTGCGGTGGACACACCGCAACACACGGGAACGCCTTCAAGGGCGTGTAACTGATGTAAGGTAAATTACAAGTGTGTAAGCATGACCCTTAATTATGGAACCTTAGCAGGAATCCATTTCAGCCAGCAAAACCAGGCGGCGGCGGCTACTTCCATTACTCTGTGGGTCTTACTAGTAGACAACATAGGTGGCAGATTCTGAATCTTCCTTTAAAATGGATTTAACAGCTCCCTCATTTCTGTAAAGTCGGGCTATTTACACGTAGCTTTTCCATATGTTGGGGAAAAAGGGGGCTGTGCTTAAGATATCTGTACTCGGTGAACATTTGTGACTTCAAATGTCTTTATATCGTTTGTTTCCATCTATTATCATAGAGCAAACCAAGGGTAACGCGTCGAGGCAGCAGGATCACCCTTCATGCACTTGGTTTCCTATGCAGCAAGCACCATAACTAACGTGCATTCCCACGCGTCTGATCTTGGGGCAGGTTCTTACTAAAAGCCAGGGGGGAAGGGGTCATGGAACATCTAGAATCTCTTACCAGGCAGCACCATATGAACTCTTCCGAGAGGGGTTCTGATGGGGAGATCCCGAAAGAATCTCCGCTTATCTGAACTCGCCTGTGCCAGATCTCACTGCAGAACTGCAGATCAATGTCAGGTACTTTACTCAGCGGGAAGTGTTTGCTTAATCGACTTGTTTTGGAAATTCGGCACCAGCACAGGACAGAAACCTGGCGGCACCGAGAGCTCTGCTGCAGGGGCACCCCTTGCCTTCCAAAGCTGCATCAACTCTTTGGAGAAGCACAAGGGGAGGTGCCCGTGACAGGTGAAAGGGGACAACGGGCACAGCCTGAGCAAGCCAGGAGTTCACTGGGCTGTAGGTATGCTGCAGAAATGGAGCTCCTATCGGCCTCTTGGGCGTTGAGAACACCAGTGCCGTGCTATCTGAACATCTGCGGGGCCCGAGGCCTCCAGCAAGGGAAGGATTTGTAACATAAGACATTTACCTTAGGGAAAAAGAATTGCACTGATGTCATGGCTCGGGATAGTGTGCACACCAGCCCCTATCTCGAACGATTTCCCTTTTTCCTGTTGTGCTGCAGGGCTTCTTTGCTCGTTTATAAAGGGCTTGGCAGTTATCGGAAGATGTTTTAGAGCTGTTTTCAATCATTTTTGCTGATTTTAACAAATGAACTATTTTACTGCCAGGCGTAAAAATGGCTTCAGATACAGGAAAGCTCTAAAATTCAATTTATGCAGGAAAAGTACTCAGAGGTCCACACTCCTACGTGGAATTGAAGCACGAACCCTCCTGAAATGAGAGGTGGGTTGTGTCCAGTGAGGTGCAGGGTGGGATTTGGCAGAAAGCTGGCGGCCAAAGTGCCCCCATCACAGCTGGCTGCTCTAATGTTTGCAGGGATTTTCAAATGCTCTGGGTGTTTTCACAGGACAACCAAACACACAACAAAGTAAGGACAGCCCGCTCCTTTAGTGCCCAGGGCATCCAAAAGTCAGTCATTTCAGAGGGTGGGTGCATAAGAACAGTGGATTCTGAGGGCATCTTCCTTGCGCTTGGGGAAAAGCCAGAGTACCCATTCACAGGAGTTACAGACACATCTTTGTCATGGAGCTTGGTGTTCCAGCAAGAGAACTCCGCAGTGGCCATCACTTAACACCAACAAATACAAAGAGGTTGAGATCTGACCATAGCACTGCGACTTAAAACCTGATTCTGGTTCTCTTCCTTCTGTAGCAGCAAATACAACATTTTGTCAGGCCTCAGTAGTTTTGTTCTTTTCCTTACCTTCACGGTCCTTTGAAGACACCAGCCACTAAATGCAGGGCCTTTCACTTCTAGTCCTAGTCCTCTGCACTTAATTTTTTAAATCCTCAACTCCAGATTTTGCTGTTCTGCTGGGCAAGTCTTTAGTTTAATCCAAATGACAATCCTCGTCCCCTGATAATACAATCCTTTCTTCCCGTCCTCCTAAAGAAAGTACACGAAGCTGATGAATGCAGACACCAACCCAACACAAAGCCACAGCCTGCCTCCTTCACACTCTTCCAGTAAAACACGAGTCCCGCTCCGACAACTCTCCCAATTATTGGTTAGAGGCAGCTAAAGGCGCTGGGACTGCCAAGAGACAGCCAACAATTGGGAGGGTTTGGGCAGTGACAGTCGGCTGTGAGCGTGCTTGCGAGGAGGTGGCCATAAGCCCATGTGAGGTCTGCATCTGGACTGAGAAACTTTATGTACTGCACTGCTCTAGGAGAATTGGAATAACAGAAGACAGTGGAAATCAGTCCTGGAAGAGGGAGTTTCAAATAAAGACCAGATGATTACTGCATTCAGCAAAGCTGGCTCAAGAAGGTGTGAATTACACACTTTCCTGCACCGCAGAGGCCTCTTGAGCTGTAAGCAGCATTTATCCTCTGGGAACACAGGTGGTGATTCCACCTCTGTACCCAGCTGGATTTATTTTCAAGGAAGCTTTACATTCCACCAGCAATTCAGTGAGAGGTTCACCGGTGGAGGCCTCTAAGGGAAGGTAAAAAATAAGCACGCTCCTTCTTATTTTCCTGGCACGCTTCCATTTTCTGGTCTTCATTTATTTATTTATTTGCCTGGTGGATCTGCTCTCCTACCCTGTTCCTCTGCAGCATGCTCCCACTACAGCCTGCCTTCTCCAACAGCTTTGCAGCTGCACTGGTCTGAGGGCTGTTGCGTTGCAGGATTAGCCTTCTAGGAAAGCGAGAAGGCTTCCTTCAAGGGAACAACAACCCTGTAAGTGTTAAACGATTCCCTGACCGTGCAAACCCTTCATTAATAGGGAGGACAGACTTGACGACCTTTGCATGTTGTCTCCTTCTTGCTGCTGCTCTTAAGCTCTACCCACTTTTCCGTGCCACTCTGCCAACAAGGCAAAGTTTACAACTGCCTGTTGGTGGCCAGTGCAGCAGCACTGGCTCAGACGGTGCCCAGAGAGCCATTATCATTCACAGGTACAGGACGTGGTGACAAGAGGCTAATCATCCTTGCTTCATTCACCAAACCCGTGACTTTGCCTCTTCCCAATCACGACTGGTTTGGGTTTCTCTACCTTACACCCTATTTACTGCTGGCTGTCATTATTCTTCTGTAGACACTCACACAGCACAGACGTGTTCTAACGATGCTCTCGTTTGACTGTGGTCTCCTTGGACCACTCTGGTTTTCTCACACTGGCATCCTTTTGTGATGTAGGTAGATCTTCGTTTTCCTGCAGTACGTTTGATAGACTTTCTAGTTAAAATACAGATCTAACAGCAGAGAGTTATCAAGAGTTTAACAATTATTAATTCCATCCCTAAGTTGCTGTCGTGTGGGAAGACACTTCCTCTAGTCCCTCCTGCCTTTGTCACCGTAAAGGTAAAGACATGCTATGGAAAAGTGGTACAGAGATCTCCCCGGGCTGCTGGATGAAGGCTTTTCATCAGTGTTCACAAAAAGTAGTCTACAGCCCTTTAAAATGAGCAGCAAGACCTTTTCTTTTGGTGCCAAGGGGAAAAGAACCAAAGAGGAAATATGGTGACACATAGCAAATTTGACAGAGCTTATGTAAAACGAACCAACCTACAACAAATACTATACCCCGATAATTGAAAACAAATTCCTGCTGTTTTACCGTGACCACTTTATATGGAAATGCAGGGACGTAATTCGGAACAGAATGACAGTAATTATCATCCTCCCTGCGTTCAATTGGAACCAGAAATGTTGATTTGTCTAATTGTAGGCATTAGCAAATAACTAGTCTCAAAAAAGAGATGCAAATGGAAAGATGCCCTGATGACATTGCTGCGTCGTACAAACAATTCTGCCCGTCTCCTTGGCCTCCCAGTAGCGAACTGTTGCCTGCTAACGCAGACGCTCGCTTTCCCTGCCTGCGAGCGGCACGAGCTGTGTTCAGACGTGGTGGGGCAGGGGGAGGAAACAGCTTGAAAAGCTTGAAAGAGCTTGAAAAGCTGCAGCTTTCCACTCAGACTGGTGCCCAGGTTGTACTGTTGCCTGTGTGTGAATGGATATTGAAACGTGCTCATCCAGACGTCACAGTAAGTTGTTGGCAGTCTGCATCGTGGAGAGAAAGCCCCCCACCTTAAACAGGGTATCGTTTGCCAGAAGCTGTTAGCTGGGTCTGGAGGTGCTTCATCAGTCCACACTGTGATTTTTCCCCCAAATTAGTAAGGTGATCACTCCTCTTTGCAAAATAACCTGTTCTGTGCCCTAAGATCTGAAGAACTTTAGGACTTTGAAGTCTGGGGGCATGGAAGGGCTCCGTTCAGCCTGTATCTAGCATCAGCCTTCAGCAGATGTGGTACCAATGTGCCCTCTGTTCAAAGCAAATGCTGGGTGCCTGAGGTGCTGGCAGTCCCGGCGATGATTAAGCGACGTTGTATTCCCTGAGTAGTTACTTACTTAGTTAGCTGCAAGTGGTCTTCAACGTGTTACCAGCAGATGTACAGCAGAGCTGCTGCAGGAGGGCTGGACAGCTGTGTCGTGTCTGTTTACTCTATTGCTTATACCTGTGTTCTTTGCCCACTCGGTAGTTCCAGCAGCAGACACTCTTGTCTAACTGGCACAAACGCAAACAGAAACTCATGTTAGACTTCCAGCATCTGCTGCTGCGTTTTCAGCTTCCCTGTAAGAGCACGAGCGCTGGAAATGGCTTTGTTACCCAAAATCAACCTGTCTGGAAGGTGAGGACTGCTCTTGTTGGGGTCCTGGTGCACAGGCAGCTGCAAGAACCAGAAAATACTGTTGTTTAATGCTTTTGAACGCAAACTGTCAGGTACCTGGGTCAGAAATGCACTGAAGCACCACACCCTCACATTTCTGGAGAGGGACTGAGTGGGAGCTGGAAGTCAAAACCCTTTGAGCTCTGTGATACTACCCAAGGGTTCTTCTTACTGGTGTGTCACCAGTCTCTCCAGTGCCTCAGGAGCTGTGCAGCCCGAGGGCCGAAAGGCCAGGGTGCAACTTATCTGCACTGCTGCAGTTAAGCAACAGCTTGGATTTCAAACACTGTCTGAGCTCTTTCAGTAAGTTCTATAAAACAGATGTAATGTGCCAGCTACCCAGAGACAAGGATTAAATAAATCGAGAGAAATCCGGATTCTTCCGCAGACGTTCTGTGAGCACCAGAGGAATGAGCGTCTTTGTGGATCGCTCATACGGACCTTGTCTTTGCCGCAGCTCGACCAGTGAACAAACACGAACCATTCGAAGAGAGACACGAATATTTTCGCGCAGCGTGCCAAGTGGAAAATCCAGGGTGGTGGAGGATATACGGTTTGCTCTTCATGACTAGAATCTGTATATGAGAGGAGAAGGATGGCCGTCCGCAGCCGTGTTGACAATTCAGACATACAGGAAATACCCTTGTAGGGAACTAGCACCGCCTGGGTTTGGCCCAAGATGTGTGAATGAGAAATGTGGTTCTTGTTGCGAAGGCAAAGACAGCTCTGGACATCGCAGCGAAGGGACGCGTGAGGTGCGCAGAGTTACGAAAACAAAGTGGGGCGAGGCATCGCACGCGTGCGGAAGAGCGAGAGGAGCATGTGTGTGCGTCAACAGCTGATGCACACTCAGAGCCTCAGCACTCCTCTGTCCTAAGACAACCAGCAAATGTCTTCGGTACAGACGGCCAGGAGCTTCCCGGATACGGGCAGGATGTGAAAATGATGACTCGTCCAAGGTAGCGGGTTCCCCGATAGAGAGGGAGGTCTGCTCGTGACACACGTTGTTCTGGGGACACACACGGACACCGGTCCTGAAACCCCCAGCTCTGCCGTTTGTGAAACCGAGAGCTTTGATTACTTCAGCGAGGTGCTTTCAGTTTAGAAACCAGTTTTAGCTGAAAGAGTGTCAGCGCCGAAACGGAATATTTCATTTGGCCTTTCCTGAGAACCTCTCAGTCCACATTTGGTGAGAGCATGTTTTCAGAATCTGAGAATATTCTCACTCCTCTCTATCCTGTTCTTGCATTAACTGTCTGAGATTTTAGTGTCTGTTCTTGGCATACGAAGGCTCTCTGGTTTCTGACGAGGCCATTGCCAGCATTCTGAGGTTCCTGAGACTCGCTGCCTGCGGGATGGATTTTTGCCTCTCCCTTGACACCCTCATCTGCTTGTGAAAGCCCCAGCAGTGCTGATTTCTCTGTTATTTGTGAAGCTAATGAATGCCTTGCATGGGCAAGAAAAAGTTCCAGGCTCTCTTTGTGCCGCGCAGTTGATTTCTTCTCCCGATTAGCTCTCGGTACTAGCACCCTTTCTCTAAGCAGTTCAGGTTCTAAATGCTCCTTTTAAAGCAAATTATGGAGAAGATTTTGAGAAGGGTTTGCTACCCTTTCGCGTCTGGATGAACCCTGCTGCAGGTCCAGAGACACTCATTGCACAAATGACCTGTTCCTCAGCCGAGCTTCGTTCATCCAGTGACAGTCAAATGCCTGTCTTGGGCTTATCTGTTTGTCAGCAGATTTTTAACACGCTTGAACAGGATTATTCCTATCACTGCTGAACATTGCTGGAGACATTGATTTAGCCTGTCTTAGCTGGTTATCAGAAGGCACGATGCAAAAGAGGGTGGAAAATTGAAGTGGCCATTACGAGGGGCAGTGGTTGTAAACTGGAACATACAAGGTTCCACATCAATCTGAGAAGGAACTTCTTCTCACTGAGGGAACTGGAGCGCTGGAACAGGCTGCCCAGGGTGGTTGTGGAGTCTCCTTCACTTCTGGAGTCACTGTGTCACTTGGTCTAGGTGATCCTGCTGTGGCAGGGGGATTGGACTGGATGATCTTTCGAGGTCCCTTCCAGTCCCTGATGATTCTGTGCTCCCCAGGGTTGAGTTCTGCGATGGCTAGCTGATAGCCTGTGACTGTGTGGCTTGGTGGTAAATCCCTTCTCTCTTCTCTGCACGTGAGTTACTGGTACCTCTGCCGGTTTCTCTGCAGGATTGCGTGCTCTCAGCTCACCCTTTGCTGGGCTGCCCGCACAAAGCGCTGCTTTCACTTGCGCCACGGAACACGCACATCTGCCCTTCAGGTGAGAGCTCAGCGTGGCTCTTCCAAGCTGTTCCTGCTCGCGTGTTCTACACGTGCACTGCACTCGCATCCGAACGCAGGCTGGGGTGAACACACACCTTCTTGTCCCCCTGTGTCTGAAATTCTCATCAAACTGTCCTTCGTTTCTGCAGCCCCACAGAAGGAGCAGGCATGGCTATAAACGGCAGGCACACGCGTCATTTGCACAGCTCAGGGCTCACCCAGAAGGCGTCTGAGCTGCGTGGCAGCATTTGTTTCATAGCGTAGACTACGCGAATGTCATCCGTGCGGCGCTGAATTCAGTGCTGGGGGAAGAAGGAGTTTGAACAGAGTGCGTTTCAGGAGCGTCCGCGTGTTTTCTAAAGAGCTCGTTAAGCTGTGGCTGTCCTGAGTTTTTAAATATTGACACTGCTGAGTGGGGTTTCGTTCTGATTCTGCCAAGCGTTGTGAATGCCTGTTTGGGATCCGGAGGTGGAAAACCACCAATAATTGCTTCTTGTTCACCCGACTCATATTCACTGTTTGAGAGCAGGCTTCTTCTGTTGAGGTTGAGAACACGGCTCTGAGTGAAATGATAAGTACCGAGACGTAACGACAACCCCTGTAGCGCAGAGCTGAGGTTCATAAAGCCCCAGTTCAGGGGGTGAGTAGCCACGTGTCCAGATCGCGCAGATTCTTTTGCTAGTGCAAAACTGGAGACCAAGAGGCAGCTGCTTTTCCCCACCTCAGAGTTTACATGACTTTTGGTGTCAGCAGATGAGACCTGACACAATGGTGATAAGGGAATTTCTCAATCAACCATGCTTTCCACTGAGGGGAGAAAACAATCTGGAGAAGGACAAGGACTTGTCATGAGGCTGACCTTGAGATTTCATGACGTTGTTTTTATGGTCTGCAGCTGATGTGGCAGTTGTGCAGCTAAAGGCACTATCTTCACATCATTGGGATGAAACATAACACTGGTATCCTGGGCTTTATTAGCCGGGCTTCACCGGTATCTGACACGAGATAGTTCCTATTATAAATCTAAATCAGAACTTACACTGACCTGCATTAGACTGAGCATTAAACAATTTACTAAGATGATGACTTTGAAAGGGAACCGAAAAAAAAGAGAAGTCTGAAAGACCACCAAGAAACAACCATAAATTTAAGGAAATATGAGGTTTCTGCCACGTGACTTCCCCTGTAGAGTTATGCAACAGACTGCTGTTACTTAAAGGTCGTACATAAAATATTTATGGTACATTTTTGAAGAGATTTATGGTGTTTCTATTTATACAGCTTAGATGTCAACAATCTGAAGGTGTAGTATGCCGAGTCACAAGCCTTTGAGTCCTTGATAAAGTAGGATGCTCTAACAGATCTCCTATCCACAAGTTCCTGTGGTCCCTTCTAACCCTGACTTGGGCTAGGTGATCCTGCTGCGGCAGGGGGATTGGAGCAGATGATCTTTCGAGGTCCCTTCCAATCCCTAAGGTACAGTACTTCCTACTGCACAGGAAATGCCTGTGAGTGTGCTCAGCCATAAACACACTGATAACTCCACTGCCTTTGAGGTCAGATATAAAGCCAGCGCTGAGTGGCACCACGGGAGAAAGATACCGGTATGGGCATGGAGATGAGTCTTTGCCTGGTATTGTGGCCTAATCCTGTCTTCAGTAAGTGTCCTAAGAATGCAGTTTGGTGGTGCTGAGCTCCTCAAAAAGATGGTTCAGAAGACCACTCTTTGGGTTGCTCTGCCACCCAGCAGTTTAGTTAGAGAGGCTCTCCTGACTTAGATTGAACCTAGTCCCTTGATGCCTCTCACAGTGCTGCTGTAGGGCTGTCTGAGCTTGGGAAATGTTCTGTGGGAGACACTGCTCTACTGGTCTCTTTGGCTACTGCTGTCTCCAGCTCCACAGATAACACGCAATGGCTGAGCAGCCCTTCAGCCCTTGCCAAGGTCACCCAACAATGCCTTGCAAAAGGCATTGGTGCGGCCCCGCATTGCTGGTTTTTTGCTGCAGGACAGTTGTGACGTTTCCGTGGCACCCTGTGATTTGCCTTTGCTGACCGAAGAAACGCGCCGCTGTTCCTAGGCCGGTCATCGGCCCTTCATCAGCATAACTCAGACGAAATTGTTGTAAAGAGATTCGGCTACAACTGCTCCGGCGGAGTTTAGGGGTCCGTTGGCCAATCCAAGCAGCAATTAATTTAAAAGAAGATGTGATCATTTCCTATATTTTATGAGCATTAAGTAACACATCTCGGGGTTTTTTTTCCTTTGGACAAAGAATATTTGACACGTTGAGCGACTAGAATGAGAGCTGATAGCATCTGCGGCTCTTTTAGAACACGAATGCCTTTCCCAAACAAGAAAATCACAAAGTGCTAGAAAAGAATAACAGGTACGGCATTGGAAAAGCTGTTTTTCTTCATAACTTGAAGTCTCGAGTTTCAGAGAGCAAACACTAATAAAAATTAGTCAGTCATCATTATGATGTCATTCTCATAATTTCCCTTGAAGTAAACTAGCGGGTACAAATAATATTTGTAATGCCTGACATCATCTATGTAGCTTTCCATTGCTCAGACCAGGGGTTACGCGTGGTGATGTTTCCCATTTGTTAGGGAGAACACCTTCTGGGGGGAATGGGTTCCATTAAGCAAATCTCTCTGAAGTGAAGCCATCTTTGTAACGTGTGTGGAACAAAACAAACCCGAGAAGCCTCAGGCAGGCTGGGACTGATAGGGGCTCAGCAGCAGCAGTGGTCATCTGCAAGAGCCAAGGTTTCGGTCCCGGGCCTGGGCACTCGCGTGGAAAACGGAACCGCGCTTCTCAGTGATGCTCCTTGAAAAAGAAATCACTGCTTTACTTGGGAGATGCTCCTTTGGTGTCTGTCACAGCCAGGCAGGAAAAAGCTTCTTAGACTCACTTAGAATATTTCAGAATAGCCACGGGCTTTGCTTTTGTTGCCTCTGCTTGGAGATGTTAAGCGCTGGAGGACATTTGTAAACGAGGTTCCTGAGGTTTAGCTCCAAACAACTGAACCATGTCTAGGAATCACAGAGAGCAATCAGACCCAGTTCACCAGCCTAGCTCACGTTTGCAAATCTTGGGCTTGTTGCACCTGCTGCCTGCTAGGTGATCTTTTACCAGATGCTATAACTATGTGCTAATAGAATCATAGCATCACAGGACTAGACGGTCTTTCCAGGTCCCTTCCAATCCCTAATGCTCTGTGACTCTGTGATCACAGACATGCACTCTGCAGGTAATTTGCACCAACTTAATCCTAAGACTCTGATAACTGTTGGGGACAGCCTGCTGCACTACTTAACATGGGATTTAGGCAACTACTGCTGTTCCTGATGTCCCGCTGCTGTTAGAACACCTGGGCATCTGCTGTAAGCAGTGTCATTATTTACACGTGGTGACTTCTGCACTTGCACAGGCGTGAGCTAAATGTGACAGTTATTCAAAGTAGAAAGAAACTGCCTCAGAGCCTCCGCAACCCCGTGTCCAGCTGCACAGACGCACGCACATACTCCGCCGTGTAACGCAGCCAGAGCTCACCGTCGTGCCGCGGGCCTTGCAGACTCTAAGAGCTGTAGTGAGAGCTGCAAACCCTGCAGTGGGTTTTCACTTTGTTTGTTAGGAATTTTGAGTCATCCTGACTGCAGGAAGCAGCTCAAAAGCACAAAAGAAGCTCCTAGTCAGGAGGCAGTGAACCTCTACTCCCTCTGCTTCTTGAAGCACCTGGAGCCAGTGTCGTGAGTTTGGAGTCAGCCTCACGAGCGGCTGAATGGGCAGGACTGAAGGTGCTTTATATGGCTTATTTAAAACTAACATCCTAAGCCACGCTATCAATCATGATAAGTATTTAATGCCTGATGTATATAATAAATAACCCAGTCCAAGGGTCTGGTTACAGCAGTGATTAAGGGTTCCGAAAATCAACCCCTTAAAATGCTGGGAGTGGGGAGGCTTCTCTCACGCCCTTCCACGCGCACGCAGAGCTGGCAGCACCAGCTCCACAGCATCTGTCACTGCTGAGGTGCTCTGCACATCCACACAGCTGCAAATTCATCTGAGTATTAGTTTTTGAGAAAATAGGAAATTCTTCTGTGAGACAGAGGGCAGCCTGGTGTGAGGCTCTCTGTACCTGGCGGTGGTTAAAGCTTTATGGTGAGAACAGGGACAGAAGGAAGGAAAGGTCTTGGGGAGGCTGTCTCTAGATTAAGGTTTTGATGAGAGCCACAGCCAGAAGGACTCAGTCAGAACCACATACACAGACTGCTGCAGACTCGTTCCTTTTAGAACCCTATTACTTGTGCAACAACACCAGCAGGGGACCGACGGGCTGGGGACAGCTCTGCTGGAAGGGACTTGGTGTCCCGGAAGACAGCAAGCTGAACACAGTTCTGCTGCCCTGGTGGCCGAGCAAACCAGCAGCATACTGGGCTGTTGGACCTAGAGCACAGGTGGCAGAGCCAGCGATAGCCTCCCCGGGCTCTGCACCCCACAGCTGGTTCCATAGACTCCTCAGTACCAGAATGATGTTGAGACAACAGAACGAGTTCAGCCACCGGGGCAGGGGACTGGAGCACTTGTCCTGTGTGGAAAGGTTGAGACAGTGGGGCTTGGAGAGGAGGTGGCATTGGGAGCTCATTCAGCAAGGGGGGTAGGTAAGTGTCACAACAAAGACACCATTACTGCTGTTAGAGGAGTTTTGGCAACGTGTTACTGTGGCAGTTATTGTTGGAAAATCCCACCCCATAAAAAAACTCAGCTCACACATCCCATGTAAAGGTCTGACCTGCCCAGCCACTGGTTACTGTAGGCTCTGTCCCATTTTCTTCTTCGTTTTGACTAGAATTTCTGGTCTTGACCCGAGAAGGTTCCCAACAACAGTTTCCTTAGAAGCAGAATTCTGCAGTTGACGCGTGGCAGGGACTGTGCAAATCAGCATCTCCCAAATAACTTCCCTGATCATCTCTAGAGGGGAATGAGTCTCCTGCACCAAACCATGCTGAGCTGGGCAGACCAGCACAGCAGGTCTCTTTATGAGTGAGCACCACTGATGTTATATTGCCTTTGGAGCTGCTTCTCTGCAAGTCATCTTATTGTATATTGTGCCCCATGTTTCACAGCTTTATGGCTGTCCCCACAGGTCCATCCTGACAGCCTGGAGAACGCCTCCTATTGCCCCCAGCCCTGATATAAAGCAGCCTTCACATGTGAGTCTGGCAGCCTAAATGAGTTCCCAAGTCACCTAGCTCTGCAGAATGTTCACAGTTTCACATAAAAGATGACTTTGAGATGTCTTGGTTCTGCTCCACTGATTCCCCACCAGGAAAGCTACATGGCTGCTGTAATTTTTGTGGACAATTGGATAATAAATTGCAGTAGTGGGAAAACCCCAGACAAATCCATTATTAACTGGTGTTGAATCAAAACTGTCAGAGCAGCAGCATGTGACAGACAAGTGATTATGTTCTTCAAATGTCACTCCGTGTGCGTGTGGCCATTCACAGAACCACAGAATGTTAGGGATCAGAAGGCACCCCGAAAGTTCATCCAGTCCAGTCCCCCTGCCACAGCAGGATCACCCAGACCAGGTCACACAGGAACACATCCAGGTGGGTCTTAAATGTCTCCAGTGAAGGAGACTCCACAACCCCCCTGGGCAGCCTGTCCCACATCCCTCTTGAACTGAGGAGCCCAGAACTAGACACAACACTCATTTCCTCACTGATTCTTTGGCAGCAACTTAACGCTTACAAAAGGTGCCTTGTAGACCCAATTTTACAATCCTCTTGTTTTTTCCACCTAAGATTATTGTAGGTTCTTTCTCCTCCGCAGACAGCAAGCTGACCTCCAGAGCCCTCTCACAGACAGACCCACAGATACCAGTTACGTTTTGCAAACCAAACAGCACAACTTCATTATCTCAGCTACTCCCTTTTTCACTTTATTTGCTCAGTTATTTTTAGGATCACTTCTGCTGATGCTTTCCAGCCCTTTTCTTCTGCCTCTCGTTTTGTTTTCGCAGCCAACAGGTGAAGAGATGGGAGAAGCCGCACACCGACTTCAGGGTGCGTCCTGCCCAGTCCCTCTTACGCAAAGAAGCCAAAGTGCACCCTTTGCTTTTTGACTCTAGTGGCCTAGCCTGGCGGGCTTCTGCCAAAGGCCATCACCTAGCCCCAAAGTACATCTGTCTGTACTTTCCCCTACTTGCTCTTCAGATTTCCTCTAAAAACTCAGAATGCTGTTCCACTCTACATGTTTGCGGGAAACTCCGGGTTGGTGCGCTGGTGGAACAGCGGCAGGAGAGAACCCTGACTGTGCTGTTGCCAGCTTGTGTTCGGCTCTGTTAGTGCCACTTGAGTGGGGTTTCCATCTTATTGTGGGATTACTATTTCTGGGGGCCCGAACATACCCCTGTACCTTGCTGCATGTCTCACCTTCTTGATTCCTAATTGTTTCAGTGCGTGCACGCTTGGTCCGAGCCTCACAAGGTTCTGCTAAAGAGCCCCTACGCCGCTTCTACGGATTTTAATTTCCTAACTTTCCCCTTCAGGCTATTTCTGACTTCCTCAATATAAAAATCTTCCCTTTTTTGAAAAGAGCTGGAATATTATTACCTCATGGCAGAATCCCACGGGAGGATGTTGAACTTAATTATATTACGGTCACTTTTATTTAGTGGCTCAAGCACGTTAACTTCCTGAATCAACTTACATGTTTCACTCAGGACCCTCGTCAAGACGAGACCCGCACTCCCAGGATCACAGTTCCTGTAACTAACGGTTGTGCTTGGTCTCCACGCGTCATCCCGTATTACAGCGAGAGGGCTGAAAAATGCACAGCCTGTGACGGACACGGAACAGTCCCCCGGAGACGCTGGGTGCCTCAACGCGCTTTGCAGAGCCCGAAATCTAGAGGGCTGAACTGTGGGTGAGGTCACAGGGGAGTCTTCTGAAGGCTGCTTGTGAATCGCACCGTTAGCTCCGGAGGCCGGCTACACACCTCACGCTGTGCCTGTTGACACCCGTGTTTGTGCACCGCAAACCCCTGCAGGTTCAACATCTCATCGCTGGTTAAAGCCAGCAAATGCCAATCCCGCTGCTTCCATGGCCTGAGAGCCTAAGCCCATTGGAACAGCAGGTGACTACCTGTGGTATGAACCCCCTGGCTCTGAAACCCAACCAGTAAACGCAAGGTTTTGTGACCTGTAGTCAAGAGCAAAGAATCACAGAAGAATCACAGAATCATCATGGCTGGAAAGGACCTCCAGGGTCATCGAGTCCAACCTTTATCCTAGTGTCTAATCGCTAGACCACATCCCTAAGCGCTGCGTCCACTTGTTCCTTGAACACCTCCAGGGATGGTGACACCACCACCTCCCTGGGCAATCTATTCCAGTACCTAACCACCCTCTCAGTAAAGAACTTCATTCTAACATCCAGTCTAAACCTCCCCTGATGCAACTTGAGGCCATTTCCCCTCGTCCTATCATCACTAATTGGAGAGAAGAGACCAACACCAGCCTTGCTACAACCTCCTTTAAGGTAGTTGTAGAGGGCAATATGGTCCCCTCTCAGTCTTCTCTTCTCCAGACTAAACAACCCCAGCTCCCTCAGCCTCTCCTCATAGGGCATGTCCTCCAGCCCCTTCACCAACTTGGTTGCCCTTCTCTGGACTCGCTTCAGCACCTCAATGTCCTTCCTGTACTGTGGTGACCAAAACTGGACACAGTACTCGAGGTGCGGTCTCCTGAGTGCCGAGTACAGGGGCACAATCACCTTCCTGCTCCTACTGGTCACGCCGTTTCTGATACAGGCCAGGATGCCATTGGCCTTCTTGGCCACCTGGGCACACTGCTGGCTCATGTTCAGCCAGCTGTCAATCAACACCCCCAGGTCCTTCTCCATCAGGCAGCTCTCCAGCCCCTCTTCTCCAAGCCTGTAGCGCTGCTGGGGGTTGTTGTGACCAAACACGTGGCCTTGTTAAACCTCAGTGGTGACACCTTGCAAGTGACAGCGCCCTGCGATGTGCATCTCGAGTGATTGGTTGTCGTTAGGTTGAGATGCAGCTGGACATGAGCTCCCAGTAAGGAGCTATAGGGCAGCTTTGCACAGCAGACTGAAGTTGGGTTTGTCTTTGAACTGGATCCACTGCTTCTCGGAACTTATAAACATGACTTCGAAAGAATGTACACTGCTCTGCTGATTAGAAGTGCCTTCCCTTCCCCCCCATCACTTATTTATTTCAATCCCAAGTTTAAAATCTAGCTCAGTAGGAAAGCATTCTCAGGAGCAGAAGTCGGACCAAACACAGACATGGGCACCCTCCTTCAGGGACAGGGAGAGCTGTCACGAGCTCTAGGAACACTAATATTTGTCCCTGCTAGACTAAATTTCTCTCATATGTTAAACCCAAAGTGATTACTCTTAAATCTGACTTCTCCTTGAATTTGCCGAGTGAGAAATGGCTCCGTTCGTGAGTGTTGTAGTTTGGGCTCCGCATTGGCCAAAGATAACTTCTGAAGTGGAGCGTCTTGCTGACACAAACGCGGGGAACCTATCGCTCTGCACTTTCCAGGGCTGCTCCACGCACATAAAGCACTAAAAGGGTTCTGCTCTCTCCATTTTTCTCGTACTATAAGAACCAAGAAAGCAGGAATTTGTTTAGCTCATTGACTCCATTTATCCTGAGCCAAGACCATGATCTTGGAAACCCTTTCACTTGGCTGAAGCCAGCACACAGTTCTTTGCAGAGAGCCAGCGCAATTAGAACAACACGCTGAACGGTCGGGCTCAGAATTAAGATGATAAAGCTTCAGAGGGCTCGAACCAAAACACAGAGCATCACACACTCGGCCCTGGAACCGCCCGAGCGCAAGTTCTTGATCGAACTGTGCCTGTGCCTCTGTTATCACTGCTTCCTGCTAAGACTCGCTGAGCAAACCGGCACCTTGCAGGGTCTGTTGGAAACACGGTGCTTCTTTTTGGAGTCTGTTTCTGTCCCCAGCCCCTTCAGCCACTGCAGGACAGGTGCATCATGGTGAGTGGGGTGGAAGAGCCCTGGAAGGGGCTGCCCAGGGGGTTGTGGAGTCTCCTTCTCCAGAGACATTAAAAACCCACCTGGGCGTGTTCCTGTGCGACTTGGTCTAGCGGATCCTGCTCTGGCAGGGGGATTGAACTGGGTGATCTTTCGAGGTCCCTTCCAATCCCTGACGTTCTGTGATTCTGTGATCAAACACATGAGGAAGAGACTCTCTAGGTCTTCTGTGACCATGGCTGTAACTGGTGTGTTGATGGGTTACAGCTCTGAGGCAGTCCCAGCGTTCAAACCCACTACTACGGGTTCTAGTTCACTCTATCTCATTTCACCTCCTGCGCTGTTCTCCGGCTGTTCAAGGCCCATTTCTGCGTCACTGAACAGAGGTAACAATCCCCAGGCCTTATTAAAAGATCATTTTCACAGGGGTCAGAAGAGTTTTTCAGGCATTTGGGGGTTTGGGGTTTTTTTGGCTATTCACATAAAGTGCTTGCCCCAGTTACCAGTCAGTAAGTAGTTAATTAACTTAATATCCCTTGGCTATTAGCCACTGTTTTTTCCTTGGGATTCCGACTCCTGGAAGTTGAAATGTTTATGCAAACAGAGAAATACACTAAACTGTGTGTCCCTTGGTTTTATACAAAAATGGAGGATGATCTGAACTGCACTGAAGGACGTACCTTCTGCTCTCCCAGTTGTGGCGCACGCACCCCCCGAGCGCGCCATCAGGAAAGCTGAACTCTGGGAGGGCTCCTGTAGTTTGGAAGGGGAGTGTGTCTCTGCAAGGAGTTGCAAAACCCTGCCTCATTAGACTGCAGCAAGAACACAGCTTTGACTGCCTCTGCTTCAAGAACTGAAATGGCTTTTAAATTAAGTAATTGATTACACATTTTTTTTACCAGGCATTTGTAAATAAAGGGTTTGATCCAGTTTTATCTGTGGCCATCCCAGCCCCACAGGCCTTTGGAGAAACATGGGTACTGTCGGTGAACTAGGTTTGGGTGATCCCAGTGTGAGGGGAGCCCGGCCAAGGGGGTAGAACCTGACAGAGGCTCCTTTCTGTGAGGCACTTCCCTGATGTTCTTTACTGTTGGGCTTCTCTGTTGCCTCAAGCTTTGGACGTGGCATTTGGAACTCCCCTGCGTTTGGCCACTCCGTGTTCTTAAGGAACTGCAGGGAAATCATAGAATCGTTAGGGATTGGAAGGGACCTCGAAAGAATCATCTCAAGAGATGGCTTCTTCAGCTTTACTTGATGCCTGGACTGACTTACACATGCACACACATGCACCTGGAGGAGACCACTGAGTTCTTGCCCTTTTTCTTTGCTCAGGAAGGCACTGCAGCAGTAGTTCCTCCCAATACTGTCCTGTGATGTCCCACAGGGCAGTGATGGTGAAGGAAAACAGCAGTAATAGGAACCGCCAACACTTCGTATTGTCTCTCTTCTAATCGGAAAGTCTAGTTCTTGCCCTGGATCTTTATTCAAAATTTAGTGCATTTTGAACCACAGAAGAATTTAGGTTGGAAGGGACCTTAAAGATCATTTATTTCTAACCCCCCTGCCGAGGGCAGCAACACCTCTCACCAGACCAGAGTGCCCACAGTTCCATCCAGCCTGCCCTTGACCACTTCCAGGGTTGGAACAACCCTGGGCAACCTGTTGCAGGGCCTCAACACCCTCAGAGTGAGGAATTTCTTCCTAACATACAACTTAAATCTACCCTCTTCCAGTCTGAAACCAACCCCCTTGTCCTGACACTTGTGCTGAAACCCCTCTTCTCCGCTGCGCTGCAGCGGGACTCGGATCCATCCAGCCCCCAGCACTCATGGCGTGCTGCCTCTGGGCTGTGACAGTGCTTGCAAGCCTAGCTAGCAGAGACTCACAGATTTTCCAGGAATGTCCCAAATATACAAGTGGTGGGTGATTTACTCCCTCTTTTGTTCCTGCTCAAGGCCTTCACTTAGCATAAAAGTAATTATTACATAAATTAGAGTTGCTGCAATTCAGCTGTAGGGATGGCGATCCGATGCCAGTGAGGACACATCAAGGTTTTTAAAAGTATCTGCTGTAAATTGAAAACAAATGGCTGAAAGTATTTTGCAGACCTCTCTCCCACAGATTGTATATTCCAATTTCCAAATTAAATCTAAGAGAGAATATTACTTTATTGAGATTTATGGAATAATTCCTTTTAAAATTCTAGCAGTAAGAGAATGCAGGCAGACACTGGCAGTGAACAAGAGCTGGTGTCAGCTACTAAGTGGTTTCATCTTTTTGGAGGGTTGTGTTTTTTTGCAGTAATGGGAAAAAATTAGTTCTGACTGGTTTTTAAAACTGAAATTATATATAAACCATCAAATTAGGGACAGATCGTCTGCCCGATTTTAACTGCAAAGGGGATAGGATGGGTGGAAAACATGATCATGTAGCGGTGCTCTGCTGGAGGAAGTGTCCCTCCCGCAATCCAGCTCGCTGATCCTGTCTGAGGAACAGGACTTAAGAGCTTGTGAGAAAATGAGTGTAACAGGATATAGAGGAAAATTGCTCTGTGGCGTGTGGGGGGAGCCCGTGCAGGAACAGCGGTTGGCTGCAGCGGCTACCAGAGCCAATGTGCTAGTCGGGGTCCAATCTCTTTCGAGACAAAGCCCCGCTTTCTGTACTGGACGCGGGCTAGCGCTCCGGAGGAAATCGCGCAGCCCAGATGGAAGGGGAAGAGCACAGAAGCCTCAAGGACACGGTTCTGAGAGCTCCACAACTTCAGGGGCTCTCGGAAGTGCTCCAGGACCTCATCACGGGTTTTGGGGTGTCCAAGGGCTTAAAGGGATGATGAATCTTGGAGCCTCAGTGGACTGTTAAACCTCCTCCCATTAAAGAAAAACATGTGGTTGAAGCTGCGTTGGCTAAAACCCGTGGAATTTTCTGCGTAACTGTACTCCTTCTGTGCAATTTTGTGTTGGGCATCGTGAGCCGCCCGTAACATTTCAGCAAACGCAATCACTGCCTTTTAATTAGGTAATTGCCACGTTGCTCATTGGTTGCGATCACTTCTAAACTCAGCTCTTGGTTTTAGCAAACGACGAGGACGGACTGCTGCCTTTCGAAAACCGCTAACTGTTGAGAGAGGATTTGTACACATAACAAAATTAAAGTAGGGATTATCTCGCACCGTGTGTGGGATGCGGCTGTAATCCGTGTGGCGCATGGAAAAGACGCTGGCGCTCTCGGCTGCGCTGCACACATCTCCGTAATGACAGGGTCTGAGGCATACAATTTCATGGAACACCCACAAGGAAAATGACTCCTTCCAAACAGAGAATTGTTTTGGAATCAGTTAGGTTAATTGGCACCGTGGGATTCCTCTCAAGGAAACACAGAACGCTCAAATCCACACATGAGCATGTAAAATGATAAAGTATTATCTGCTTTCCCCTCTCAGCTCCTCCAAGCTGAGCCACCCAAAATCAACAGAAATGGTGGTGGCTTGTTGCCTCAGATTTCCTCAGAACAAACAGGCAATTCTTCATCTGCTCCGGGCACAACCCGAGAGCCGCCGCGCTGTTCCACAACTGCTGCCTTGGGTACTGTTATCTAGAGCAGTCTCACACGAAAGCAGAGGGCTCTAGAGCTCCTGCTCACGCTCCTCAGGACTGCAGGAGTCTTTACTTGCTGTGCCAGCACCAGGGCTGTGGCGGGGTAAGGTACTGCCTCTGCGGACCAGATGTAAGGGAGACATTCTGTACCGTGGTGAAGCACTGGAACTTGTGGCCCAGAGAGGTGGTAGATGCCCTGTCCCTGGAAACACTCAAGGTCAGCTTGGACAGGGCTCTGGGCAACCCGATCTAGGTGAAGATGTCCCTGTTCGTTGGAATGGAGGGTGTCGGACTAGAGGACCTTTAAAGATCCATGCCAACCCAAAGCGCTCCATGAGTCGCTTCCAAAGGGCTGTTGTGCCCCTGTCAGGATTAGAAGCAAAGTCTGCAAATGGAGTGAAAAGAAATCCTACACTGTTCCTGATGGGATGTCTGCCACTTCTGCTCTGCACCTTGGCGCTGTTGTTTTAGAGGGCTGTCTCTATTCTTCCTGGACAGATGTGGCTTCATCTCTCAGAGGCTTTACTTCCCAGAGTTTTCGTAGCCAGTGTTTCTGAGTAAGTCTGGAGAGCTGCAGGATTTTCAGGTTGGAGAAGGAAGTTTAGATGGGATCTCCCATTTCACAGTATCATTCTGGTTGGGATAGGCCTGCGAGTGCAGGTCTGGATGTTAGCGCAGCACTGCCAAGCCAGACTACATCACGTGTCTCAGTACCATGTCTGCACGTCCCCTAAATACCTCCAAGGATGGGGCCTCCACTGCTTCCCCGCACAGCCTGTGCTGAAGCTTCACAATCCTTTTGGTGAGGCATTTTTTTCCTGCTGTCCAACCTAACCCTCCCCTGGCACCACTTGAGGTCATCTCGAGGTCCCTTCCAATCCCTAATGTTCTGTGATTTCCTCTCATCCTATCGCCTGTTACTTGGGAGAAGAGACTGGCCTGCACTTCTCCACAGCGTCCTTTCAGGTGGTTGTTGAGAGCAGTAAGGTCTCCCATCAGCCTCCTTTTCTCCAGACTAAACAACCGTAGTTCCCTTAGCCTCTCCTCCTAAGACTTGTGACCTCACCAGCTTCCCTGCTCTTCTTTGGGCAGAGTTAGCACTTAAGAATGAGACTCTGCAGGTACTTGTGAAGGGGGTCAAGGAGTTCACTGAGATGTTCTGTCTGTTCTGTTCCCTCCCCTGCCGTGCCCTTTCCTTCCTCTGCGGCAGCGTTCCCGTGAGATGCACCCGCAGTGCTGAACGCCGCTCTAAGTGTGATCAAGCCGCTCTAAGGCCACTGCTTGGTCAGGGTGCCTGCACTAGGCAACAAAGTGCAGCCGTTCCCGCGGGCTGCACCACTGGTGACCCTGTGGTCAGCAGCTACACCTCAGCCCCGCAGAGTCTGGCCACAATCAAAGGAATCAGCAATCAACTGGAAATAACCTCGGGGGCAGACAGGACAAGCAGCAGAACGTGAAGCCCGGCTGCAGGCCCGCACCTGATCAGCTAATGCACTCTGTGGCTTCAGAGTAGAAACCAACAGACTGGGGGGGCTGGCCCGCACTGCCGGCAGCAGCGATGTGTAACCTGGGCTCCTCTGGACGGTTCTGTGGGCCTCATTGTGAGAGAACCTTGGGGAGCTGAATGGTACACGAGCCCAGCTGCACGTCCTGCACTGGAGTTACAGGGGCAGGTCTCACTCGTGTCCTCACTCAGCGTGGGGGCAGCTTCCTTCTTTTCACCATATTCTTGAGACAGAGCAAAGGCAAAGAGTGGTGGGAGGGACCTGAGCAGGTGCCAAATCCCTCGGCACATGCTCCAATACCGAAGTAGCCACTGTGACATAAAATACGTCTGAGAGGGCCACAGATGCTGAATTAGCAACTTCTTCATTAAGATCCATTTGTGGCTACCAACAACCAAGTTGAAAAATTGAAGGTCAAAAATGTTTCCTGCTGGCTGTGCTAGATTTTACTGCAACAATGACTTCTAGGCAGAGACCTCAGTGACTTCCCTGAGCATTGAATAACAAAGCACAATGAAGCAGATGCAACAGAACGTGTCCAGCAGGTTGTACCCATCCCCTCACTGAACTGCTTTCCTGTTTATATCCGCAGACCTTCACTGGACTGACCAACGTGAAGCAACTGCAGAGATGATCCTACCGATGCGCCGGTGAAGAAGCCCTACGAGCTCGCTCGCAGCAACGCCAGGGGCTCCAGATGCATTTCCTCAACAGAGGACCCATTAATTCCATCAGGCAACCCGTGCTTGTACAAACTCATCTAGCTGCCACGACAAGCTTTTCCCGAGGAAGCAGACACAACCCCGTGGGTCTTGCACTTCGACGGTGGATGCAGTGCTCTAGGTGGTCACTTGGGGCTTTCAGCTGCTTGCTCTACACTGTCTGCTGGAAAACCAGCTGTCCACGTTGTTCTCCCCTTCACCGACTTGTAAAGTGTGTAACAGGTAAGTACAACCAACTATTCTCAGACAGACAATTTAAATGGAACAACTGCTGCCGCTGCCGCACTGGCCTTGCGTCCCTGTAGGCAGAGAATCATGGACGGTGATTCTAGGAACCGGACTGCAGAGGATAAACATTAAAACATTTCAGAACCCTTGTTCTAAACCTACCACTTGCATTAGGTGGGCTTTGGCTTACTCTGTTTATGTGTTATTGTGCAGAATGTGCTCATTCCTCAGATTCTTTCCCCTTCTATTTCTGAGGGCCGGAGCATCTCTCCTAGGGACATGCCCTTTCTCCTTACCTGCGCAGCGTTCTTGCCAGCCAGCCTCAGACACTGCAGTACAATCATCCCCAGTCCCTGACACTGTTGTCTCAGGGAATTGAATCAGACTTTCTAGCTTAGAGAACACAAAATTATTTACACAAAATGTTATAGTTGAAACAGATCCGGTTGGGAGTCTGACGCGATGGCTGGGGTAGCAGGGACTGAAAGATCGAGTCGCTGATTTAAAACAGAGCTAACGGTTGAATCTCAGTCTGCGGTAGCTGTTGACAGACTGCTGCCTGTTCAAAAGCAGGGAAAGCACGTTCCCACTGAGCCTGGTCTTTATGTTCCAGCTGTCAGAGGTTCCCTGAGGAAGGCCTGTTTGGGACCACAGCAGTTCCGCGAACGCTTCCGCGCCGTAGATACGAGCTACTAGAACTTTCAGGTAAGAAACACGAAACATCCTCAGACTGACGTTCCAAAACACCCTGACGGGTCCCTCCTGTGCGGCAGAGCGGGAAGCGCTCAGGCAGTCGCAGAATCATGTGCACCAGCTTCTTCCCTGAAAAGCTGTAGTACACTTCATGCCTCTCTCCCCTTCAGTACAAACCAACACCTCATAAAAAGAGAGTCTTAGCTGCCTTATTATAACTGAAATAACAATGATTTGTTAGCACGTGCTCTGCATTTTCAGCTAACAGAGCCTGTCACACGTACTGCTTCACAGAGTGTGTCAACACAGCTTTCACCCGTGGGTAGACCTGACAGTTCCAGGCCACAACAATTCCATGCTGCTTTAGGTGGCTGGATGGCAGTTGCACGAGGGCTATAAAATATGGCAACGAATCAGCCCAGCACAACACTTAGAGCATTTCTAACGTAAGACATCCGCCGACAGACTCAGGAGTGTTCCAGCAGTACTTACCCCATACCTCAAGGGAATTTCTCACCTCCCCTCTCTAACGTCCCGGCAATGCCCATCACCATTCACTCCACGACCATGAAAGCCATCAAACACAGTGAGAGCTGTTGCACCACAGCTGAATTCAGTGAGTCAGTCCCTTTTTACCCACACCTCCAACCCAGAGCAGCTTGTGCCGGACTGGAGGCTGAGCAAAGAGGGAGTGAGCACCACTGCCCCTCCCTGACCATCACAGGCCCCGACCTGTGTTCAGGTCCTGGGGCACTGCTGAGCACCTGCAGGTTAGGGGTGGCCCAGAGCCCCTGGAATGACTGACTCCAGTGGGGTGGAAATGAGCCCAAAGGAGGAAAACCCAAACATAATGCTTCTAGGATACTGGTACTGGACAGTACCTTCTGAATGTAAAGTGAGGAAAAACAAAGGGAAATAGACCAAGGTGATGCTGTGTTTTTCCTTCCTCAAACAAGGAAGTTTTCCCTTCTCTGCCGGGCAGAACCGACAACCTCTGAAAAGCTTTTCTCCCTTTGTTCCCCACGCACAGGCTAAAATATAAACAGGTAGAAATAAATAGAAGGTCCAACCTTTATTCCACTTTGAACCAGCTTGTGTATATCCAAAAAAGGTTCCTTGAATATGTCTCCTTCGGGGCTGAAAATCTTCACATAGCCTTCCTTCTCGAGAATAAAGAGGCGATGGGATCCGTCCCCACAGTGTACCGCTCCAACGGGCTGCCGTAGTCCGCCCACAACCTCCTGAATACAGAAGCAGTTGTGTTTGTGTTTTCTACAAGAAATAATGACAAACCAGTGAGCAATTTCTTCTTCCAGGTAACCACGACAGAACAGTGCCCCTGGCACGTGGACGGTCTCTTTGCAGCGACACCCTTACGTGGGGCAGACAAACCCCAAATGCCTGCAAGCAGACGATACTGACAATCAGCAAAGCTTGGTTTGCAAACAAGAAAGAGAACATGGACCTCGGATCCGAAGTGCAGAGGAACAGCGGAGAGACTATTTGGTAAAACACAGAGAAAACCCCATCAAGTGACACTTCTGCGCTGCAGTGAGAAGGAAGCTCCTGCCATTCACCCAGCTCGGCTTCTAGAGCCCCTTTCAAAACAGGGTCCTGAAGGGGACAGTCTCCTTTGATCATTTTCATAAGAAAAATACGTGCATAAATCAATGAAAAACCAGGAATAAACACTTTGCCAATAAGCTTAAATTAGAAATCGCTTCCTAGAGCGCCGCCTGACCCACGTGGTGGTCCCTAACCAAGACCCACAGGACCGTAGCACCTTCTCAGCACCGCAGATACTCACTGGGGCTGACACACCGCAGCTAACGTGACTTTCTCTTAGCTGAACATCAGCAGCAGCGAAAGAGAGCAACATCTGGAGGACACAGCTGCTGAGGATAAGCGCACACTGAGCTGTTCCCTGTGAAAACCACAGGCTTTGCTAGGGGTGTTTTGTTTTCAGACTAAACAGCATGTATCATTACGAACCTGCTGATCTCTTCCTCTTTGTCGTAGTCTTCCATGTGGTCCAGGGAGTTAGAGGCTGGCCCTCGCACCTGCTTCCTCGGGAAGTCCGGGAAGCACACGCCACCATCTTTCCTTGCGTGGTAAAAGCAGAACTCGTCGGCTGTAGTTTGGAGGAGACCTTCAAATGCAAAAGAGCACAGAGAGATTCAGTGCGCTGGCGTGTCCGCGCTCTGCGCCGTCACACTGCACGGTGAGCGGAGCAAGAAGCCGTTGCAGACAAAGTGCCTCCTGCAGAAGAGGCAGCTCTGAACAACTACAGTCCCAGCGTTGCCTTCTGCAGTTCGCTTGTATTTGCATTAAACCTGGCTGTCCCTTTCCTCAGCTGAAACCAGTAATTCATTCCACATTCGTGCCACTACAGTTCACTCACCAAAAAAAGAAGAGGCAGGGCTCAGAGCTCAGGCTCTGACACGCTTCTCCCTCACTTCAACCCTATTAACCAGGTGCAGGATCTGCTGAAAAATAGCCAGAGCAGCTTCCATGAAGCTTTTCTGTTTTTAAGTGGCTCAGACTTTGGTAAAAGACAAGCAGCAAAGGCTCTGTGGAGTGCTGGCAGCAAAGGACCCCAGTTGGAGAGGTGAGCAATGCGTTGTCTCAGAAAGCAAGAGGCACTGCTGGAAACTGCACCGTGTTGACATGCAGCTGGCCTCTGTCTGACTTCCAGCGTTGCAGTGGGTGACCACATTGTCCCACTGCGAGCTCTGCTTCCTCGGAGCACAGCCCCTGCCTCCCGCTGCACTGGAGCTGGCTTTAAGCTTGCTTGGATGATAGGTGGTCTTTAGGTTTTAGGTTAAAACACGGAGGAGACCCAAGGAAAAAAGAAGTTTGTAAAAAGAGAGCCTTTGAGCAAAACCCCTGCCACTGCTGATATTAAACTGTGCTTCCTGACAGCAGAAATAGAGATTTCTGTCCACAAAGCTATTCCTAGTAATTTCTATCCCGTTTCTCATCATCAGGATTAAATCTAAGACGACAGAATTTGGCAAGGGGCACACGTGCTCTTTCACTGAGACGTTGTTCAGACAGCGTGTCTTTGGTTACCTCTTTCCTCTTCTGCACTGCTGGCAGGCTCTGCTAGGATGCACGAGGTCCAGGACGTAGCTCACCGGACACACACACAACTAGCGCTTAATCGGACTTTGCGACCTCACGTCGGCATGGCTTTCCCACTGGTGAGTCCTGCAGGAATCCACAGATCCCGGACAGAAAACCTCTGCCTTACGACGTACCAGAGGGCTGGGCAGAGGCAGCTGTGGTCTGTTGGAAATGCCCACGTCTTGGCAGTCGGGCTCTTTCGGAAACATTATCAGTTTGGACAAAATTTGAGTTAACGTGATGTTTCTGCTTCAAACTCAAACTTGTGATCTAGATGAGAAAGAGAGAATCAGACAGCAAACGCCGTCTCCCTATACTCCAATGTCTTGTAATTGGGGTGTTTCACGAGGAAGAGGAATACTCAGGTCAGTGCCCCTCATCTGTCAGGCGAGAGTTTGACCCCGAGCCTCCCGGTTCCCAAGCGAGCGGCCCGACGACGACTTTATTAGCTATCCTGGGGTGGTCTCGCTGCGGCTTTCTTCATGGAAAATTTCGAAAGACTTCAATTTCTTCCTTATGTGGAATAGGAAAATCTTTTAGATCCCAGAATTTTTGTGGAGTGGAAAGCCTTTCCCACCCAACTATACTTCTTTTCATATGCATCTTCCTTTAAAAATACTGGAAAAAGAGCACGACAAAGCCTGCCTTTGGTTTCTATAAAACAGTATCTGGAAACACATGGTGGTGCACTGTGGTGTAAAAGTTTAATTACCAAGATTTGGAGCTTCAGTAAATACGGTCTCCGAGGAGCTGGTTTTAATTTGTAGCAGATACTTGGAGAAGTGGGAGATATCATTTCAAGTGGAGCAACTGAAGAGGACCCTCGATGGAATCACGGAGCAGTAGTCAATCCAAGGACTGTGGATACGATGCCCAAATCAAAGGTAACGTAAACTCTTGCTGTTGAATCGTTTGACTTGGGAATAAGCAGTTCTGTCTGTAGGAAGGTGTTGAGCTGGGCGAGGGAGGTCACTCTGGACTATGCAATGGCAAGCTAAAGGGGTGCAGCTCCTAGGACTTGCACAGCTGTACCAGCCACTATCCACTGAAGGTAGACGGCTCTGCGCTTGGGTGTTGGACTAGATGATCTTTGGAGGTCCCTTCCAATCCTCGAGAGTCTGTGATTATCTTCAGTCAGAGAAACTGCAAGCACACTGTGATCGTGCTGTTCACTCGGGACATACTCCTGTCAAGCAACAACCAGATGCAACCTCACTTGGCTAGCACCTTCCGCAAGGCCTCGTCCTGCACGTGAAGCCGATGACAGGAGATCTCCTTACGAGCTGCTCTGTCACGCGCTCGAGCACACATCAGCAAAGCCATCACTGTGACCCAACGGAGGGTAGAGCTCGTGGTCCCTTTGCCTTAGAAATGGGGGTTTGAAGTGGAAAGGGACAATCAGTAAATTGCTGCAGTGCTGCACCAGCAGGCAGAGGGTAACCTCTGTACAGAGGTGTCACCAGGGCACGAGGGAAGGCATTTCCTGCTGTGGAAGGCACAGCAACTGACAAAATCACACCTGCCCTGCTGGCTGCACTGGACTGCAGACTGACAGCTACGAGTGGCTGCTCGCAGCCAGCGAGCACTTGCTTCCTCACGCTTAGACAGTAGGGTCTTCAGCGTCGAGCCTGCCGTGTTGTCCAGAGTTTGTTCAGTGTCCATTAAAAACAGCCCCTGACAAGCGCCTTGAGCTCTGGGATTGTTTGGAGAAGACAGAAAAAGATCCCTTTGCTCAGGCTGGGTTTCTGCAAGTGCAGCTCCGTCCCTGTCCTCTGCAGAAATGCGCCCAGTAAGGGCTGCAGCGTTGGCTCCCGTGTGCGTTTCCGTACTGGGCTGCTTTATCTAAAGGACTCCCAGTTCTAATCACCAATTTCCCACCATGTGTGGCCCAGCAGAGCACAAAGGAAATCACAGAGAAGTTGAAACACCACCGCGTCCAAGGTTTGTCCTCGTCAGGCTTCGCGCAGGCTTGCCCTCCTCTGTCCTGCCAACAAGAACCAAACAGCAAACTTCACGCGGGGCCCCTCCGGTGGGGCTCTCTGTGGTCACCTTCCTCAAAAAGCGTGGGACATTTGTCAGAGCAAAACTGCTGCTGCCAGCTGATCCTGGTCTCCACTCTCCACCGATACTTGTGCTGTTACTCCTCAGGTTGTGTCTTCCTTCCTGTGCTGCCTTCAGCAGACTCCACTTTGCTGGCTCCCCTGCTCTGTGCTTTTTGCTTTGATGTTCAGCTCCAGTGTTGGGGAGCAGGTGTTCTGGTCTTTACAGCAAGTCGGGGCCCCCTCCTGTGCGACTGGATTTAGATGATCCTGCTGCGGCAGGGGGATTGGAGTGGATGATCTTTCGAGGTCCCTACCAATCCCTAATGTTCTGTGAGTCTGTGTACGCAAAACCCACGTTCTCTGCTCTCTTCACACCTCTCAGTGAAAACTAAGTCACGGAGGTGATTCCACAGCGACTGTTTCCAAGTGCAGAACAGTTCAGTGCCAGCTCACGTCATTTCCTACTGGTTTTCCAATGCCTGGTGGCCCTTTCTCATTCCCACATGCAGCATGTCCCTGCACACAGGCAACGTTGGGGTTAATTCCCTTGGTGTTCTTGCTGTCAGTAGTGACATTATGGGCCACTACTACTTTTCAAGTTGACTGTATTGACTATTAGCCAACTGTTAGAACTTCGGCAAGCGTTGCATGAATTGCTCACACTGGCAGCATTTTGGGTTCAAGAGCCCCTGTTTGGAGTTAAAAATTCCTCTTGAGCATCTGCTCTGGTAGTGCCAGGATTAACATCTGGACCTGGATCTGAATTAATCCACAGACATCTGGAATCCATGTCTTCAAATCACAGCGGTGGAGAACACACCGAGCAGGATCTGGCCAACGTCCTTGGGAGGCAAAATGCACCGTGGCTGCGGCCTCGCATGTTCCTCGGGTTATAGTCTCCTTCAGAAGAGTTAACTACGGGTCTGCTAGAACTTCCAGCTTTGCAAAAACAGACAGAACAGTAAATGACTTGCTGGAACTCAGTCATGACCCCCCTCTCGATGTATAATCTCTCAGGTTTTGGCTAGTGTGTGCTGCTCGAGCTTCCATTCCAGAACAGACGCCGGCGATCCGAAATCCCTCACAGCACTTGTCATTTGTGCAGCTCTTAAGGGATAGAACTGGTGTTGAAGTCAGCCGTTTCTTTGAGCCCCTTTGTATTGGTGTTCACAATCAATTAGCACTCTCTAATGGGGGAAGAGTAATTATATGTCTTTTTAACAACCTGGGATTTGGGGTGGGGGGGGATGTTAATTTCCAGCTCTTTGTTTAACGCTCCAGGCTAAGCTGCAAACAGCTTCTACACCTTCTGGGTCTCTTCCTTCCTTTTTGCAGTAAGTATTACTATGGATGTTATGGGTCTCACAAGCAAAAGAGAAACCCCAACAAGTTGTTGTTTTGATTATTTCCACTGGAGAATGTACAGGACTATTAAACTGCCTGAAAATCCTATGTGTCATCTTCCCACAAACAACGACCTGAGTCTTGCCCAGTTGGTCCCTTCAGGAATCACACTAGAGCTATCAGCAGCCATAGGCACCAGACCAACCCTGGTGGTGGGTGTGAGTGTGCAACAGCTTTTTGCTGCACAACCCCCTTTCAGAACAAGCATTCAGAACGATTATTAGCATCTGACTGATGTTGGAAAAATCCTGCTTTAAGCGAGGCTGCAGCGTGTCAGCTCTTTCCCCGCAGAGCCCCGTGCTCTGTCCAGCGCTAAAGTTATGCTTTCATCTGGTTATCTTTCACGGCAGCCTGGGTGGTCACAAAAAGCACTTGACATCTTGATGCACTTCAGCAGTTTTACACATACACAAACTTTGGAGAAAAATAAATTTGTCATTCGTCACCACATATGTTGATCTGAGGAGTGAGGTTCCTGTGGCTGTAGCTCCCGTGTGCTCAGGCCTCTCTCGTTCTCCCCGCCACCACCTCCCCCTTCGTTCTCCCTTTGCCCTCCTCCGCTTTTTCCAAGTAAATGAATTGTTTTCTCAGAAATTCACAAAACAGCTACAAGGGACTTGCTCTGCGGGATACGCTCCCCGTTCGCCCTAGCTACAAACTCCCGTCGAAAAGAGGCTCTGTGCTGCCTCCCTGCTTGGGCCAAGCGGTCTGAGGATCTAATCTGCTATCGCCGTTCAGCCGCCAGTCTTGGCAACTGTGATCTGCTCGGCTCGGCTTGGGGAATGTGATAAAGAGCAAGAAACAGCTGCTTCAAGAAAGTCTGAGAAACCTCTCCTGGTCTATAGAGACACCAAGGGGCATTTTCGTATGTGAATGGGATGAGATACATGTCAAACCACAGCACGAGGAGAACATAAGTCAGTTCAACATGTTTTCCCAGGTCAGCAAGAGACCGCTGCAAAAAACCCCTTCCCTCTTGGGACTTCAGAGAAAACGAGTACACGCTGTCCACACGCAATTAGAAAGCTCTCCTCCAAGCCTCTTTGCTCGGGTCTGTTTATGTTAAATGACAGAGCTGTGTCAGAAGTGACCGCTCACAAATTCATATCACCATCAACTCTTCTTTCCAGTCGGTGCAGCTGTCACCAAAAAAACCACCTTTGCCAGCGTAACAATCCTGCAGCGGGCACGTGGACAGGGAAGAAAGCAGAGCTTGGAAGGGACAGCCTGCAGCACGTAAATAATTTACTGCTGAGAGCACCGGCGACGTTACTTAGTGTCGCTGTGTACAAAGGCGGGATGTCCAGTTGCACCATCTCCTGCGGCTGCTGTGTTGATGCAGCCACAAGTGACGGCGCGCGCTTGGCGACTGCTGCAGACAGCACAGCTCAGACCCCGGCCTTGGTTACGTCCAGCTAACTCCGCCGGCTGCAGCGAGGAAGTGTTAGGTGCGTTATGGATCTGGTTGTTAACAGCACGTTGGAAGCGACTCAAAGAGCGCACAAGTCTATCAGGCAGCTCCCTTTGATTTCAATGGGCTTTAAACCCTGTGGAAAAAACATCAGTTTCTAGGGTAACAAGCCCAGAAAAAACACTTTACTCATCAGCTTTGAGAGCCTACAGCAAACAGCCAGCATCCTTTATTTCTAGCATTCGAAAGCCATCTATCATTTAGAATAGCCGTTTGGGTGGCCAGCTGCTTGTTTACACAATTCGAACGAACATGTTAATATTAGAGCCCTGGGAATCGTTTCAGGTACCTTTGACAACAAACAATCCTGTGTTTCATGGAGAGTTTAACAGGAGGGTGGCAAGCAAGTGTTCAAAATATTTACCTCACTATGTAAAGTGAAAACCCTGAGACATTCTGCTTGGCTTGGGCAAAATCCCCTCGATATCAGCGGGGACTTCACCCAGCGACGAGCTAGATGTATAACTGCTCAGGCAACACTGACATTCAAACCAGACATCCTTTAGCCCCACAAGTGGTTATTGGTTTTACCTGGTATGTGACCTCTGCAAGTGTAATAGAATTCTTTACAATAGTCTTTGCACAGGTAGGGAAGAGTTAATTCTCTTTCAGGTGTTTCCCCTTTCTCAGGTGAGTGGAATAGGTTCTGAGCGTGAGGTGAGCAGTGTGCGCATTTGATTTCCTCCAGTAGCTTCGCACATTCTGTGTTGTTGGTAACAGAAAGTATCTGCAAGCCACAAACCAGAGACAGATAAACATACGACCCGTTTCCCCATCTCACACAAAAAAGATCACATTATCCAACGCAGTGAACGCTAGCGGAACCCACGCGGTTAGTACAAACACATCACGTGCTGTGCCGCTGATCCGGACGCGCACAACGCGTTACCATGACACGCCCGCGTCCCGTGAGGCTTCAGGCATCTGCCTCTTGTTCTCGGACAAGAGTAGCAACACACAAGTTATTCTATGAACACCCCCGTGTCCTGGACGCAGTGGCTTAGACCACTTAAAGAACACGTGCCCACAGGCTCTTCACAGGCAGCCTCTGCACTAGAAGGTTCATTTGTATAAGGAGGAGCTGCAGCAACAGGCCTCCTACCCACCTCTGACTGAGAAATACTACAACACCTATCGCCTCAGGTGACCTAGGCACTAGGAGAAGGGGCTGGACTTGATGACCCTGGAGGTCCTTTCCAGCCATGATGATTCTATGATTCTATTCTAGGATTCTATGACCTCTTCAAGAGACCTGTGTTCTACCTGCACAATACATAGGGAAAGCACATGTAGGCATTTGTTGAGTAGGTGTGTCTGGAGTGTGCCTGCGGTGGGGTTCAGCAGGTGCCTTGGGCTTTTCATGCTCTAGATGCCACTCTGCTTTGTGCGCTCCTGCTGGGAGGTGGGACAAGCTGTCTGCTCTTACGCACTGCTTTTTGCAAGCGGAAGAGCAGGCCTCGTGCACAAGGTCTTGTTTGCCCTGTACTGAAGCCATCAGTCTGTCCTGCATCCACTACGCATCGTACTCGAAGCAGCATGAAACCACGACTGATGACGTGTCTTAAGTAAACACAGGAGCCCAAGGAGCACCATGTCATCGAATTGTGAGACATAATAGAACCCAGGGCAGTCGTCTTTATTGGCCTTTGAATGCAGTGCACTTCGTTAATCTGCTGTTAACCACATGGATTGTTTTTTGATCGTTCATCCCAATGGTGGGCAGTGGGAAATGTGTTCTCACTTGAGAGGCGCTGCGTCCGATCCAGCGCAGAACCAACGCGCAGGTTCTTCCTGCTGTTTGTTCAATGCAGCTACAAGCAGAGACTGCCAGACATTCATATTAAGAAATACTAATGCAGTCAATATTTGCACCCTGTGCAGTGCGTAATTCAGTTGAGCTCTTGAAAACAGTGGCACAGCTTTGCTGCAGCGCCTGTCTTGGAGTTGATCTGCAGAAGGATTTTCCAACGTCGTTCCCCTGCAGCGCGACAGCGAGTTGTCTGCATTACCTCAGGAGAAATAAATGATTCAGTGCTGAAGGCTCCGATATGTCCAAGTGTGCTGTCTCGCAGGTCTGCTCTCTTCCAGGACGCAGAGCTTTGGCAACAGGGTTCTGAACTCAGCACTTGGTTTCACGAAAGGGCTGGAGAGCAACTTCTCTGTTGCTTCACACAGCGACGTGTTCAAAGTGAGGCAGCACACGTGGAGATGCACCCAATCACGTTCGTCTAGACAATAAACCCTCTCTGGGACCATTCAGCTCTACCACGCCCGTACTGTCAGCAGGGCATCTGAAGTGTTTAGTGATGTTTAGTGGCCTAGGTTGGAGCACTGACCAGAACACCGCTTGGCTTCTACCCTCACTCTGGAAAAGCTGCCACTGGCTTCAGAAGAATTCCTCCCGAGCTGCCAGGATCCTTAGTGCATTAAATGTTCTGTTCCTTGGAGTATCTGTTCTCAGACTGTCCTCAGCTTTAGAGCACCAGGAATTCAGTACAATCCCTTAGGTTAGAAAAGACTTGTAGAATCGAGTCATGTGGCCAATAATGTGGCTAGCATGTGCCGTGTGTGGTTTATTATCTCTCTTCAGACCCTCCTTGGGAATACAATTCTCTCACATCTTCTTTTGGAAAGACTATGTCTTCCTGGGGTTTTTTTGTTGCTCTTTAAAGCTGACGACAATTAAATCGATGACAGACAATGAAAATCAATTCACTGCATGTTGCATATATGACACAAGGTTCACATTGTCCCCGAGTTCTTTCCACAGCTCCAGCCCCTTCTATCCTGGAAAAAGGTTTAGACTATTTGGGCTAGATAGCTCATTTGGCCATAGCAGTGGAGCTGTTAGGGCTAGTCTTCCGTGAGTTTCAGATGTTGTCCTGTGTCTGCTAGATCAGGAGAGAAGTGCCTTGAAGACAAGTAGAAAGGTGATAACAGGTGCAGGTGGTCCTGCTCTGGCGGGGGGACTGGACTAGATGATCTTTCGAGGTCCCTTCCAATCCCTATTGTTCTGTGGTTCTGTGAATAAAACAGAACTACATGCTAACTAAAACTTTGAACTGGACTTAGTACGGCCCAGGTCTGCAATCCAGGAGTAGAGAACAGACTGCCCGTGTTTGCAGTTATCCACACTGCTGAGACAGTCTTCAGCAGAGGATGGGAGCCTCGCCTTGGCACCCTGCATTGCTGCTGGGAAGCGCCCCGTACAACACAGTCAAGTCATTGTCTTCCAACCAGAACAAAGCCTGAAGCCAACGGGGGATGATCAAAAGCATGATCCATAAATGCTACTTTCTAAGAACTCTATGTCCTCAAGGAGTTGGGACCTCTGCTGAAGTAAAGGTGAAATGATGTGCTTTAGTGTCTCCACCCAAGGCAAGTGCACCGTGACTACAGGCTCCTCAAAGTACTTGCCCTGTTCAAGTGGTGTCACCTGCTCTGCACCAGTCTCGCACGCTCTTGTCAGGGAGCTGATCTCAGGCAGCAGGGCTTTCTTGTGGTAGCAGGACGATGGGGTGTTTAGAAGTATAAGTAAACACAAGGTCTTACTAGGTAAATAGTCAGTGTTTATTGAATTGGCTCCACCACGGTGCAGATAGAAAACTGCTTCTGCTGGAAGGCTCCAGAACGCGTTGTGAACGGGGAGGGGGAAAATCTGACTGAGGGGGTAGCAGGGCTAATTTACTGTTTCTTGTGGAAAACGTAACTGACGTTGCCTGGTGATACAGGAGGAGCGGAGCTTGCCAACATTTCAGTCCTCAAAGTTAAGACAAAAGGATTGTAATCCCCCTGAGCAGCTGCTATCCAGGAATTAACCACAGGAATCCACCCCCTCATGTCGTTTCTGGAATGAATCTTAGTCATATAATAGCTAATCGGAAGATTAAGGAACGAGAGTCAATCAATTATCTGGAAATCAAGCACGATGTTACTTAACGTCTCGAATGCTCCAGCAAAATCGGGCGGTAGCATTTGCTCTGTGTGAGGTCTGATGTGTAACTCTGTCCTGGCTGGGAGATAGGACAACCACTCTGTCCCGGACTTCAGTGAATCAACAACGCGCTTACCCCGGAGCACATTAAACCGGTTGTAGGGCAAAGCTGAAACAATTACTCGCACGAAGCTTTTTCTGTTGGATCTCTACTTTGAAAATGACCTTAACGTTGACAACGGCTTTGGTCTTTTGAAGAAATGTAAACTCATTTCCTGCTCCAGTTTTTAAAGTCGTATGTGAAACCGTCACACTGCAGTGGTTTAAACTAACTGTGCTCTGGAAAATATGTCAAACTTCCAAACATTTATTGCAACATCCCTAATAATGATTATGCCTGCTGCTGACTAATTTACAACATCTGTAAGATCATGCTTTAATCTCTGGCCACATGAAAGTAAAAGGGGTAGACTAAAGGTAAGATAAAGCCTGGAATGCGCAGGGAAGCACAGCGCACGGAGTTGGTTTATCAACAAAAAGAAGAAGAAACAGAAGACACCACAACGGCCAGAAAGAAACTCCTCACGCTGAATATTGCAGTCTGGTTTGTGTGCTCTGTCATAGCTGGTGTGAGGAAGGAAGGCAGCACAGTTTTGATGCTGACAGCCCACTGCGTTAGCCGTAGTGGATATGCAAGCGTTTATGTCGAAAAATCGTAGGCTTAGAGGTTGTTCAGCTGTTGGGTTGAACATATGCTTCTTCTGTGTGATAGTGCTGGATTATGTCATTAAAGAGTTGGGTTTCAATTTTAGGGTAATATGTAAATAGATCATTGTACTGAGGCAGCTGTTAAAGGGACCCCAAGATGAGTTATTTGTTTAGTTGGATGTGTTCAACAATAGCCTTTGTTCGGGAAAGAGCCAGAGCAAACAAATGATTGTAAAAGGGCACACTTGAAAACAATTACTTTTCACCCATTCCTTGACAGCCTTGGCTGTGAAACCATCCAAGGTAGAGAGGACTTCTTTTCCTGTCAGGCTGTAAGCAAGCTGTCAGAAAAACTGATATTACATTGTGTGCCCAGGGTGCAGCGGCCCGGCGTAAACAAGGGGGTAGCGTAGAGAACTAGAGGACAAAGAGCTAAATGTCAACAGGAGGATGCAAAACGCGCTCGTGGGCCGGTGCTGTGCTGTACACGGGCATTAGGGTAGCTCCACTTCTGCTCCCCAAACAGCGGGCAGGGCTAGTGTTTTCATCATAAACATGGACCAACAGTTTGGTCAAAAGTTACCAAAGACCCAGCATCTTAACCAAGAAGCCTTTATGAAAGTATCTGCTGGGAGTGCTCCATGCCCCTTTCCTCATTGAAGATGCTGGCGTTGAGATTTCTGCTCCTGCCACAGCCACTGCAACGTGCAGCTGGGTTCGCAGCGCGGCAGAACGCAGCGTAGAAGTTGTGCCTTCAGAAACCTTCCTCCGAGCTGCGCTCTGCAGCACTTGCCACCACCTCATCCTGTCAAGCAGGAATGACATCTGCTTTGACTTTTTTTTCCTAGACATGTAACGATATGAGGAGGCAGAGCTGCACGTTAACAAGTCCAATCCTAAAACCCTGTGGGATAATGTTCTTTGAAAGTGAGTTTGCGTTACGAACAACAGGTTCAGCAGCGCAGCAGTTCCTCGGTAGGTCAGCTCCTGCCATGTGGATCAGGAGTGTGGTACCCTTAGCTAAACAGAAAAAGCAAATCCCAAAGGGAATGAAAAGGTGTTTCCAAGGAACAGGAGGAGGAGAATAAACTCTTCAGCTGCCTGGAGGTGAACACTAACCAAAATTCAGCTTGCGGTTCCCTGCACGCAGCCAGTCGCTGCGAGGGTCTCCGAGCACCGGGTGGTGTGGGTGGCATCTATGCCACCGAGTCCCTGCTAACAGGGTGAACTAAGGACATATTTTGCAGTCCTGATGATTTCTCTTCTTTGTCCCAGCTAGGTATTTCAGGTTATCTGTGCGTGGTGAGCTTAGGGGCTCATTCAGTTATCACACGGGAGCTTAATGACTCTGTCTCTAGACAACATGAAGAAGTGTATCTGCCTTGAAACCCAAACTGCTGCTGCATATGGTATGAATAAAGAGAGATCTGCAGCTGAAAACCTGCAGCAAGACAGTTCTCACTCATCTGGGAATAGAGGGGGTAGGACAAATGCTCCCTCAAAAGGCATGAACATTTGGACAGAGCTGGGGACTGAAGGAGAATGATGTTCTCCAGTTTCACCCATTAGTGAACCAACTAACAAACACAATGGTGTTGTTGTTATTCTTTTGCCATAAGCAACAGGACTCTGTGTGTGGGCAGCAGTTTAGTGGGGAGGAGGATAAGTCGACCCCTTTTTGTCCTATTGATTTTTTCCTATTTGCATGACTTGAGCAAATTAAATGATGCAATATGGCTTTTTGTTACAAAACAAAGTGAGAGATACCACCCAGACACATATGTTGATTCGTAGAAGCTGTTTACATGAGAATGGAGTGAAATCTACCGTGAACTGAGCATAAAAATTCGATTCAGGCTGGGTATTTTTTTTTTTATTATGCTTGGGCCAGCAAGACTGAAACACAAGTTTTCCAAGAGTCTCTCAGACCTTGACAACTACAGAGTTGTAACTGAGGAATTCTTAATTAAACCTAAACCAGGATGAAGGGGGGAAAAAAAGAGAGAAAAAGGAAAGGAAGAAAAAAAAACCACCTGATTGTTTCCTTCACGTGCAGTGATTCTTAATGATATTATCCAGCATCTCCCCTCCCTGCCCGTAGCCCTGGACGCGACTGCTCATCTCGGCAGAGCCCATCAAACCGCTCCTGCAGGGTCAGGTACCAGCGCGACTGGAAATCTGAGCAACAGGCTGACGGATGGGCAGCACCGAACTCGCTAAAGGATGCGGAGAACTGACCGTTTCGAGAAACGGAGCAGAGGAGGTGCTGCCCTTCACATGACCGCAGTTCCAAACGGGCACAGAGGCTGCCAGGTAGTGGGGAAAGGCATTTACCTCCCGGCATCTCGTCCGAGGAGCCGCTCAGGGTCCCAGAGAGGGACCTTCGCGGGGGGGTCTTCTGCAGCTGAGACACCCAGTCGCGAGTAGCGCCCGGGCCCGAGGAGGCTGCAGACCCTAACTTTCGGTGCACCGGCACCCCCGGCTGTCCAGACCCTTCCCTGCCAGCCATGTGGAGCAAACGGGAGCACATTTGTCACCCCAGAGGCGCAAAGCGGACACCAGCGCTGAGTGCCGGTGCAGCCCCGCTGCTGCCGGCGGTACCTGGGGGACGAGGTAGCCCGGGACGACCCGGGGGCCACGAGCAGCAGCCCCGGCTCTGCGGACACAAGTAACTTCCCCGCGGAGCGCTCCGCGCCCGTCCCCGCCTGCCAGCAGCCCCGAGCAGCTCCCCGTCGCTCCCGCGGAGATCAGTCAGCACCGGGGTCCCGCTGCCGCTTCGACCGCGCCTTCCCGGCAGAAACGATCGCCCGTTCCCCCCATCCCCGCGTTGCCCGGCCCGGGAAAGCGACGGAAGGCTAGCGCCTGCAAAAGGGGACCCCCCAACCCCAGAAGCTCCCCGCAAGCCCCGAAGCGGTGCCTACCTTGGCCTCGGCGTGCGGTAGCCCCCGCGCCTCGGGGCGGGAGCAGCAGGACAGGCGCGGGTAGAGGCCGCGGCAGAGAGGCTCCCCGGCGCCCGGGGCCTCCGGGGACAGCAGCCGCCGGTCCCGCTTCTTCAGCCGCCGCGGCGGGGTCCCGTTGAGGCACCTTCTCCTCCGGGCGCCGCTCTCCCCAAACTTGGCATCGCCCTCGAAGAAGCACAGGACCACGGCCACCAGCAGCAGCTTGAACGGCAGCATCTTGAGCATCATGCCTGAGGGAGCGTGTGAATGCACCCAAAAAGGGGGGGTGGGGGGGTGGGGTGGTGGGGAGAAGGAGGGGAATCCCACTGACTTTCCTTTGCACTTCAGATCAGGAAACCACCTCCCTCCCCCAGAAGGGGAAAGTCTGGAGCAGAGCAATAACGGTGGCGGCGATTAAACCAGCCCGCGGAGGAAACGCACTCCGGTCACCCCCCGCTTCCCGANGGGGGGAAAAAAAGAGAGAAAAAGGAAAGGAAGAAAAAAAAACCACCTGATTGTTTCCTTCACGTGCAGTGATTCTTAATGATATTATCCAGCATCTCCCCTCCCTGCCCGTAGCCCTGGACGCGACTGCTCATCTCGGCAGAGCCCATCAAACCGCTCCTGCAGGGTCAGGTACCAGCGCGACTGGAAATCTGAGCAACAGGCTGACGGATGGGCAGCACCGAACTCGCTAAAGGATGCGGAGAACTGACCGTTTCGAGAAACGGAGCAGAGGAGGTGCTGCCCTTCACATGACCGCAGTTCCAAACGGGCACAGAGGCTGCCAGGTAGTGGGGAAAGGCATTTACCTCCCGGCATCTCGTCCGAGGAGCCGCTCAGGGTCCCAGAGAGGGACCTTCGCGGGGGGGTCTTCTGCAGCTGAGACACCCAGTCGCGAGTAGCGCCCGGGCCCGAGGAGGCTGCAGACCCTAACTTTCGGTGCACCGGCACCCCCGGCTGTCCAGACCCTTCCCTGCCAGCCATGTGGAGCAAACGGGAGCACATTTGTCACCCCAGAGGCGCAAAGCGGACACCAGCGCTGAGTGCCGGTGCAGCCCCGCTGCTGCCGGCGGTACCTGGGGGACGAGGTAGCCCGGGACGACCCGGGGGCCACGAGCAGCAGCCCCGGCTCTGCGGACACAAGTAACTTCCCCGCGGAGCGCTCCGCGCCCGTCCCCGCCTGCCAGCAGCCCCGAGCAGCTCCCCGTCGCTCCCGCGGAGATCAGTCAGCACCGGGGTCCCGCTGCCGCTTCGACCGCGCCTTCCCGGCAGAAACGATCGCCCGTTCCCCCCATCCCCGCGTTGCCCGGCCCGGGAAAGCGACGGAAGGCTAGCGCCTGCAAAAGGGGACCCCCCAACCCCAGAAGCTCCCCGCAAGCCCCGAAGCGGTGCCTACCTTGGCCTCGGCGTGCGGTAGCCCCCGCGCCTCGGGGCGGGAGCAGCAGGACAGGCGCGGGTAGAGGCCGCGGCAGAGAGGCTCCCCGGCGCCCGGGGCCTCCGGGGACAGCAGCCGCCGGTCCCGCTTCTTCAGCCGCCGCGGCGGGGTCCCGTTGAGGCACCTTCTCCTCCGGGCGCCGCTCTCCCCAAACTTGGCATCGCCCTCGAAGAAGCACAGGACCACGGCCACCAGCAGCAGCTTGAACGGCAGCATCTTGAGCATCATGCCTGNGGTGGCCGGGGCGGCTGGTGCAGGCGCTGTCCCCCGCGCTGCCGCTGCCGCTGCTGCTGCTGCTGTTGGCGGAGCCGGTGGCGGCGGCGGCGGTGGCGGCTCCCCGGGGCTCTCCGGGGCTCTCATGTTCCGATCCCTCTTTTCTTCTTCTTTTTAAGCCGCGCGCGGGGAGGTGCTGCCACCGCG